>CM059194.1:17670569-18102330 GCA_030323885.1 Branchipolynoe longqiensis | reverse complement strand
CGGTCATCCTCGTTATTGTTTATATTATCTAGGGCCCCCAGTACCCGACCGCCTGGTGGGAATTGCTTGGGTTTGGCCTAAGCCTGGGCCCCAATGAAAAGTGATTTGGGTTTTGGCCCAAAGGGGCCCCTTACTGCTTGCTACGCAGCGCCACTTTGTGCCGGGGCCCTGGCCCTTCTGTTTGGCCAGTGCGCACCTGCTTTTAAAAAACTGTCCACATCTCCTCTCTCCTGGTGGTTTCCTCCCGGTTTGGCTCCGGTCGTCTCCCGGGCGGTTCTTGTCAGCCTTTTTTTTCTGCTGTAAAGGGGAAAGGTTTTGCTTGGGTTCTCTTGCGGTTTCGTCGTGTTTGGAGACGCATGGTATTCTGCGTGACTGTGGGAGTCGCATAAAAAGGCGACAAGGCAGCGTTTTTGCGGAGCGCAAAAAAGACGACGACACGGCGTTCGACTAGGCGTCGAAAAAAAAGGGGCGGAGACGGGAGCTGGAAGTCATAGACGCTTCATTGGCGTCAATGTTGGTGGACGACCGAGAGAAAGGGTGGGGAGGAAGAAATAGCCAGGTGAGAAGGGGAGGTGGCCTGGGGGCGCTCGAGGGGCATGAGAGAGTCAGGCGGTACGGAGGACAGCTTGGACAGGGCTGCAGCGGACGGGGGCGGACATAGGCCGCGTGGAGACGGAGGGCTCCGTCGTCTGCGTGGAATGAGGAGTTCCCCACAAGTGCCGGGAGACGTGTAAAATGCTTTTTTCCAGCTAGGGCCGTTGGGGTGGTACTGTGGGGAAGGGGGGGACGACGGGAACCGCGAGGATGACAGTAGCTCCACAGGGACGGCGAAAAGTAAGTGGGCTAAAGCGGTACACTTTTCAGGAAAGGGGAGGTGGGGAAATTTGAATGGATGAATATTGCGGCCACGGGTGCATGGGGGGCTAGACATTGTAAATTAAAATGTTGCTGATTAAAAGACAATATTGAGCATGTTGTTTTATTGCTGTACGTGCAAGGGACGATTTTTTAGGGTTTCCCCGGCTGTGGATTATGCTTTGGCTGTGGGGAAAGTCGCGGAGAAAATTGGGCTGGCGGCTTTTGCAAAAAAAAATTCTGGTGAAAGTGCTTTTCTTAGGGGCCACAGAATGCAAAGTGCGGAAGCCGGTGCGGGAAGTAGTTTTGGAAGGAAAGGGGAGGGGGTGGTCAGAGGCCATCTCGCTGTTGTTCCCAGGGGAAGGGTGATGACGGTTGCTCGGGGACAGGGGAGGAATGTAATTGAACATAAGTTTTTCCAAGTGTGGTTCAAAGGCCATAAGAAATATAAATGTACGAATAAAGGAGCAAAGGCCCGATTTGTTATAGCAAGCGTCGGAAAAAAGGGTCATCGGCCTCATTTGGTTTTTGCCCTTACTAGAAATGTACTTCATTTGATTTCTAATTGGCAAATACCCCGTGATTGTACCCGGAAAGGGGGGTGCTGGGAAGGGGGGGGGGGGGTGTCTGGGGGGATGTTGCATGCAATCTTCTGTCCCTCAGAACATTCCGGACTTTCCCCGGGAAGGGGAGTCAGAATTCTGCAAATGGGGGGGGGGTCATGAAAAGGTGTGACATATGACCTACCGGTGTCTCATAAATTTAAAACTTTCCGGGAAAGGGCGGAGTGCGACTGCTGTGTGGCGGGGGGGGGGGGGGGGGTGTGGGAAAACCCCAATGTAAATTTCCCTTTGCTTTACATTCAATATTTTAAATTGTTTGTTTGGATTTTTCCCTTTTGGGTTTGGGGGAAGGGGAAACTGATTTTGTTGTTAAAATTGTGATGGTCCCCTGCTTGTTACTTTGTCATGAAGATTTAAGTTAGTTTGTTTGCCTGTGACTATGGATTGTTATAGGGGAGTTCCCTTTGTAAAAATTTTTATTGCAGGAGTTCCAACACGCTTCGTTTTGAGAGTTTTCATTGAATGTTTTATCGGGGACGGTGGACCCTGTTTGGCGTTTTATTTAAGGGGGTCGTTTTGGTTTAAAAGTTATTAATAACAATTGTGATTTGAAATAGATACTAAAAAGAGGTGGGGTTTTCAGTTGAACAAAAGGGAATTAATTGCAAAAAAATTTCAGAGAATTGATCAAATATGATCACGAAATCCTGAATCCCATGTTTCCCCAGGGGGTCTTTGTAGTGCCAAAGTCTGATGGGGGGGGAAAAAGGTTGTTTTTGTTTTGCGCGGGCCAGATTATTCAGTAAACAATGTCCGGTGCAGTTGCAAAAAATTTTCTTATAATTCAGTCGATTGTTTCCGCGTCTGCAGCGGGGGATTCTTTGACAATTGAATAAAGGACGTTACCGGGGGGGGTATCTATCACCCATCGGATGGGATTAGACAGGGTTGTTAGGTCCGTCCTGGTCAGAAAGGGGGATAGTTATTATTGTGATAATCGGTTGTGCAGGGGGTTTCGTCTAGTCCGTACTTTTTTTGCGCATTTTGTTTTTGTTGTTACGTGTGCGTAGGGAGGGGAAATTTCCCCTTTTAAATTATTTGGACGATTTTGCGAAATGCTCTTTTAAAAGCCAGAGGCTATGCGCGAGAGTGGACGGTGATTTCGATTTTGTGCAAAATAGGTTTTTTTCATTACTATAAAAAAAAGGTGGGGCAGCGGGAAACTAAAGTTAGGCCCTAGGTTATTGATTGAATTTTTTGAGTTGGAGTTAACTCTCCCACAGGATAAAGGACAAACAATCGATATTTTTTTTAGATTGCAGGGCAGGAGAAAGGAGTAAGAAAGAATTGCAAGGTGGGGGGCACTGGGGTATTTTCGAAGTGATCAAGGGCGGGAGGATTTTTGAGGGGGGAAATTTTTGACTTGCTAGCTCGCCTCAAGAAATCCCCACTATAAATTGCCTTAACAAAAGCATTAGGGAGGACCTTCATTGCTGGCTGGTATGCGAGGGCCTTCAAAGGCAAGGGTAAGATATTGCAGAATTTTTTCTCCCATGAATCGGTTTACAGCGATGCCCAAGTGGGGTACGGAGGCTGTTGGAGCTGATTGGTTGGGGTTTGGGTTTTTTCCATCAGTCGAAAGCGCAAGGTTGCGGGGTTTTGCGGGGCATCATATGGTTGCCACGGGGAAAAAAAGATTGTAGGACCCTTAATGTTCAAGGCTATACGCTATTTTGCCGCAATGATGCGCTGGGAAGGAATGGCGGGATAAGAATTTTTGTTTATAATGCAATACTGTAGTAAGTACAGCGCTTAAAACCGGGCGTTCTAGGAGTCAGACCATTTTATTGTACTACAGATTAAGCGTCTTATTTTGGGCCATCAGTGAGGAATAATTATCATGGGGGGGGGTAGTCCAGTCCATATATATTAGAAGTAGCTTGAATAACATATTGTGATGCTTATGAGTAGATTGAAAGGAACCGGGACCGCACATGGTATGGCTAATCAAAATTATGGATCATGAATGACTCCTTTTTGTTGTGCCAATTATTTTTCCGCTCCTTTTTATATTTTTCCAGGATAGGGCCAAGCTGGAGAATGTCGCAGAAGGCGTTTCAATTACGGAACTATTCAGAGAACTCACTGTTGACCCGTTCGTCTCAGATAAACAAATATTTAGAATTTGTAGAGGTTTTCCATCCTGCGCGTTCGCCTATTCCTTGCTCGAATGAGCAAGTGGCGATTTACGCAACCTGGCTAGCCAGGTCCCTAAAGTACTCTTCGATTCGGAATTATCTAAGCGGATTAAATTATTTTCTTCGTTTGCACTCTGAGCCAGTTATAGATTATACTAATTTTACATTAGCATCGACTCTGAGGGGTATTCGGAGGGTAAAGGGGATACTCCGGTGAGGGCTATTCCTATGCTTCCTCATATGTTACGTTCGATTTTCTCTTTTTTGACAGCTGGGCGAGGCCATGTAGCATGGCGAGCGGCAGTATTGTGTTCATTTAGGGGTTTGCTGAGAAAATGTCAGGTAACGGAGTCAGATTCGACTCTTCGAAGAGAGGATTTCCATTTCCACGAGTGGGGAATGGTCTTAACCTTGCGTCATTCCAAGACCATACAATTTAGTGAGCGTAGATTGGAAATTCCTATTGCTAGGTGCCCGGATATAGCTTTATGTGCGGTGCACTGGGCAGAGGTACATTTTGAGCAAGTGCCGGCTCCCTTTTCCTCTGCAGCTTTTCAAATACCAGTAGGAAGAGACCGTTGGGCTCCTCTAGATTATGCAACTTATCAGGCAATGTTGAAGCTTTTTGCCTGTAGGGCGGGGTTGGATGCCGGCCAGCTGAGCTCCCATTCGCTACGTAGGGGGGGCTGCACGTTTCTGCACATGTCGGGTGCGACAATTGAGGAGATTCGGGCTAGGGGGGATTGGGTCTCCGAAACAGTCTATGACTACATTAAGACTCCTCTTTCTAGCCGAATTGTGGATGATATGCGTGTGGCCGCAATCCTATCGGTGACACATGACTAGTGGGTTGGGGGGAACCGTGGGCGTTTCCTTTGGGCAGTTTGCCTAGCCATGAGACTGGTATTAAACTGTTCAACCCATATTCATGTTTGTGTTTGTGTCCAGAGCATAGCCTACTTTATAGATAGGATAAGTATTTATCGATATATAAAGGGCGGAGCGGTCTATCCTCCGTTATTGTTTATATTATCTACTGCGCAGTAGCCGACCGCCTGCGTGCGGAATTGCATTGGTTTGGCCTAAGCCTTGGGCGCCAACGAAAAGTGAGTTGGTTTGGCCTAAGTGGGTCCATGACTGCTTGCTACTGCAGCGACCACTTTGTGCTCGTGGCCTGCGCCCTTCTGTTTGGCCAGTGTGCACCTGCTTTCAAACTTTTGACCGGCTGGGCAGTTGCCTAGCCATGAGACTGGTATTAAACTGTTCAACCCATATTCATGTTTGTGGTTGTGTCCAGAGCATAGCCTACTTTATATATATAGATATCTTAAACAATGGCAGAAACTCAAAATACATCGAGATATATAACTATTTAACCTCAGCAGACGACAAATATAACATTTGCGGGTGAAACAGTAAACATGCCACCCCGTTGTACATTCAAACACGCACCCATTCATACTCCTTTTTTGTTTTCCTTTTTTATTGTCTTTTAATTTTTTCATTAAGGTTAGGAGACCAACACAATGCCAAAGTCGTAAAATGAACATTAGGAAAAAACACTATCACCATATCCAGTCTCATGGGGCTTTCTTCATACGATTCTCATTCCGGGAATATATAAATGAATCGTTCCAATACCAGCTGCTTAAAGCTGCATAGTCCGATGAAATATCAAATTTTCAAAACCAAACCAATTATTTAGATTTGATTGTTCATATCTAACTTAGATAGAGATGCATTTATTAAGCATTTATTTCTGCGTAGAAGGCAATACTGAGTCAATTTAACCTGTTACTGCAGCAGTCTATGGTGTCAGAGTGTTGGCAAGCTTGCCAAAACTAATGTTCTATGTTTGCACTCAAAATATCTCCAAAGTTTACATTTTAAAATAAAAGTAACCCTTGAACTAATGTAAAGTAGATACTAGTGATCGATCTAATATATTTATCTCAGAAAAAATACAGAAATTCAAAACCATCGGACTATGCAACTTTAACCAGCTCGCACGGCAGTGTGTATGCAGCGAGTTCCCCAGCCCCCTGCCCCTCGCCCTCCGCCCCTCGCCCTCCGCCCGCACCCCCCCCCCCCCCGACAATGTTCTCATGTTCCTACCTTAGCATAATGTTTACATATATGTATATGTGTAGGTACTATATGTATATGTGTATATGTATATTTATATGTATATGAATATGTATGTATAATACATATACATATATATCGCATATATACATATAGATACATATTCATATACATATAAATATACAGTCACTTGTTCAAATTGGGTGTAAAGTGCCTGCGCTGTAGTGTTGGGGGTCGAGAATGGATAGTATCAAGTCTCCCCAATGAAGACAGCTTGAATTAAATTGCCGTCATCTCGCGCTACTGTCCGATGCTTGCCGATCTCGACGTGTGCATATGCGCTTTGCTGCTGGGCTATGGCAGCCCAGACAGCTGGTGTTTCCTAGCTTGAACCCTGGTCTAGTTTGTACAGTACTACGGTCCGTTAATAGTTCTATTTAACCGTGACATGAGTAGGTTCGAATATCATCATCATCATCATGCTGTCGGTCGCGATGCGACAAAGACTGCTTTTCATGAAAGCTGCCTGCAAAAGTGTTGAAGTGCTGCTGGCTTTTGCAAGTTACCAGCGGCACTCTCTCGGGAGCAAATAGAGGTTTCACACCCGGCAAGACATGTCAAGACAGGCGCAAAACATATTTGTCCCTGCAGTGGCTGGTCGAGAGATGTTGGGAGTTCCATACATCAACTGCCCTTAATGCTGCCACAGTGACATGGTTTTCTGTTTAGGGTTTGCTCCCTTAGCCTTCGGTTCTGTAAAGAACCTGTACCACAAGGCAGTGGTTTACAACTCTGCAGGGCAGGGGCGTTAAACTCACTGAGGTATTGCTATACCTGCAATACCTACAGTCAGACAGAATGGCCATATGAGTTGAGTGCCCGCTTCCTATTTTGGTTGCTCATGGGATTCGCGCCTTCTGGTCTAGTCAAATCAATGACTTAACAAATTGATACTTGTCACTACATAGCCTGGCATTTGCCATTACTAGGATAGGGCAAGAATCACTGGAATGGGGACGACCAATTGTCCATGATTAAGCTTTCTTCTACTTAGTCAATGAATGTGCCAAAAATACACACCAAAAAACCATGTCCACACTATAGATATATATATATATATATATATATATATATATATATATATATATACCCCACCCCACCCCCACCCTGGCCCCCTCCGCCCTACCCCACCCCACCCCGCCCCACCCCGCCCCGCCCGCCCCAACCCATCCCAACCCACCCCACCCCGCCCCGTCCCTCCCCACCCCACCGCACCACGCCCAAACCACCCTACCCTATCCCGCCCCGCCCCACTCCACCCACCCCACCCACCCCACCCCGACCCGTCCTGCCACACCCCACCCAACACAGCCCCGGCCCGCCCCGCACCACGCGACCCCGCCCACACCGCACCGCCCCGCCCCTCCCCACCCCGCCCCGCCCCGCCCATTCTCGTGCCGCCGGTTGCCGGTGAGGGAGGGCTGGGCGGTTCTTTGGCCGGAGCGTCATCAAGGTTGCAGAAGTTTTCATTCGGTGCCGTCAACTCCCGACGGGACAGTTTTGAGTCAGCCCGACGCCTTCAGCTCACACCCACCCACACCCCGCCGGGGCAGCAGAGACCCGCACACTAAATAAAACACATATTACCCCTTTACTCTTATTTATATTTACTATTTTGTGTTAAAGGATACCTCTGTATTTTAACAACACGCACCCTCTTTACACAACATGACAATCAGCTAACACACAATCTGTCCCTACTCCACGTTTGCTTGTGTGTTTATTTATTTAATGGGGTTTTATGCACTAGCAACACTTAAAGTTATATCACAATGGTTATATCACCGACTTGTGCCAGTGAACACTCATGGTGGCTTTTTAGTACTGCCTCACTGCGAGATCGCGCCCCTGGAGCGATCACTGACCTACCTCGCCTTCAGCCTCATTATCCTGATGCTGATTAACCTAGTCCTTCCACTATCCTACTAACGCCAAGCCTTAGGATAGGTAGCGACACGCAGAACCTTTGTGAAACATTTCCTTGACTCGGCTCGGATTCGAACCCACGACCTTCCGTAGCTGGAAGACACCATTCTTAACCGATTCTACCACCCCGTCCGGTTTTACTCGCTATTCAAGCATGTTTAGTCGGATAGGTTTGTGAATGGTTACTTTTTAGATTTTGCTTACTTATGTTTATATGGGGGGCGGGGGGGGGGGCGGTATTTTCCCAGATGCTAGTTTTATTGAGTGGGCATGGCTAGATGGCTGGTTTGATGAGAGAACAACACAAACACACAGAGTATATTTTTAGACTTCATGGATATCATTTTTATTGCGACTTACCTGTAATATAGTTCGACTGAATTGTCTCCCCGTCCTGCTATGACCTTAGATGTTGCCAGGACGTTAAACCCCAACAAACAACCAACCAATTGTCTCTATTGTTCTCATTCATCTAGCAGAGCGCACGCAGTGAGTGTCTGCATCGGTAGAGCATGCGTGAGATTGGGAGTTCAATTCCCGGTCGAGTCAAACCGATGACTTACAAAATTGATACTTGTCACTCCCTAGCCAGGCGCTCAGCATTCATTGGATAGGGCAAGGACTGGTTAGCTCAGTGTCAGGATAATCTGACTGAATGGAATATCATGTCATGGTGCTGGTGGCCTGATTTCCCAATGGGGCAGCACTATAAAGTCACCATGAGTGTGCACTATCACAAGTAAGTACCCGGGGAGCAGGATGTAGCTCAGGCGGTAGCGTGTCCACCTGTGAAGGTGTGGGTCATCTGATCGATCCTGCTCAGTGGACACATTTGCAGTTTGGGCTATTTTCCATTCCAACCAGTGGTCCACAACTGGTTCATCAAAGGCTGTGGTATGTGCTGTCCTGTCTGTATGAAATCCATATAAAAGATCCATCTGCTCAGTTGTTGCTTATCGGCAGCTGATTTCCTCCTAAGAAATATGTCAGAATGACCATATGTTTGACATCCAATAGCCGATGATAAAAATCAATGTACTCTAGAGGCGTTGTTAAATAAAACAAAATTAAACAAGTCAATACCCATCCTGATATGACCTTAGATGTTGCTATGAAGTAAAATTCTAACAACCAACAAATATTTAATCTTCACGTGTATTATCTGTTCAAGAAGGCTAGTTGCATATATACGCACACTCATATATTTGAAAGTGAGCACAGTGACAGTTGGCTCACGGTGTATAGGAGGCGAGGGGGGAGAGAATGCCCGCTCCGCAGTTTGTTTGTTTGTTGTTGTTTTACATCCTAGCAACATCTAAGGTCATATCAGGACGGGTCCGCAGTAAATAAGATGGAAGTTAAAGTGGCATGGTCCGATGGCGTTTGAATTTGTTAGTCACATCTGAGATTAAATAGCTCAGGTTGACCAATATATCCTAATATGCATTAGTCCCGAGTAAATTTGATGAAAAATGGCTAGTTTTGGAGCAATTTGAGCAGAAAGAACCCAAACTAATTTCGACAAGCTTGCCAAAAGACCTGCGGCTATGACCCAGATGGCCATCTTGTGATGCCCATGTGATGTGAGATAACCTACTAATCCTAGGTATGGCCCTGCACAGTAGGCCTACTTGGCTCTAATGAGGTCATGAGATTGGCCTAATTGATTAATGGCCTCCCTGCATAATGAGTGTTTCAAAGTGAGTGTCCAAAGGGGTGAGGTTATAAATTCACAGGTTATTCTGTATATGCTGTCCCAAATCATTAGCTAATACACCAATATATAAGTTGGATATATAGGATCAAATGTAGGTAGTTGATTTAATTTTGACAAAATTATATTTATCGGACCATGCAACTTTAAGGTGGCTAGAGAGAGACATTAAGGGGCTGCCATTATTTATATCCACATAATACATTATATAGTACATATATATATACTTATTAGTATGCCTACTTTCATGTATACATATATATCAGGGGACTAGCATTCAGGTATGCAGCTGCCTACCACCTGACATTACAAATATATAGTTTCAATTAAGATATATGATGCTATATAACGTTTTATTCCACCACAATTACTTCCAATATCATTTTATTCCAGTGCTGAAAAAGTCTGAATATTCGTTAAAATGTAGACCCCGGTTGTATATTCATTGTGTCCTTACATAGTGTGTGTTATGTAGGATGAAAAGAACTTAGGTATTCCAAGAAGCGTTTGATCGATTTGTGTTTTTCTATGGCATGTCAACAGCAAAGGCCATATTCACGGCGAATAGCCAACAGTATACGCAATAAGCCACACCACAAATTACTTGAATCCATGTACCCCACATCACCCCAATTCCTCCAACAAATAATAGATTTTCTCATTAATATTTTAGCGCCAAATACTTGTTTGTTGAATTTACATCAATGCAGACATAACTGTAATGCAATCGAACCCATACCCTTGGGTATATCATGTGATGCATAGGTTATTATATGAGTATCAATAACGCACGGTTTCTTTATTTGTTGGAGCTACTGCAAAGTGCAATGTTATCGACACAGCTAGTAATCTGCCAACCATTTAACACAATTGTCTTGTCTGTCTTCAGTTTTCATAATGTACATACTTATATATATATGTAAAGATATGGGTCATTCTCTAAAACTGGGCACCAAAGTGTGACATGGAAACCAAAAGTGAAAACCTTCCAACTAATAGCCTAATCCAATGTCGTATGAAGGTATGCATGTTGTGCATATGTCAGAGTTGAAAAAAATGAATTTCACTTTTTGAATTAGATCTCATACAAATTGAGCAATACATTAATATCACTCGTGAAAATCAAAGACGCAACCGGAATCTCATTTTAACATATACAACATAGTCTGACAAGATTTTCTTGATTACTGTTAAGCAGACAAGGTAATGATTTAGAAGAAAAAAGTTGAAAAATAAGTTGAAAAAAGTGTGGCTACATGTATGGTGTAAAGCTGCGAACACACTGGACGCGTATCTCGCGCGTGCGTCAAGCGTCGCGCGTGCGTAAAAAATCAAAACGTATGTAATAAAGAGAACCCGAACACACTGGCGCGTGCGTTTGTCGCGCGTGCGTCACGCGTGCGTCACGGATCGCTTTTGGAGCGATTATTTACGCTTGACGCGTGGTGACGCGTGGCTTTTGACCGAATTTGCCCGACTTTGCCCGACTTTGCCTGACTTTGCCTGACTTTGGCTGACTTTGCCCGACTTTGCCCAACTTTGCCCGACTTTGCCCGACTTTGCCTGACTTTGCCCGACTTTGCCCTCTTCCATTCCCTCTTCCATTCCCTCCCCTTCCATTCCCTCCTCTTTCATTCCCCCTCTTTCATTCCCCCTCTTTCATTCCCCCTCTTTCATTCCCCCTCTTTCATTCCCCCTCTTTCATTCCCCCTCTTCCATTCCCTCCTCTTCCATTCCCTCCTCTTCCATGCCCCCTCTTCCATTCCCCCTCTTTCATTCCCCCTCTTTCATTCCCCCTCTTTCATTCCCCCTCTTTCATTCCCCCTCTTCCATTCCCTCCTCTTCCATTCCCTCCTCTTCCATTCCCCCTCTTTCATTCCCCCTCTTTCATTCCCCCTCTTTCATTCCCCCTCTTACATTCCCCCTATTTCATTCCCCCTCTTGCATTCCCCCTCTTTCATTCCCCCTCTTTCGTTCCCCCTCTTTCATTCCCCCTCTTTCGTTCCCCCTCTTTCGTTCCCCCTCTTTCGTTCCCCCCTCTTCCGTTCCCCCTCTTCCGTTCCCCCTCTTCCATTCCCCCTCTTCCGTTCCCCCTCTTTCATTCCGTTCCCCCTCTTTCGTTCCCCTCTTTCGTTCCCCCTCTTTCGTTCCCCCTCTTTCGTTCCCCCTCTTTCGTTCCCCCTCTTTCGTTCCCCCTCTTTCGTTCCCCCTCTTTCGTTCCCCCCTCTTTCGTTCCCCCTCTTTCGTTCCCCCTCTTTCCGTTCCCCCTCTTTCGTTCCCCTCTTTCGTTCCCCCTCTTTCGTTCCCCCTCTTTCGTTCCCCCTCTTTCGTTCCCCCTCTTTCGTTCCCCCTCTTTCGTTCCCCCTCTTTCGTTCCCCCTCTTTCGTTCCCCTCTTTCGTTCCCCCTCTTTCGTTCCCCTCTTTCGTTCCCCCTCTTTCGTTCCCCCTCTTTCGTTCCCCCTCTTTCGTTCCCCCTCTTTCGTTCCCCCTCTTTCGTTCCCCTCTTTCGTTCCCCCTCTTTCGTTCCCCCTCTTTCGTTCCCCCTCTTTCGTTCCCCCTCTTTCGTTCCCCCTCTTTCGTTCCCCCTCTTTCGTTCCCCCTCTTTCGTTCCCCCTCTTTCGTTCCCCCTCTTTCGTTCCCCCTCTTTCGTTCCCCCTCTTTCGTTCCCCCTCTTTCGTTCCCCCTCTTTCGTTCCCCCTCTTTCGTTCCCCCTCTTTCGTTCCCCCTCTTTCGTTCCCCCTCTTTCGTTCCCCCTCTTCCGTTCCCCCTCTTCCGTTCCCCCTCTTCCGTTCCCCCTCTTCCGTTCCCCCTCTTTCGTTCCCCCTCTTTCGTTCCCCCTCTTTCGTTCCCCTCTTTCGTTCCCCCTCTTTCGGTCCCCCTCTTTCGTTCCCCCTCTTTCGTTCCCCCTCTTTCGTTCACCCTCTTTCGTTCCCCCTCTTTCGTTCCCCCTCTTTCGTTCCCCCTCTTTCGTTCCCCCTCTTTCGTTCCCCCTCTTTCGTTCCCCTCTTTCGTTCCCCCTCTTTCGTTCCCCCTCTTTCGTTCCCCCTCTTCCGTTCCCCCTCTTCCGTTCCCCCTCTTCCGTTCCCCTCTTTCGTTCCCCCTCTTTCGTTCCCCCTCTTTCGTTCCCCCTCTTTCGTTCCCCCTCTTTCGTTCCCCCTCTTTCGTTCCCCCTCTTTCGTTCCCCCTCTTTCGTTCCCCCTCTTTCCGTTCCCCTCTCTTCCGTTCCCCCTCTTCCGTTCCCCCTTCTTCCGTTCCCCCTCTTTCGTTCCCCCTCTTTCGTTCCCCCTCTTGTGTTCCCCCTCTTGTGTTCCCCCTTTCTTCCCCTCTTGCGTTCCCCCTCTTGCATTCCCCCTGTTGTGTTCCTCCCTCGTTCGCCCTCTTCCCCCCCTCTTGCGTTTCCCCCCTCTTGTCGTTCCCCCATCTTCACCTTTCCCCCTCTTCCATTCCCCCTCTTCCATTCCCCCTCTCCCATTCTCCCTCTTCCATTCTCCCTCTTCCATTCTCCCTCTTCCATTCCCCCCTCTTCCATCCCTCTTGCCATTCCCTCTTCCTTCCCTCTTGCATTCCGCCCTCTTTCATTCCCCAAGAGGCGGGAACGCAAAGAGGGGGAACGAAAGAGGGGGAACGAAAGAGGGGGAACGAAAGAGGGGGAACCAAAGAGAGGGAACGGAAGAGAGGGAACGGAAGAGAGGGGAATGGAAGAGGGGGAATGGGAGAGGGGGAATGGAAGAGGGGGAACGGAAGATGGAGAATGGGGAATGGAAGAGGAGGGACAGAAAAGGAGGGACGGAAGAGGAGGAACGGAAGATGGGGAACGAAAGAGGGGGAACGAAAGAGGGGGAACGAAAGAGGGGGAACGAAAGAGGGGGAACGAAAGAGGGGGACAAAAGAGGGGGAACGAAGAGAGGGAACGGAAGAGAGGGAACGGAAGAGAGGGGAATGGAAGAGGGGGAATGGGAGGGGGAATGGAGAGGGGAATGAAGAGGGGAACGAAATGGAGAATGGGAATGGAAGAGGGGGACAGAAAAGAGGACGGAGAGAGGACGGAAGAGGGGGAACGAGAGGGAGAAAGGGGGAACGAAAGAGGGGGAACGAAAGAGGGGGAACGAAAGAGGGGAACGAAAGAGGGGGAACGAAGAGGGGAACGAAAGGGGGGAAGAGGGGGACGAAAGAGGGGGAACGAAAGAGGGGGAACGAAAGAGGGGGAACGAAAGAAGGGGAACGAAAGAGGGGGAACGCAAGAGGGGAACCCAAGAGGGAATGAAAGGGAGGGAACGGAAGAGAGGGGAATGGAAGAGGGGGAATGGGAGAGGGGAATGGAAGAGGGGGAATGGAAGAGGGGGAACGGAAGATGGAGAATGGGGAATGGAAGAGGAGGGACAGAAAAGGAGGGACGGAAGAGGAGGAACGGAAGAGGGGGAACGAAAGAGGGGAACGAAAGAGGGGGAACGAAAGAGGGGGAACGAAAGAGGGGGAACGAAAGAGGGGGAACAAAAGAGAGGGGAACGAAAGAGGGGGAACGAAAGAGGGGGAACGAAAGAGGGGGAACGAAAGAGGGGAATGAAGAGGGGACGAAAGAGGGGGAACGAAAGAGTGGGGAACGAAAGAGGGGGAACGAAAGAGGGGGAACGAAAGAGGGGGAACGAAAGAGGGGGAACGAAAGAGGGGGAACAAAGAGGGGGAACGAAGAGGGAACGGGAGGGAACGGAAGAGAGGGGAATGGAAGAGGGGGAATGGAGAGGGGGAATGGAAGAGGGGGAATGGAAGAGGGGGAACGGAAGATGGAGAATGGGGAATGGAAGAGGAGGGACAGAAAAGGAGGGACGGAAGAGGAGGAACGGAAGAGGGGGAAGGAAAGAGGGGAAGGAAAGAGGGGGAACGAAAGAGGGGGAACGAAAGAGGGGGAACGAAAGAGGGGAACGAAAGAGGGGGAACGAAAGAGGGGGAACGAAAGAGGGGGACGAAGGGGGGACGAAAGAGGGGAACGAAAGAGGGGGAACGAAAGAGGGGGAACGAAAGAGGGGACGAAGAGGGGAACGAAAGAGGGGAACGAAGGGGACGAAGAGGGGGAACGCAAGAGGGGAACACAAGAGGATGGAATGGAAAGGGAGGGAACGGAAGAGAGGGGAATGGAAGAGGGGGAATGGGAGAGGGGAATGGAAGAGGGGAATGGAAGAGGGGGAACGGAAGATGGAGAATGGGGAATGGAAGAGGAGGGACAGAAAAGGAGGGACGGAAGAGGGGAACGGAAGAGGGGGAACGAAAGAGGGGGAACGAAAGAGGGGGAACGAAAGAGGGGGAACGAAAGAGGGGGAACGAAAGAGGGGGAACGAAAGAGGGGGAACGAAAGAGGGGGAACGAAAGAGGGGGAACGAAAGAGGGGGAACGAAAGAGGGGAACGAAAGAGGGGGAACGGAAGAGGGGGATGGAGAGAGGGAAGGAAGAGGGGGAACGAAAGAGGGGGAACGAAAGAGGGGGAACGAAAGAGGGGGAACGAAAGAGGGGGAACGAAAGAGAGGGAACGGAAGAGAGGGAACGGAAGAGAGGGGAATGGGAGAGGGGGAATGGAAGAGGGGGAATGGAAGAGGGGGAACGGAAGATGGAGAATGGGGAATGGAAGAGGAGGGACAGAAAAGGAGGGACGGAAGAGGAGGAACGGAAGAGGGGGAGGGGGAACGAAAGAGGGGGAACGAAAGAGGGGGAACGAAAGAGCGGGAACGAAAGAGGGGGAACGAAAGAGGGGGGAACGCAAGAGGGGAACACAAGAGGAGGGAATGGAAAGGGAGGGAATGGAAGAGAGGGAATGGAAGAGAGGGGAATGGAAGAGGGGGAATGGGAGAGGGGGGAATAGAAGAGGAGGAATGGAAGAAGGGGAATTGAAGAGGGGGAATGGGCGAATGGAAGAGGGAGGAATGGGGGGGGGGAATGGAAGAGGGGGGAATGGGGGGAATGGAAGAGGGGGAATGGGGGTTTTATATGGGAGGTGTGTACCGGCCTGCAGACGCGTGGCAGACGCGTCCAGTGTGTTCGCTATTTACGCGTGAGAACCGCATGACGCACGCTTGTACTTTACGCACGCCCGACGCACGCGTCCTGTCTGTCCGCACCTTCAATGTGTAAATTTTCACTCTAGCGCAAAATCATACAATTATAATTTTGATATATCTTGTGGGATAAATTCAATACATGTAGAACTGCTAACATACCTAATAGACAGAGTCTGCAATACTTATTTGACTTGTTATCAATAAAACAAAGACTTAATTTTCAGCATCGTAACATGGAAACCAAATATGTGGTGCCCAGTTTTGGAGAATAACCCATATACATAACTATTTTACATATCCATATATGTACACACCTTTGTATACAGTAAAACCTGTCTGAGTGGGTGGGGGAGGTGGGGGAGCGAGTTGGGGGAGGTGGGGGAGGTAGGGGAGGTGGGGGAGGTGGGGGAGGTGGGGGAGGTGGGGGAGGTGGGCTAGGTGGGCTCGGTGGGGATGTGTGTCGGCCTCCTGCCACCCCTGAGCTGCTCAAATCTCCAAGTGATGGTCGCCCGACCCCCGACCCCCTCCCGGCCCCCACTGCCAGCTCCACCGGGAGCTGCCCCTCCCTCCTCCGGCCAGCTCCTTCCCAACCCCCAACGGTGTAAGGATAAGCTCACCAACATACTATCAACAATAGAAATACAGAAACATTGGTAGCTCCACAGTCGAGACCAATATATATATATGACCTATATATACCGACCTATATATATATATGACCGACTACATATATATATATATATATATATATATATATATATATATGACCTATATATATATGACCTATATATCTATGTATATATACAGTAAAACCTCTCTAACCGGCCACCTCCACAGAACGGACACTCCCCTACATTGATCGCTTTATCTGGGTTCCAACTAGGCCATTGTAACCATATTCTATCTACCTAAACCGACCACGTCCATTTATTAAAGTTGGTCCCAAGATGGGTCGATTTAGAGAGGCTTTACTGTATATACAAACACACACGCACATATATATATATGGCTAGTGATAATCCCATTATCGCATCTAATATAACTAATAAGCTCTGGAGTCCCCCTTCCGCTCACGACGTGGGGTGGGGGGTCCAGCTGCTCCTCGCATGTATATATATATGCACGTATATGTTTGCATGCATGTGGGATTGCAATGATTCACAATCATGTACACGATATGTGCAGTGTCTGCCTGAAATACGCCTTCATGGTTCTTAAAGGATCACGTCAGGTAAAGCCGCATAGTCTGATGACGCATCACATCTCCAAAACCAAACCAATTATCTAGAATTGAATTTGCATATCTAACTTAGATACTGATGGACTTATTAAGCATTTGTTGCCACCTCGAAGGGAATACTGAAACAGTTCAATATACGCTGTTAGTGCTGAAGCCTATGGAGTCAGAGCTTTGGCGTGCTTCCCAAAACTGATTTGACATGTTTGCACTTCAAATATCCCACAACGTAGCAATTTACAATAAAAGTTATGTCAAACTAAAGTAAAGTAGATTATTACAATCAACTTAATCTATTTATCTCAGACTAATGATGGACACCCAAAACAATCGGAGTATGCAACATTACTCTATGTCTTTGTGATATATACCATACATGCACGAAGGGGAACAAGTGTTCTATTACCTCATATGAACGTTATTCCATTGCCAGAAGAACGTTACATAACGTTAGCTATGTCGTGACACGTTGAACGTACGTTGAATGCACGTTCTCGTGACGTTCTCCTGACGTTCTCCTGACGTTCTCCTGACGTTATCCTGACGTTCCCATTAAGCCTCGTAGGCTTTTGCACTTGGTTTAATGTGGGTCAACGTAGTGGAACGTAGTGGAACGTAGTTGAACGTAGTGAGCAGCGTTGAAAT
The DNA here is from genome assembly GCA_030323885.1 of Branchipolynoe longqiensis. NCBI lineage: Eukaryota > Metazoa > Annelida > Polychaeta > Phyllodocida > Polynoidae > Branchipolynoe > Branchipolynoe longqiensis. The sequence goes on along the minus strand of CM059194.1, from coordinate 18,085,000 downwards.
AACATCCATTTAACGTCATTGACGTTCACTGAACGTGAACAGAACATACGGCGAACGTAAACCTTTACGTTCGACCTACGTCGAAAGTTTTGAACATGTCCAAAACCTTGACGTAACTCGACGTAACACGACGTAATGTGACGTAGCTCGACGTCATTCTAACGTCATTCTGACGTCATCATGATGTAACCCAACGTCATGACGAAAAATGCCCACGTTAGGCTCACGTTGGCTCGTTACGTCGTAGTGTGACAGGGGTATTAGATCGTTCTTCCTGACCAGACACATGGGGCGTACTCGATTATCATGGCCCAGGCGACTCAGGTCACCCGAGTTGCTAGAACTTCAAATCGAACCGTGAGTGGAGTTGACAAAAACATGTGCCGTGTGCAAAATGACCCGACCCCAGTAACCCACCTCTTGGCTGGGTTAGCTAGGAACAATGACATCACATTTGTGCTGGTACCGTCCTGCAGGATAACAGCTACCAGTACCAGTCCTACATGGTTTGTTTTGGTAATAACACAGATTAGTGACATGGAAATATAACTAAACCATGCAATCATAAAATACTTCAAATCCTATTTTGCTGTAGATATATCGGTTATTAAAAAAAAAAAAAAAGGTTTTGGATTAAGCCACCATTTTTTCCACCCCAAGCGTGAAGAAGCGTATTCGATTATTCAAGCAGTGAATCTCTGTGAGATGCTGCTGGTTGCATGTAGTTGATAGGTGATTCTTAGCTGCACATAGCTGCCTGTATCTGTCTGTAGTTACTGGGAGCTTCTCTGACCTCCTCGGAAATGCTCGACGGTGATTGGAACCGCTCGGAGCAGTTCGGATCTGCTCGGATCCGCTCAGATCTGCTCGGACCTGCTCGGAACCGATTTAATCTGCTCAAAGTCGCTCGTACCCACTCGGCTCTTCTCGGAGCTGTTTGGAGTTGCTCGTATATGCTCGGAGCTGCTCGGAGCTGCCCGTACCTGCTAGTTAGTAACTGACCGTAGCTGTTTTGTGGCTGCATTATCGCTACCTGTACGGTGAGACGGTTGGGGGTTGAATGCTTCGACCTGGCTCTATAGAGTTTACACGGATCTATGCACGGATCGGCTCTAGGGGTTTCTCGGGCGAGTTGCTCAGGGGAGTCAGCCGATTGGTGGCGGGGGGCAGCGGACCGGAGAAAGGGGGAGGGAAGGGCGTACAGGTAGGGGAGGAGGCGGCTGCTGGGCATGGGGGGTTGGGGGAGTTGTGGGGTGGGGAGAACTATAGCTGCTCCAGTGGGATCTCCTACATCCGCCGGTGCCAACGAGCCTGCAGGCCCCATGCCTTCTCACCAACCTCCACCCCCTCCCCATCCTTCTCCCTCCTGCCCTCCGCCCGGTATCCCACTCCCCGCCCCCTCGCACCTCCCCCCCCCCCCCCCCAGTTTCCCCACCTACCCACCTCCCAACTATTGGCGGCCGGCCGCAGCGAGTCTTCTGTAGTTTCACGCCGGCTCCACCGGGCCGACCCCACCTCGGCCGAGCTCGGAGCGGCTCGGGCCGTCAATTATTCACGGGAGCCTAGCGAGCAAAAGCCACGTAGGAGACGTAAACGATGGGGATTTGTCCGACTGGGGAGCTTACAAGTTCCCACATGCCATGTGGGTGAAATCACAATCGAGCAGCTCATGAGTAATTAATGCTCACACGGGAGTCCGCTCAGCCGGGAAAACACAGATTGCGTTCACCTTAACAAGCATCAAGCATGTCGGGCGGCATGATGAGCCGACGTGCTTATAACTAAAACATGGCCCCGGCATCGACCAGCGTAAATTGTTAGTTTCTGGCCGCGCCGCGTGGAGCGCTGTCGTCACCGGAGTGGAATTGAATTGCTAAGAAAAATATAAATAATTTGTTTTGTTAATGCTCTCAAGAAATTAAAATTCATGGAATGTGAGAGATAATTATTTGGTGATTTCTTTTAGGGTTTTATCTCCGGGCAAAATCTAAGGTAATATCAGGGTGGGTGCCGACTTCTGACAGTGCACACTCATGGTGGCTTTATAGTGTAGCACCACTGGAAAACTGGGGTGCCAGCACCGTGACCCGATATTCTACTGAGTCGTCTTGGATCAACTTAATCAAACTGAGACTGCTCATATATATATATATATATATATAATATATATGCTCTATAAGAATTATATGAGTATAATAACCCGGAATTCCGTACTCGCTCCTCACAACCACCCACCAGTAATTGGGTGGTGGAGCCTCAGGCTAGTCATCGACTGCTCCAACCTACTCAACCTCAGCTCCGACTCTGGCGGCACCGCTCGCCTTGCTCATTATCCTGATTCACTTACTGCCGATATATATATATATATATATATATATATATATATATATGCATATATATATATATGCATATATATATACAAGACTGTCTCAAAAGGTGCTAAGCAATATGGGACAAAACTTTGTCCATAGTAACGATCAACATACTATCTACTTATGCATTTGCTCAGGATAAACTGATTTGCTTTTTACATGGTGTTTCATAATTCCAATAGAATACATATTGATTTGAAGGAAATGTCATTGTGTTTTCAGTGTAACCGTTTCTGTGCTGTTTTGTGTCAATCGTTACTATGGACAACAAAACGAAGAGGTATCACCTTTTGAGACAGGCTCATATGCATATATATATATATATCTGTACATATATATGTGTATATTTACATATATAAAACTAGATATTGTGCACGGAGCCTTGGTTCTAATTTTATCACAAATTCACTTCTATACACACTAAATAAAGGCGGGGGGTGGGCTTAGTTCACTGAACAGTATATAGTTTTACAGCAAAATCCACATTTATGTAATATATAGGAATGGGTCACAGTTCATTGGAAATCACATAAGTTTATGGCAAAACCAAATCTATGAACCATACAAGGGGCTACAGTTCATTGAATATCACACAGTTTTACAGCACAACCACATCTATGTACTATACGAGGGGCTGCAGTTCATTGAATATCACACAGTTTTACAGCACAACCATATCTATGAACTATACAAGGGGCTGCATTTCATTGAATATCACACAGTTTTACAGCACAACCACATCTATGAACTATACAAGGGGCTGCATTTCATTGAATATCACACAGTTTTACAGCACAACCATATCTATGAACTATACAAGGGGCTACAGTTCATTGAATATCACACAGTTTTACAGCACAACCACATCTATGAACCATACAAGGGGCTGCAGTTCATTGAATATCACACAGTTTTACATCACAACCACATCTATGTACTATACGAGGGGCTACAGTTCATTGAATATCACACAGTTTTACAGCACAACCATATCTATGTACTATACAAGGGGCTGCATTTAATTGAATATCACACAGTTTTACAGCACAACCATATCTATGAACTATACAAGGGGCTGCAGTTCATTGAATATCACACAGTTTTACATCACAACCACATCTATGTACTATACGAGGGGCTACAGTTCATTGAATATCACACAGTTTTACAGCACAACCATATCTATGAACTATACAAGGGGCTGCATTTCATTGAATATCACACAGTTTTACAGCACAACCACATCTATGTACTATACAAGGGGCTGCAGTTAATTGAATATCACACAGTTTTACAGCACAACCACATCTATGTACTATAAGAGGGGCTACAGTTCATTGAATATCACACAGTTTTACAGCACAACCACATCTATGAACCATACAAGGGGCTGCAGTTCATTGAATATCACACAGTTTTACAGCACAACCACATCTATGTACTATACGAGGGGCTACAGTTCATTGAATATCACACAGTTTTACAGGCACAACCATATCTATTGTACTATACAAGGGGCTGCATTTAATTGAATATCACACAGTTTTACAGCACAACCATCATCTATGAACTTATACAAAGGGGCTACAGTTCATTGAATATCACACAGTTTTACAGCACAACCACATCTATGTACTATACAAGGGGCTGCATTTCATTGAATATCACACAGTTTTACAGCACAACCATATCTATGAACTATACAAGGGGCTGCATTTCATTGAATATCACACAGTTTTACAGCACAACCACATCTATGTACTATACGAGGGGCTACAGTTCATTGAATATCACACAGTTTTACAGCACAACCATATCTATGTACTATACAAGGGGCTGCATTTCATTGAATATCACACAGTTTTACAGCACAACCACATCTATGTACTATACAAGGGGCTGCATTTCATTGAATATCACACAGTTTTACATCACAACCACATCTATGTACTATACGAGGGGCTGCAGTTCATTGAATATCACACAGTTTTACAGCACAACCACATCTATGTACTATACAAGGGGCTGCATTTCATTGAATATCACACAGTTTTACATCACAACCACATCTATGAACTATACAAGGGGCTGCAGTTCATTGAATATCACACAGTTTTACAGCACAACCACATCTATGTACTATACGAGGGGCTGCAGTTCATTGAATATCACACAGTTTTACAGCACAACCACATCTATGTACTATACAAGGGGCTGCATTTCATTGAATATCACACAGTTTTACAGCACAACCACATCTATGTACTATACGAGGGGCTGCAGTTCATTGAATATCACACAGTTTTACAGCACAACCACATCTATGTACTATACGAGGGGCTGCAGTTCATTGAATATCACACAGTTTTACAGCACAACCACATCTATGAACTATACAAGGGGCTGCAGTTCATTGAATATCACACAGTTTTACAGCACAACCACATCTATGTACTATAAGAGGGGCTGCAGTTCATTGAATATCACACAGTTTTACAGCACAACCACACCTATGTACTATACGAGGGGCTGCATTTAATTGAATATCACACAGTTTTACAGCACAACCACATCTATGTACTATACGAGGGGCTGCATTTAATTGAATATCACACAGTTTTACAGCACAACCACATCTATGTACTATACAAGGGGCTGCAGTTCATTGAATATCACACAGTTTTACAGCACAACCACATCTATGTACTATAAGAGGGGCTACAGTTCATTGAATATCACACAGTTTTACAGCACAACCACATCTATGTACTATACAAGGGGCTGCAGTTCATTGAATATCACACAGTTTTACAGCACAACCACATCTATGAACTATACAAGGGGCTGCAGTTCATTGAATATCACACAGTTTTACAGCACAACCACATCTATGTACTATACAAGGGGCTGCAGTTCATTGAATATCACACAGTTTTACAGCACAACCACATCTATGTACTATAAGAGGGGCTGCATTTAATTGAATATCACACAGTTTTACAGCACAACCACATCTATGTACTATAAGAGGGGCTGCAGTTCATTGAATATCACACAGTTTTACAGCACAACCATATCTATGAACTATACAAGGGGCTGCAGTTCATTGAATATCACACAGTTTTACAGCACAACCACATCTATGTACTATAAGAGGGGCTGCAGTTCATTGAATATCACACAGTTTTACAGCACAACCACATCTATGAACTATACAAGGGGCTGCAGTTCATTGAATATCACACAGTTTTACAGCACAACCACATCTATGAACTATAAGAGGGGCTGCAGTTCATTGAATATCACACAGTTTTACAGCACAACCACATCTATGTACTATAAGAGGGGCTGCATTTAATTGAATATCACACAGTTTTACAGCACAACCACATCTATGTACTATAAGAGGGGCTGCAGTTAATTGAATATCACACAGTTTTACAGCACAAGCACATCTATGTACTATAAGAGGGGCTGCATTTAATTGAATATCACACAGTTTTACAGCACAAGCACATCTATGTACTATAAGAGGGGTCACAGGTCACGGGACATCACATAGTTTGACAGCAACTGCACATTCAATCCGGCACTGCCAGTGGAGCAAACAATGTACAAAATTAATGGTCTAAATGTTTAGTAAAACATGAACGATCGCTTAATTATTTGTAATCCAGGACTCCGGGGTGATGATGAGGGTGGAATGGTGGATGGTGTAGGCCAAAACAAGCAAAAATTGTTTTACAAAAGGTAAGATATAAAAGGGTGGCGCACATTATATAGGCCTGCTGGTGTTTGAAAAAACTAAATACGGTTGGCTGGCGAAGATGTTGGTGGGTAGGGGGAAGGCTTGAGGGGGGGGGGCGTGAGTGTCTGGAAGGATCTATAGGGTCTATGCCAAGAGTGGTTAGTTACTAGATAGGATCAGGAAGTACAGGCCTGATGGAGCCGACTGTGAACGTACACCACCTTTAGTATAAGCAATTTAGTGTTTTGTAATGTCTCCCTATTTCTTCTTCTTCTTCATCTTCTTCTTCACCATCATCAAGTTCATTGTCACCATTATCACTGTGATCGTTATCATCATCATTGTCGTCATCATCATCATCATCATCATCAATCCCTTAACCATGAGAGTCGTTGTGGCACGACAGATGACATTGCAACCAGCTTTCTCCGTGTGTCCCTGTTCTCAACTGCCCTCTGGGATTGCCAAACTCCAGGCATTTCACTTAGCTGATGTCGGCTTCCCATCACTTGCTATATCTTTTTGTCTTGTTCCTCTTTTAAGTACGCCTTGCCACATGGTCTTGACCAGACCTGATGAACAGGAACTATGACCATATAACTGCAGTTTGCATCTCATTGCGATCCTCAACACTTATTCCTTACTCATTGCCGCTTCAAGTATCCTACCAGTATATATATATAGGTGGAGTTGGAGCGACCTGGATACCGATTGTTGATGCCATCAGTTACCTTACGGCAACACACCTCCAGCTCCACTAACACTCCGCCCATTTCCATATGGAATCTTCTTTTAATAAATTGTTGGTATGTCATTTATGACCAGTCAGAGGGCATGCCTCTCTCCATGCCTACCTGTGTGTTGTTGTTGTTGTCATCATCCTCATGTAATATTTTAATAATACCTTCCACCAACATCCCCGAGGTGGTCTTAGGGTGGGTGGCAGTGCACACATGTGGAAGCTCAGACATCTGGCAATGCAGCATTGTGGTCGTGCATGCTTGTGGCAATACACTATTGTGAGAGTAAATACCTGTGGCAGTGCAGACTTCTGGCAGTGCATTCTTGTGGCTTTGTACATTTGTGGTAGTGTATATTTGTGGCAGGGTATATTTGTGGTAGTGTACATTTGTGGTAGTGTATATTTGTGGCGGTGTATATTTGTGGTAGTGTATATTTGTGGTAGTGTATATTTGTGGTAGTGTAAATTTGTGGCAGTGTACATTTGTGGTAGTGTATATTTGTGGCAGTGTATATTTGTGGCAGTGTATATTTGTGGTAGGATATATGTGTGGTAGTGTATATTTGTGGTAGTGTATATGTGTGGTAGTGAATATTTGTGGCAGGGTATATTTGTGGCAGTGTATATTTGTGGCAGTGTATATTTGTGACAGTGTATATTGGTGTCAGTGTATATTTGTAGGCAGTGTATAGTTGTGGCAGTGTCCATTTGTGACAGTGTATATTTGTGGCAGTATATATTTGTAGGCAGTGTATATTTGTGGCAGCGCACAATTGTGGTGGGGCGTATTTGTGGTTATGTACATTGTGGCAGTGTATATTTGTGGCAGCGCACACTTGTGGTGGGGCGTATTTGTGGTAGTGTATACCTGTGGCAGTGCAGACTTGTGGCAGTGCATACTAGTGGCAGTGTATATTTGTGGTTGTGTACACTTGTGGCAGTGCACACTTCTGGCAGTGTATATTTGTGGTTGTGTACACTTGTGGCAGTACATACTTGTGATGGTGCACACTTGTGGGAGTGCACAGTTGTGGCAGTGTACACCTGTTGCAGTGTACACCTGTGGCAGTGTAGATAAAGCTACACTAGTTAATACTAAGCAGTACCTGCCACATAACGTACCCATTCTCCACTACTACTGAGCAGCTCCAAATCAATTAGCAAACTTTCAGTTTCCTATCAAATGACCATTTAAAAGAAACAAGCTTGAATACAGTTGTGGTGACATTTGAGGGCAGAGTATGCTAGGTAGACTAAAAGAAAATAAATATAATACTAAAAGCCCCCACAACAAACTAAGGAAACAGCTTCAAATATTTGCATTAATTGATTAATTAAACACTACATCACCTATTCAGTTTGGACAAGGAACAACAATCGATGACTCCGCTAGTGAAGGCATGTCAGACTGGGTTGGGGTGTGGCTGTGGGCTACTCAGGTGCCAGAATCTTTATGTTCAGTGCAAACCGCATGCCAACAACACCCAAGGTTTATGTGATAGAACAGAGTGAGGGACCGGGATTTCAGTCACTACACCATTTTGAACCTATCCCATAATACCCTGTACTGATGTTCTGTAATAGAAACCGACAGATACAGAGAGACACAGAGGTCAACTATTCCGGAGTTTGGGTGGGGGGGAGCTAAATATATTCTAAATTCTAATCGTATAAGCATATAATGATATAAAGGTAATATATATTATTAAAGTGTTTGTAGTTTAATACAGGTGCTTTTGCACACAAAAGAAGTTTTCTATGTGATAGCTACCATATATAAATTACTCTGTAAACAAAGGTGTGGCAGGTACAAGCAAGGGTCACATGACTAAATACATCTATAAATAGGGGTGTACGTGAGATGATAAGGAAATACTCAAACGGACGGGGCTGCCCTCTCTGGAAGATCTCCTGATCAAAAAGAATCTCCGGTGGACTGGACACCTCATGAGGATGTCATCAGTCAGGCTACCAAAGCAGATCCTCTACTCTCAACTGTCTTCTGGTTACAGAAAGAGAGGGCACCCTCATCTCCGGTTCAAGGATACCATCAAGAGAAACCTGAAGCTGAGAGACATTAAGACCGACTCATGGACATCACTCTCACAGCAGAGAGCTAAATGGAGAGGGGCAGTCAAGTAATGAAAGCAGTCTTTGTAGCATCGTGACCAAAAGCATGATGATGATGATGATGTCAAATGATCACTCTCTCTCCAGCACCACCACCACCAGCCAATCCAGGCATGTGTAGCATGTACTTGTGTCAATCTAACTTGGATTGGTCGTAATGCGTTTATTTCCGCCTCAGACAGAGTAAAACATAAAACAGAGTATACAGAGGCATGAGAGAGGCTCATGAGGAGCAGAGTAAATAGGCTCATAAGGAGCAACAGTGTAGGTAAAAGGCAATAAAAGAAGGATAGAGGCTCATGAGGAGCAAAACAGCAGGAGGGTGCTCATGAGGAGCAGGAGGAGATGTACATGGATAAACAGGGGCTCATCAGGAGCAATGTCAGAGTTCTGGTGAGGGGGGGCCGAGGAGCCCTCCGCCGTGGAGGAGAAGAGTGTATAAGGAGAAAGATGGGTGGGTGGGTGGAGAAAAAGGGTGAGGATCTGGGAAGGCGGCAGGAAGGCGAGTGCCTGAGGGAGGCGGGGGAAGGGCTTATAAGGGAACGGGGACGGGCGACAGCAGGTGAGGTGTGAATGCTGCCGGCCCGGGGGAGGGCGAGAGGTGGCGAGCAGCGGGCGTCGGGTGAGGTGAGAGAGCTGCGCGACACGGGGCCGGGGGGAGGAGGGGGCGCGCGGCGGCGTCGGGCGAGGTGGGAAAGCAGCGCGACAGCGCGGGGCGGGGGAGGGTCTCTTCCTCTCCTCGCATCAAGCGTAATGCTACGCATTACGACCGATGCGCGAAAAGGAAGAGAGGAAGGCGGGGGTGGGAATAAAGGCGTTTATTTCCGCCTCAGACAGAGTAAAACATAAAACAGAGTATACAGAGGCATGAGAGAGGCTCATGAGGAGCAGAGTAAATAGGCTCATAAGGAGCAACAGTGTAGGTAAAAGGCAATAAAAGAAGGAAGAGGCTCATGAGGAGCAAAACAGCAGGAGGGTGCTCATGAGGAGCAGGAGGAGATGTACATGGATAAACAGGGGCTCATCAGGAGCAATGTCAGAGTTCTGGTGAGGGGGGGGCCGAGGAGCCCTCCGCCAAAGAGTAGGAGAGGGCTCGAGGCGCGCCCGAGGCGGGGGCACGGGGCGCCCGAGGCGGGGGCCCGGAGAGGAAGGTCTGGGTGAGAGGAGGGTCCGGGGCCTACGTGGAGGGGGGGAGCGGGCGGCCAAAAAAGGGAGGCCCGCTCCTGAGGCCTCGGGGAGGAGGTCCGGCGAGGGTTGATCAGGGGGGCAGCAAACTCCTCAGGCCTGGGCGGGGTGGGAGTCGGGGTCGGGTCGGGCGGTTTCATGAAGGCGGTGTCGTGGAGGTCGGTGGCTGGGCTGTCTGGGGAGGGTCCCTCGTGGGGCTGGGCTGTGTCGTCCGAGGTGTGAGGTGCGAGGTGATGATCCCCGGCTTCGTCTGGGCGGCGTTTCGATCGGTGTTCGGGCTGTCGGTGGAGATCGCGGGGCTGTCGGCAGTGGTTGGGGTGAGGCGCCGGGAAAGGCCCCCCGGGCCGGCCGGGGGGAGGCCGGCGGATCAAAAATCCGCCGAGGCGGCCGGGGTCTGGCGCTCACGGGCTTGCTTGGTGCGGCAACCGGCCTCGCTGTGCATCGTTAATATGCGCCGTACATTGGCGCAATATGCACAGACGTGCCGGCGCCTGTCTCCCACCTCGCCGTGAGCCTCCCCGACGGGAGCCCGATCGCACGAGGCGGGGTCACGGTTCCAAGCGGAGCAGGGGGCCCCGTGAGCGTGCCTATCGTAGGCGGTGCGGGCGTCGACTTGGTGCCGGGGGAGGTGGGCGCCTCGGGCCCCATCTTGTGCCGGGCTGGGGGGCGTGTCGAGGGGGTCGACGGTCAGCATGCTGTCGACTCGGATGTTGTTGAGGGCCACGGGGTCGTGCCACCCCTGGGGGAGCCTCCCGTCCGCGATCCATGAGAAGATGGTCTCTGAGTACCGGCGGACGACCGGCCAGGGGTGGAGGAGGTTATCCCTCATGATGGTGAGGTGATGGTGGTGGAGGCCCCGGAGAGAGTGGGCCGGGAACGAGGGGTGGTTGACCAAGGTGAGGAGGGCGAGGTGATATTCGTCCTTGGTGGCTTCACCCAGCTTCACCGGCTTGCGTCCCGGCCCCCTCTCCACCAGGTCGCAGGGGAAGACATAATCCGAGGGGACACCTCGGCGCCGGACGGCGTGGTGCGCCTCGGCGGAGGCCAGTATATCGCGGACTGCGTCGGCCGCGGATGCTGGGCTGTGCTCCGCCGTCTCGTGGCGGTAGGCGGGCGACGGTCGCGGGGCGGCGGTGAGGCGGCTGTACCCCTCGTATTGCGGGTGCACCGCCCCGGGGAGAGTCGCTTGAGGCGGAGCAGGCGGTCGGCTCCCGATCGGGTCGAGGGCCCGAGGTGCTTGGACGGGCGGCAGGGCGAAGGCCGCCTCCCGCGTTGATAGGGGCTGGGGGGTGTCCGGGGCTCCTCGGGGGACCCCGGCCTCGACGGCTTCCATGCGGGCGGTGAGGCGGGTGAGCGCCTCCAGGATGGCGGTGGTATCGCTTGAGGGGCGGCCCGACGGCGCCGAAGGTGACGCCGAGGCGGAGTAGGCTGCGGAGCCTCCCGGGGAGCCCGAGGAGGGCCCTGGGGTGCTCATGACGGTAGTCCTGGCGTTCTTTCGGCCTTTCCCCCGTCCGCGCCCCGGGCATGATGAATCGGTCCGAGGAGGAGTAGCCCAAAGAAAAAGGTGAGGATCTGGGAAGGCGGCAGGAAGGCGAGTGCCTGAGGGAGGCGGGGGGAGGGCTTATAAGGGAACGGGGACGGGCGACAGCAGGTGAGGTGTGAATGCTGCCGGCCCGGGGGAGGGCGAGAGGTGGCGAGCAGCGGCGTTCGGGTGAGGTGAGAGAGCTGCGCGACACGGGGCCGGGGGGAGGAGGGGGCGCGCGGCGGCGTCGGGCGAGGTGGGAAAGCAGCGCGACAGCGCGGGGCGGGGGAGGGTCTCTTCCTCTCCTCGCATCAAACTCTGTGAGTACAATAATTGTATTGTCTTCTTGTGTGATAGTTTCAGATAAAGAGCCAACAAGTGATTTCTGAAGTAGGTAGCAAACATTCTAAAGAGTATAAGCAGAGGTTCTCTGACAACCATTTTAATATACATCTTTATTATAAATATAACGTACAAGCCTAGGTTAGTGTAGAATGATATCCCTAACCACAAACCATAATCTTAAGAAACACTGACCGATAGCTGCCCAACATTGAAAATAAGCTCGATCATCCAAACTTATATGCTATGGACAGCATAAACATCCCATGAAAAAACAACAAACAACAACATAGAAGTTATTGCACCCAGCTCTTAAGAATACTCAAACCTTTCGTGGAGGACACTTCCAATTATATATAATAAACAAGGAGTACAAATCTGAATTAAATCATTAAGAGAATCAATTACTTTTGACAATGCATGGCCTGTTCATGCTTAGGAGATGGTATATATGCTGCTGACGTAGGGTAGCTAATTCCTTAGGGCACCGAACATGGTGGCCAAATCGGTAGTAGCACAGACTTCCTGTGTGGAAGGTCGGGTGTTGGAATCCCAGCCGAGTCAAATCAATGACTTACAAAATTGATACTTGTCACTGCCTAGCCTGGTGCTCAGCATTACTGGGATAGGGCAAGGACTGGTTAGCTCAGTATCAGCATAATGTGACTGAGAGGGAAATCGGGTCATTGTCCACATCCCTATCACATTGCCCTGAGTTAATAGTGTCACTAATTGGTACCCATCATAATATGGCCTTAGATGTTCTCTGGTAGTAAAACCTAAACAAACGAATTCTTCGGTCATATGAAACCGGAAATGGGACTACTCTAGAACCATGAGCAAGGTATTAATAAACAAACTAAATGTTTCCATATTTTCCAGGAAGTAAGATATTTAGTTAATGCGAGCAGAGTGACAGTTGGCTCATGGTGTAGAGGAGGTTGGCAGGAGAGAATGCCGGCTCCACAGTGAATAACATGGAAGTTAAGATGGTTAGAGAGAAACATTAAGGGGCTGCCATTATTTATGATATATCCAGATAATAAATGATATACAGCAAAACCTCCCTAACCAACCACCTCCACAAATCGGCCACTCCCTATATCGATCGCTTTATTTGCGTCCGAACAATAGCTATTCTAACCATATTCTACCTCCCTAAGCTGACCACCTCCCTAAATGGACCACTTAAATTCGGTTCCAAGGTGGGTCGAAGGTGGGAGAGAGGTTTTACTGTAGTACATATAAATATATTTGTGCATATAATACAGCTATGCGAGTATTTCTCCATTGCCTGTGCAGCTGCAGTCACTCACCACTCTCCTCCTCCCGGTAGCTCAGACTCAGAGGGAGCGATGAGCCTTCAGTTCATCTGGTAAATTATTCAAATTGACCACAAACTAATTAGTGTCGAACTGAGGTGAACGGCGCCAACAGCTTGACCCATGCGCCGCCACCATGGGGCGTAGAGGCTGGCAGCCTGAAGTAAGTCTTCTGTCAATACTGGTCACGCATTGAGCAATTACGGTAATTACCTATATGGTTGGTGCTCAACCACTCAATGCCTTGACCTAGATGTTGGCGTCAAAGAGTACGACATAGGGGTCTGTTGTTGGCGTTTTAGATCCTCATAACATGTTATATGAGGATGGGATGTATTCCATTATGTTATATACATTCATAGATGTACATGTATTTATATATGTGGATATGAATGACTTATGAAATTGATACTTGTCGCTACCTAGCCTGGGCTCGGTATTAATAGGATGGGATTAGGACTGGTTGGCACAGCATCAGAACAATGTGACTGAGTGGGATATCGGGTCATGCTTCTGGTGGTCTGGTCTCCCAGTGGGCAGCACTATGAAGTCACCATGAGTGCGCACTGTCACAAGTCGGTGACCGTCCTGATATGACCTTAGATGTTGCCAGGACGTAAAACTCCAACAACCAACCTACAAACCAACTTCCCACCACAATTCTGCACCTCTCACCTGCTCTTCCAAACTCCCTGCCGAGCCGGGCTCTCAGTACCCAATTCGGCGCTCCTCACCGCCTCACTCCTCACTCTTCGCCCCCTCCCCCCGCTCATCTCCCCCCAATCTCCCGCCGCCCGCCCTCTCACCGCCGCCTCTCACCCGGGCTCGACCACGGCACGCCGCCAGCTGCAGCTTCAGACACAGCTGAAAGATTATTACCAATCTGCGCGATACATTTCTGACTGACCAGCTTAACTTAAGAGGTGCTTGTATTTGTGAATGAAATTAATGCATCTTTCAGTATGGTTTAACCAAGTTGTGTGTTAAATATGTCATACTGTGATTTTATTGCACAACGTTTTAGAATGTGGTGTTCTGTCTAGTGGAGTGGTTAGAGTGTCTGTCTTTTTTCAAGGTCAGACTCATAATCTGAAGGTCAGTGGTTCGATTCCCTGTGCCCCCCACCTCTGCCAATTTGGATTTCCACCGCTGTGTATAACTTACAGCGTCATCAAAGGCCAGTTGCTTTCATACCATGTATATGTGGTGTGGGAGGTGAAAAATCCCTTGGTTTGGTAAAAGTATAGACTCGGGCTTTCTATCAATAAACTGTCTAATGGTGAAAACAAGTCTAGATGTTGGCAGGATGTTGTAACACTCCAACAATCAACCAACCATAGTCGGAACACCCATCATCACACCACGAGGGACCAGACGGGATGGCTGAATGAGTTAGAGTGTCCGTCTCCCGTGTTGGTAGATCATGGGGTCGTGGGTTCGAACCCTGGTCGAGTCAAACCAATGACTTAAAAATTGATACTTGTCGCTTCCTATCCAGGCACTTGGCATTATTAGGATAGGGCAAGGACTAGTTGGCTCAGTGTCAGGATTCCTGAAGAAGATTTATACTGCCTATCATGGATAAGTCTGAATAGACTTGTTTTCACCATTAGACAATTGGTCAATAGAAAGCCTGAGCCTACACTTTTACCGACCCAAACGATTTTTAACCGCTGACACCACAAAGGCCAGTTGCTATGAGAGCAGACACTCTAACCACTCCGCCACAGAGAACAGGATAATGTGACTGACTGATATATCAGGTCATGGTGCTGGCGGCCTGGTCTTCCAGTGGGGCAGCACTATAAAGTCGCCATGGGTGCACACTGTCACAAGTCGGTACCCGTCCTGATATGACATTAGATGTTGCTAGGACATCAAACAACAACAAACACACCACGAGGTAAAGTTAGACATGCACATGTGCGCGTTCACAGATGAGCCAACTATTGACACTGTACGGTAGTCTGGGCTTAGATTGGCCTGAAATACTAATTGTTTCACATCGTCTGGTTGGTCACGTGCTGTGTAAGCTATTTTTGTCCGCAATAGCTGGCGACTGGTTTGTTACAGGTGTAGTAGTCTCCACTGACCTCTCAGGCAAGGAGCCGCATAGACAGTTATGCATGGATTGGGTGATGGCATCAGGGAGCCTAGGTGGTGTGATGGTTAGCACACTGTCGCGGAATGCAAAGAGATGTCGGTTTGAGTCCCGCTCTAGGCGCAATATTTCCCATTTTCATCACCCCACGACACAGGCAACGTAACTATTTGAAGTAATCAAGCAGATAATCGAAATGTGTGTGTGTGTCGAGGAGAGGAGACAGTTCGGTAGATCTAGGGTGTGTAAACTGTATTGCTTGTGTATGTGTCGAGGAGAAGAGACAGTTCGGTAGAACTAGTGTGTGAAAACTCTATTGCTTGTGTGTGTGTTGAGGAGAAGAGACACTTCGGTAGAACTAGTGTGTGTAAACTGTATTGCTTGTGTGTCTGTCGAGGAGGACAGCCAGTTCGGTAGAACTAGGGGAAGTAAACTGTATCGCTTGTTTGTGTGTCGAGGAGAAGAGACATTTCGGTAGAACTAGTGTGTGCAAACTGTATTGCTTGTGTGTCTGTCGAGGAGAAGAGACAGTCTGGTAGAACTAGTGTGTGTAAACTGTATTTCTTGTGTGTCTGTCGAGGAGGACAGACAGTTCGGTAGAACTAGTGTGTGTAAACTGTATTGATTCTGTGTATGTCGAGGAGAAGAGACAGTTTGGTAGAACCAGCGGGTGTAAACTGTATCGCTTGTTTGTCTGTCGAGGAGGACAGACAGTTCAGTAGAACTAGTGTGTGTAAACTGTATTGCTTGTGTGTGTGTCGAGAAGAGACAGTTCGGTAGAACTAGTGTGTGAAAACTGCATTGCTTCACATAATTGAGTTTTAAAAAAAGGACCCTTAATAACATATTAGCGTACGTTAATGGACGATTTCTTTGTTTAGTCTAGTTTGGATTTGGTTATCAGCGTCCGTAGTGTTGGTTGATTCTTGGAGTTTTACGTCCTGGCAACATCTAAGGTCATATCAGGATGGCTACCGACTTGTGACAGTGCACATTCATGGCAACTTTATAGTGCTGCCCCACTGCAAAATCAGGCCACTTGCACCATGACCCAATATCCCATCATCATCATCATGCTGTCGGTCGCGATGCGACAAAGACTGCCTTCATTACTTGACTGCCGCTCTCCTTGGTGTTTTGTGCGGTTGTACATTTCATGAAAGCTGCCTGCAAAAGTCTTGAAGTGCTGCTGGCTTTTGCAAGTTATCAGCGGCACTCTCTTGGGGAGCAAATAGAGGTTTCACACCGGCAAGAACATGTCAAGACAGGCGCAAAACTATTTGTCCCTGCAGTGGCTGGTCGGGAGATGTTGGGGGTTCCATACATCAACCACCCTTAATGCTGCCACAGTGACATGGTTTTCTGTTTAGGGTTTGCTCCCTTAGCCTTCGGTTCTGTCAAGAACCTGTACCACAAGGCAGTGGTTTACAACTCTGCAGGGCAGGGGCGTCAAACTCCCTGAGGTATTGCTATACCTGCAATACCTGCATACCCAATATCCCACCCAGGCACATTATACTGACATTGAGCTAACCAGTCCTAACTCTATCCTATTAATGCTGAGCGCCAGGCTAGGAAGCGACAAGTATCAATTTTGTAAGTCATAATGAAACTCCCGACCTTCTGCACTGGAAGTCTGCGCTGTACCGATTCGGTCACCACATCCGCTTTCACGTAATTGAATTTTAAAATAAGGATGTTTAACAAAATATTAGCATACATTAACCGGCGATTTCTTTAGTTTAGTTTAGTTTAGTTTAGTTTAGAGTTGATACACATCCTTCGTTATTTGTGTGCTCTCTGGGCAGCTGGCCAGCAAGCATCATCCACGTCACACATGACGTCACCACTGGGGGAGGGCGGGTGGGGGGGGGGAATAAAGAAAATTTGGAGGAGCAATAATGGTAAAATGTGGTGTTCTCTGTGGCGGAGGGGTTAGAGTGTCTGACTTTTTTCTAGGTCAGACTCATAATCTGAAGGTCAGTGGTTCAATTCCCTGTGCCCCCACCACTGCCAATTTGGATTTCCACCGCTGTGTATAACCTACAGCGTCATCAAAGGCCAGTTGCTCTTATACCATGTCTATGTGGTGTGGGAGGTTAAAAATCCCTTGGGTCGGTAAAAGTGTAGGCTCGGGGTTTCTATCAACAAACTGTCTAATGGTGAAAACAAGCCTATTCAGGTTTATCCTTGATAGGCAGTATCAATCTTCAAGACAAAATCTATGGGAGCGGCATGTCATGGTTGTGGCAGAGTGACACTGCCACTGCCACGCCCAGTACATTGGAGGCAACACTCGTATCACACTCAGCTACACATGGTGGGAACACTGGTAGGGCTCCTACCACACAAACACAGTTTCCAGCCGGCCTCTACCCAGCAAACCTAATGGGGGAATAAGATGAATTTAAAAAAAAAAAAAAATAAAGAAAAAAAGGTTGTCTGAAAGTAATCTACACTTCCCTCTCAAGCAAGGAAGGAACCACATACACAAGTTTCTTGATAATTGGAGTTTTACGTCCTGGCAACATCTAAGGTCATATCAGGATGGGTACTGACTTGTGATAGTGCACACTCATGGTGCACATAGCCACAGTTGGGAAATCAGGCCACCAGCACCATGGCCCGATATCCTACCCAGTCACAATATCCTGACACTAAACTAACCATTTGTTGCCCTATCATATTAATGGCCAACACCAAGCTAGGAAGCAACAAGCATACATTTTGTAAGGTTTTGGCTTGACTCAACCTGGAATTGAACTCCCAATCTCCCACAGAGGAGGTATGCGCTCTACTGATTCGGCCACCGAGCCCGGTCACACATACACAGGTAGACGTGGATTGGGTGATTGAATCAGGGAGACGAGGTGGTGTAATAGTTAGAACGGTCAGTCCCGGAATTCAAGAAGTGTGTGTTCGAATCCTGCTCTAGTCGAAATATTTCCCCAGCTTTATCACGACCCCCCCCCACACACACACACTACAGTTACTGAATCCGATGGTTTTAAACCTCTGCCATATTTATAAATAAATCTATTAAAGTTGATCATTATAAACTACTTTACATTAATTTGAAAACAGCTTTTAACAATTTAACGATGCCTCTAGAGCACATTGATTTTTATCATTGGCTATTGGACGTCAAACATATAGTCATTCTGATATATTTCTTTGGAGGAAACCGACTGGCGCCAATTTGGCTATTCTTTCCGATAAGTAGCAAGGGATTTTTTATAAGCACTTTCCCACAGAGAGTCAGCACATACCGCAGCCTTTGCTGAACCACCGGTTGGAAAAGAAAATAGTCCAAACTGCAAATGTGTCCACTGAGCAGGGTCAATCGGATGACCCACACCTTCACAGGTGGACACTCTACTGCCTGAGCTACGTCTCGCTCTGCATATTAGTTTGATGATGATCAATCTAAATAAAATTATATTTATCGCAGAAAATGGCTGAAATTCAATACCATCGGACAAACTTTAAACAATAGGGTGCATAGTTAAGGCTGGATAGTCTAATGAAGCATCAACTTTTCAAAACAAAAGTAATTGTCGATGTTGCTCGCACCATGGGTAATTGAACAAGCTGGAGTCGGATTCTTATTCAAACGCCCGGTGGCGCCGCCTATCTCAAACTTTAACATTAAATATGTACATCGACGTCTTCCATGCCTAGCGGGTCTTTTGGAACTATGCCGAGGAACCACGCAGAAATGGCGGACGTGCATATGTAAATTAAATATGACATCGATAGACGAAATCTGTTACAAAGTTACGGGAATTTGGCACGCTCTTGACTTTTCGGCCCGGCTGGCTGATATATAAAGCGAGCAAAACCCAAACTCGGCCACTACAACTTGGCGGTGGACAGCGACGGACATTCTACTCTGCCATCCTGCCCACCCCACAATAAAAGACTAGAACTATAGGGCTTAAGCATCTCGGGGCCTTCTCTCATTATACTCATGCATGTACGATTACCATTCTAGTGCATTAAAAAGTCTAAATATATACCATTCATCCGAGTCTGCATAGTTCAATTATCTAGAATTGATTCTACTTATCTAACTTAGATAATGATTTACTAATTAAGCATTTGTAGCCAAATGGAAGGGAATACTGAGTCAATTTAACAGAACCTGTTACAGCAGAAGCCTATGGTGTCAGAGTCTTGGCATGATTGCCAAAACTAATTTGACAACATACAATTTTAATATCTCAAAACTTAGCCATTTAAAATAACATTGATTTCAAGCTAAAGTAATGTAGAATATAGCAATCAATTTAATATATTTATCTCAGAAAAATGGCAGAAGCTTAAAACCATCGGTACTATGCAACTTTAAGGATAGGGCTGGAAGTGGGTCATCTCCATCTTCTGAGGTGTAAGTTGAAGGTGCGACCCGGCGTGCTGGGTCGCAGCTTCAGTCCTTCCTGAGGGACCATCGGAACTCAGAACTCCTGTATTAAGAGGCTATGCATCTACTCAGAGCCACGGCGCTGAATGCCTCAAACAGTGCACTGCTTTGTTTTAGAACATCCATGCATAACTATATTTGTCAGACCAGAGCTCTATTTATAACCCACATCTATTCATTTTCTTGTTTTCATTTTTCTTGAAGATTTATACCGCCAATCATGGATAAGTCTGAATAGACTTGTTTTCACCATTAAACAGTTTGTCGATAGAAATCCTGAGCCTACACTTTTACTGACCCAAGGGATTTTTTAACCTCCCACACCACGTAGACATGGGATCAGAGCAACTGGCCTTTGATTATGTAAGGTATAAATAGTGGTGGAAATCCAAATTGGCAGAGGTGGGGGCACAGGGAATCAAACATTCTAACCATTCCGCCACAGAGAACACCCCAACACGTAACGCGCATATTTATACAGCGGCGAGACTTGTATTTGGAATGGAAACTTCACAAATAAGAACCAGTTGTTGGGTGTGATGCCAGTGTCAGCGTGCGCCGCTGAGGTTATACATGTGTGTCTGCCTGCATGGTGTTTCTGGTTTTCTGCCCATCACACTGCAGGGGGCTCATTGAGCCGTGTGAGTGTTCCGTTGTCGGAGCGGCGGTGCAGTGCGCGGCGCGGAGTGATACGGGACGGCCCGTGAGGCGGTGCGCGGATGGCGCGAGCGGAGAACCACCTGACGAGTGACGCGGCCCAAGGAGCAGACCTGGCAGACGTTAGCTGTGTCAGGGGCAGGGTGGTGCGGCGGGGAGGTGGGGGGGGGGGAGGGGGTAGGGGGTAGGGGAGGGGATCGGGAGGGGGAGGCGGGATGGGAGGTTTAGGACGGGGGGAGGGGGGAAGGGGAGGGAGGGGTATGAGAAGGGGAGCGATGAGGAGGGGGTGGAAGGGGGAGGGGGGAATGAGGGGTAGGAGAGGGGAGGAGCGGGGAGGAGAGATTAGGAGGGTGTAGGAGTGAGAAGGAGGTCGGTGTGGTAGGAGGGGAGGAGCGGGGAGGGGGGAGGAAGAGGGGTAGGGGAGTGGAGGAGGGGGGAGCAGAGATTAGGTAGGGTTGGAGGGGGGGGGGGGGAGGGAGGGTAGGAGGGGAGGAGCTGGGACGGGGGAGTAATAGGGTTAGGGGACGGGAGAAGGTGGAAGGAGACGGGGAGGGGAAGGAAGGGTGGGGAGAGGAATGGATGTGGATGGATGGAGGAGGGGGGGGAGGGAGGAGGGAGGAGAGGGGGAGGAGGAGGGAGGAGGAGGAGGGGAGGAGACTGGAGAGGAGGGAGGGAGAGGGAAGGAGGAGGGGGGATGGGGAGGGGAGAGGAAGAGGGTGGGGAGGAGGGGAAGGAGAGGACGGATGGGAGGAAGGGGAAGGTCGGGGGAGGGGAGGAGGAGGAGGAGGAGGAGAGGGAGGAGGGAGGGAGGAGAGGGAGGGAGGGCGGAGGAGAGGAGGGATAGGGGGGAGAGAGAAGCGTGGAGAAGGGGAGGAGGAGGGGGAGAGAGGAGGAGGGAGGGAGGGAGGGAGAGAGAGGAAGGAGGAGGGGGGGATGGGGGGAGAGGAAGATGGGGAGGGGAGGAGGGGAAGGAGGAGGAGGGGTAGGAAGGAGGGAGGGAGAGAGGGGAAGGGGGAGCGGAGGGGAGGAGGGCGGAGGGGAGGAGGAGGGAGGGGGGGGAAGGGAGAGGATGGAGGAAGGATGGAGGACGAGGGAGGAGGGGAGGAGGAGGGGGAGGAGAGGGAGGAAGAGGAGGAGACGAGGAGGGGGAGAGGAGGAAAGAGGGGAGGGGAGGGGAGAGGAAGAGGAGGGGAGGAGGGGAGGAGGGAGGGGATGAGGGAGGGGGAGGAGAGGGGAAGAGGGAGAGGGGAGGAGGGAGGAGAAGAGGGGAAGGAGAGGAGAGGAGGGGGAGGAGGAGGGAGTAAGGAGGGAAGGCGAAGGGAGGAAGAGAGAGGAGACGTGAGGAAGGAGAGAGAGGAGGCGAGACGAGGAAGAGTGGTAGAGGGAGGAGGAGGAAGGGGGAGAAGAGAGGGAGGGGAGGAAGAGAGGGGAGAGGACGAGGACGGAGTGAAGAGAGGGGAGGGAGGAAGAGAAGGGTGGCAGAAGGGAAGGAGGAGGGGGAGCGATGAGGAGGGAGGAGGAGGGAGGAAACGGGAGGGAGAGGGAGGAAGAGAAGGGTGGCAGAAGCGGAGGAGGAGGGGGAGCGAGGAGATGGCAGGAGGAGGGAGGGAGGAGGAGGGAGGAAGAGAAGGGTGGCAGAAGGGAAGGAGGAAAGGGAGAGGAGAGGAGGAGGGAGGAGGAGGGAGGAGGAGGGGAGAGAGGAGGAGGGAGGGAGAGGGAGGAAGAGAGGGTGGCATAAGGGGAGGAGGAGGGGGAGAGAGGAGGTGGCAGGAGGAGGGAGGGAGGAGGGAGGAAGAGAAGGGTGGCAGAAGGGAGAGGAGGGAAAGGGAGAGAAGAGGAGGAGGGAGGAGGACGGAGGAGGACGGGGAGGAGATGAGGAGGGAGGGAGAGGGAGGAGGAGAAGGGGGGCATAAGGGGAGGAGGAGGGGGAGAGAGGAGGGAGAGGAGGAGAGGAGGGACGAGGAGGGACGAGGAGGGGACGAGGAGGGAGGAGGAGGGAGGAGGAGGGAGGAGGAGGGAGGGACAGGGAGGGAGAGGGAGGAAGAGAAGGGTGGCAGAAGGGGAGGAGGAGCAGGAGAGAGGAGGTGGAAGGAGGAGGGAGGAGGGAGGCAGGAGGGAGGGAGAGGGAGGAAGAGAAGGGTGGGAGAAGAGGAGGAGGAGGGGGAGAGAGGAGGAGGGAGGAGGAGGGAGGAGGAGGGAGGAGGATGAAGAAAAGTGCGGAAATTAAGGTGGGTGAGAAGGTGAGGAGGTTTGGAGGTGTGGAGGTGATGGGGTAAGGCGAGGGGGGAGGGACGGCACCGGAGGATGAAGCAGAGTGTAGGGAGAGAGCTGGGTGAGGGAGCAGAGGATTGCCATGGAATGTTTTATTTGCTATTATTTGGAAGGTTTTCACTTTTGGTTTCCATGTCACACTTTAGTGGTCAGTTTCAGAGAATGACCCATCTACTATCCATGGCCAACACAATCGTTAATTCTACCTCACAAAGGCACATCACCCTGACAAGTCTCCCTGATCCATTCAGCCTACCCACGCCTATCTGGGTCGGTACAGCTCCTTTCCTAGGAAAAAATAGTCACTCTTGTCATAAGATTAACAGGGGTGCCTGCGTCCAGAGCCGGTGTAGGACGTTCAAAACACGACCCCGTTCAAAACACTATGTTAGATTTTGAACCTAAGTTCAAAACACTACTGTTAAGTTCAAAAGACTACCCCTTACGTATGTCCAAAACACTACCCAAGTTAAAAAAACTATCATAACACGGCAGTAGGGGCTGTAAGTGTAATGCCGCAACTGGCATTTGAAGCACATACTGTTTGGTTTGGTTGCTGGGAGTTTTACCTCCTGGCAACATTTAAGGTCATATCAGGACACACGTACTAGTAGTATACGCTGATAGCGCTACGGCATCTGCATCCCATACCCTGATGGTGCTGCAGCAATTTTACCACATATCGGGGCGTGTCGAGATACGTTAAACGAGCTTGGATAACGTTATGCGATACACGCACTGGAATAATGTAGGCACACGCTGAACGCGCGTGAGGGTCGTTCCCATACGTTGAGCCAAACTGTTGCTTTGTTTGTCTGTTGTTGTTTTCCATCCTAGCAACATATAAGGTCATATCAGGATGGTGCGCAAACCTTTTTGTTTTTTTTCTCACAACGTCGGCCGCACACTACCAATACGTTGCGCTGACGCCAACAAGTTTGACGTCTCCTGACGATTAAAGTTGATTTTGCGCATTGGCGGCGCGCCAGTGAGAAGCATCCTAATGTGACAGCACCATTATACATCGACACTTGACACCGTTTTGCGCCATTACATGGCACCAACTGGCGTAATGTTGACGGCGTGACACACCATCAAAAGTATAAATGGACCTATAGTCCTATATGCTGCACCCTGCCCCACCGTACTGCATACTGCCTCACCCTACTACAAATGACAATGACTATGCAGCAATTATATATATAACAACAATATTAGAGTAGTGTTTTGAACTTAGAGGTAGTGTTTTGAACTTAAGGATAGTGTTTTGAGGGTGGCCACAGTAGTGTTTTGAACCTATCTTCAACTAGGTTGAAAACACTACCGTAGTGTTTTGAACCTAGGTTGAAAACACTCCCGTAGTGTTTTTGTGGGGTAGTGTTTTGAACTTACTACACCGGTCCTGAATGCCAGATTTGTGAGTTGCTCAGAGTGCGCACAAGTTGGAGCCCAGGTGATTCTCAGAATGGCTCAAGCCGTGGTAAGCTGAGCTGCTCATGAAGTACTCATAATGGCTCAACCCTTGCTCTGATCGTCGCACTATGAGCTGCTCAGGAGCTGATCAGAGTTGCTCAATCGGTGTTATGGTCGTAGGACACGAAGCTGCTCAAGAATCTCTCGCATCTCTCATCGTCGCATTCAGAGCTGGTCATGAACTGCTCAGAACTGCTCAGCCTGTGCTAAGGCCGTCACATCCAGAGCTGCTCAGGAACTGGTCAGAGTTGCTCAATCTGTGCTATGGGCGTAGGACTCGAAGCGACTCCACAACCGCTCGTTGTGGCATTCAGATCTGCTCACGATCCGCTCAGACTTGATCAACCCACGCAAAGGTCGTCGCTCAGTGACCTGCTCGGGAGCTGCTCAGAGCTGCTCAAGCCCTGCTAACCTCGCGGATGCTGGTATTACCTGAGCATGTTTTACAGGGCGGGCATTAATGGAGCAGCTGTAAGCTTCCACCCACCGCTGTCCGCGCCCCCTGGCGGGATACACGTTGACTGAAGTGATAACTGACGAAATTCAGCAGAATGCGCATAAATAAATAAGCAATGCATCTCTGCGCCCTTCCTACAACTCCCGACGCACATATTTTGGAGGGGATGGTCACACTCTTCGTCGGTACGGTTAGTGGCATGAATGAGGGACATTGAACATCCACTGGGTAATATATAAATATGATATATTGCATGTTGTAATATTATATATAAAATATATATAATATATACTATATTATATCTATTATATCTCTTATATATTGTATATATAGTATATATTATATATATATATATATATAAATATATATTATACATAATATATATATTATGGATATTATATATATATATTATAGATATTATAGATATTATTCATATTATATATATTAAAGATATGATAGATATGATATATATGATAGATATGATATATATGATAGGTATGATATATATGATAGATATTAGAGATATAATATATATTAGAGATATTAGAGATATTAGAGATATTACATACATTAGAGATATTACATTCATTAGAGATATTATTGATACTCTTGGTTGCTTCACATACACGCGCCGATAAAATCCTACACCACCGATGCCTTCCATATATTCTGAAGGGTAGCGGACTGGAGATAGTTAACAAAACGCCCGCCATGTGGGCGGGTGGTAGGCCGTGGAGTGGGGGGTGGGGGTGAGAGTTGGAGTGGGAGGAGCGGGCGGAGACGTTGAGGGACGCCAGGGCCGCCGACAGCACCCGTCACTGTGACCATACGTCACATCCTCCCTGCCACTTCCGGGGCCACGCACTCGCTGGGCCAGCAGCATTCTGATTGGTTAAAAAATACACCCAACTTCCTGCCACTCCACCCATGGCTTCTGTTAGTCTGCTGCACAACTGTTCTGCTACTCTGTTTGTTCTGCCACACTGTTTGTTGTGCTACTCAGTGTGTTGTGCTACTCTGTTTGTTTTGCTCCTCTGTTTGTTGTGCTACTCTGTTTGTTGTGCTACTATGTTTGTTGTCCTACTCTGTTTGTTGGGCTACTCTGTTTGGTGTGCTACTATGTTTATTGTGCTACTATGTTTGTTTTGCTACTCTGTTTGTTCTGCTACTTTGTTCATTATGTTACTTTGTTTGTTGTGCTACTCTGTTTGTTGTGCTACTCTGTCTATTATGTTACTCTGTTTGTTCTGCTACTCTGTTTATTCTGTTACTCTGTTTGTTCTGCTACTCTGTTTGTTCTGCTACTTTATTGATTCTGTTATTCTGGATGTTGTGCTACTCTCTTTGTTGTGCTCCTCTGTTCATTCTTTTACTCTGTTTGTTGTGCTACTCTGTTTATTCTGCTACTCTGTTTGTTCTGCTACTCTCCTTGCTACTCTTATGTTACTCAGTTTGATCTGCTACTCTGTTTGTTCTGCTACTTTGTTTATTATGTTACTTTGTTTATTATGTTACTCGGCTTGTTCCGTTACTCTGTTTGTTCTGATACTCTGTTTGTTCTGCTACTCTGTTTGTTCTGCTACTCTGTTTGTTCTGCTACTCTATTTGTTCTGCTACTCTGTTTGTTCTGCTACTCTGATTGTTCTGCTACTCTGTTTGTTCTCTTACTCTCCTTTTTGTGCTACTTTTTTTAGTATGTGTCTCTGTTTGTTCTGCTACTCTGCTTATTCTGGTATGTTGTTTATTATGTTTATTCTGTTACTCTGCTTGTTCTGTTACTCTCTTTGTTCTGCTACTTTGTGTATTCTGTTACGCTGTTTGTTCTGTTACTCTGTTTGTTGTGCTACTCTGTTTGTTCAGTTACTCTGTTTGTTATGTTACTATCTTTGTCCTGTTACTCTGTTTGTTCTGATACTTTGTGTATTATGTTACTCTGTTTGTTCTGCTACTCTGTTTGTTCTGCTACTTTGTTTGTTCTGTTACTCTGTTTGCTCTGCTACTCTGAGGTGGTGGTGGTACATGGAAAAGACTTCGGTTGCTGCAACGAAAACCTTTTTTCTTTTGGCAGTGAGTGGTGGTGCAAAAAGAACTGGTTGTGTTGCTTGTAAACAGTTGCTCAACACGATTCATTAGTGTTGCAGACGTGTGCAGGGTGGATTCTAAAAGAAGCATATACAAAGAACAAGAATAAATGAAAACCCATAAACAAAGAAAAAAGGGACAAATATGTAAGCAGAAGGAAACAAGCACGCTAGCAATGAAGAAGGGGAAAAAATATGTAATAATAAGAAAAGAAACCACACTGACAATGAAGAAGGGGAAAAAATATGTAATAATACAAAAAGAAACCACACTGACAATGAAGAAGGGGAAAAAATATGTAATAATAAGAACAGAAAACACACTGACAAAGAACAAGGGGGCATATGTAATAAGGAGAAAAAACCCACACTGACAAAGAAAAAGGGGGCGGGGATATGTAATAATAAGACAAGAAAGCACACTGACAAAGAACAAGGGGGAGGGATATGTGTAACAAGGAGACAGAAACCCGCACTGACAATGAAAAAGGGGGGAATATATGTAATAATAAGAAAACACACTGACAAAGAACAATTGGGGGATATGTGTAACAAGGAGAAAGAAATCCACACTGATAATGAAGAAGGGGGGAAATATGTAATAAGAAAAAAAGATAACACATTGACAAAAAAAGGAGGGAAAATATGTAATAAGAAGAAAAAAAAGACACTGACAAAGAAAAAGGCACAAAGTAGTCAAGGGGGGAGGGGAAGGGGGGAGAAGGATGTTTGTTTGTTTGTTTTTGCTTTACGTCCTAGCAACATCTAAGGTCATATCAGGAAGGGTACCGACTTGTGACAGTGCACACTCATGGCGACTTTATAGTGCTGCCCCACTGGGAGACGAGGATGCCAGCACCATGACCTGATATCCCACTCACTCACATTATGCTGACAGTGAGGCAACCAGTCCTTGCCCTATCCTAATAATGCCGAGCGCCTGGCTAGCGAGCAACAAGTATAAATTTTAAAGTCATTGGTTTGACTTGACCAGGGTTCTCACCCACGATCCCATGGTCTACCAGCACGGGAGTCGGACGCTCTAACTCATTCGGCCATCCCATCTGGTCGGGGTGAGATGGATGTGGGAAGTTTATCTACTGTTGACTCGGGCCTCATTAGGCACCTCTTGGTTCGGCGGGAACTTACCGGGCGGTTTACATCCTCAGGGTCAAGCTAGAGGTAAACCCAGAGATAACCTGGCAGTGCCTTCAATCACAATCAACAGAGAACGCCGCGCAATGCCAGTCTGGTTTCCGCCATAACAGCGCATCATTTGGTCTAAATAAAAAATTCACCCCATACTTGCAGCAGGGTGAAAAACAACCCATTAGAACAATGGCGCTGTCGAAAGGCTCGGTAAATGAAATCAGATCATGAAGTCGTAATTTAAGAAGCAAAATATCTTCTTAATATATTTTTTTCATATTTCCCCGTTACTTTTAAGTTGACAAATATGATAAACCATGTAGTTTTATTGAATTTAGAAGTGGAATCGACAGTATTCTGTGGTCGCCATCTTGTCTTTTTGCATTCTCTCTCATTTCAGCAAGGCTATCGCTGATAAAAGTAGCCATTTGATACTGGAACCAGGAATTCCACTTCCTGTTCCATACTAAAGCAATTTCCACCCGTATTAAGACTACATTGTCATTCCCTCACCCCCCCCCCCGCGGTGATATGACCTTAGATGTTGCTAGGACGTAAAACAACAACAAACAAACAATAAACATCATTCACTCCTACTGTGAATAGGGGTGAATCTTTTATCTAAATTTGGATGGATTATCTACAAACTTGTCCTTTCTTAGACCTTCTTTTAACCTTCTTTCATTTGGTGTGTGTAAACTCGTTGAAAAAATACCCAAGTGAAAAGTAATGGCCCTGTCACACTACGACGTGACTACGTCAGCGTAACCACAACGTGAAAATAATGATATCACGTCGAAGTTATCGGCGTAATATGCAAATTGTGGACGTGAATGCAACGTAGTTGACGTGAGCGTAACGTGAAAGTAACGTGGGTGTACGTCGTGACGTTAGCTGTAACGTGACAACGTTAGAGGGGAGGGGTAAATGGCGACGTGACCGGGCGTTAGTGTAACGTGAGCGTAACGTCACCGCAACGGGTGTGACGTGAACGTAACGTGACCGTAACTTGACCGTAACGTGACCGTAACGTGACCGTAACGTGACCGTAACGTGACCGTAACGTGACCGTAACGTGACCGTAACCGTGACCGTAACGTGACCGTAACGTGACCGTAACGTGACCGTAACGTGACCGTAACGTGCAAAACGCTGCCCACACGTTGCTCCCACCCGGGCCGTCGGTCTGACGTGACATAACGTGACTCTAACGTCATTTACGCTGCTATAACGATCGCGGAACGTCAACCTAACGTCATTGTCACGTCATCCCAACGTAACGGCTTCACGTTGAGATACGTTGAAAGTTTTGAACAGGTTCAAAACCTCGACGCGCGCCGACGTAACATGACGTAACATGACATAGCTCGACGTCACTCTAACGTCATTATGACGTCATCATAACGTGACCCAACGTACGGCAACGTAATGACGAAAAATCATCACGTTAGGCTGGCGTTGGCTCGTTACGTCGTAGTGTGACAGGGGTATTAGAGGTTACATTGATTGATTGGTAATGGCTTAATTGTCTGTCAGTGAAAAAAACTGTACTCACATGCCAGAGGAAAGTTAATGGTATTTATTCGGTCACTTTTGTTCCACTCAACAAATTATTTACATTTACGTTGAATTTCCTAGGAAAATCTGAAATGGTGATTTGTAGTGAATGACAGCAAAAATGATCTCAGATGCAATTTTAGATATGCAATATATGTTTCAGATGACAGTGAAATGTAGCTCACACAACATTGATTTGCACATTTACTATATATATGTATTTGGAAATATGTTTATATATATATACTTCTTTTTTTTAAAGGAAAGAAGGAAAAAATGTTTAAATACAATTCTAGAACCATGCAATACCGTATGCCTATTCACCGAATCCATGATACGTTTATTGAACTAGAATTGTACAGTTACTAGTATAGCCGATATTTCATTTATAATATGTATACTAATTTTAGTATCAAGCAGGATTTGCATGCAGTTACTATTAAAACTGATAGTTTCATTTATGTATCAAGGAAGATAAGAGATATTATTCATTGAATAAAATACATTTGATTAAAAAAAAAAAACATAGCAAAAATTACAGGAAACAAAAGTGTCCAGTTGCTGTTAGGAACTCTAAAATTCGCTTGTGCATAGCTGATAATTCACTGTATACATAAGTGATAACTCACTCTCTTTATGACGGATTACTCACTGTCTACCTGCCTTATTTATAACTGATAAGTCACTCTCTTTATAACGGATTACTCACTGTCCCCCTACCTTATTTATAACTGATAACTCACTCTCTTTGTAACTGATTAGTCACTGTCTACCTAGCTTATCCATAACTGATAACTCACTCTCTTTACAACTGATTACTCACTGCCTACCTCCCTGATACGAAACTGATAACTCACTCTCTTTATAACTGATTACTCATCTTCTACCTCCCTTATACTTAACTGATAACTCACCCTCTTTATAACTGATTACTCACAGTCTACCTACCTTATACATAACTGATAACTCACTCTCTTTATAACTGATTACTCACTGTTCTCCTACCTTATACATAACTGATAAGTCACTCTCTTTATAACTGATTACTCACTGTGCACCTACCTAATTACTCCCTGTCTACATGACTGATTTCTCCCTGTCTACATGCCTGATTACTCACTGTCCACGTGACTGATGACGCTTTCAACGTGTACATCGCCTCCACACTCCTACCCTCCTCCCCCCCCCCCCTCCCGCCCTGCCTCCTGGTACATACAACATGTAGTGCCTGCTAACATCCATGGGACAAAGTGCAGCGGGCTGTCTGCCCTGAGAGCACCGGACGCGCCGAGACTGTGGCGATAGCGGCCAATTTATGTCCCAACACACCCGGCACGAGCGGCACGGGCGGCACGGGCGGCACGAGCGGCATGGGCGGCACGGGTGGCACGGGTGGAACTAGTGGCACCCGTGGCACCGGCATCACGAGTGTCACGAGCGGCACTAGTGGTACTAGTGGAAACAGCGGCAGCGGCGGCAGCAGTGGCACTAGCAGACACTAGCGTCATCAGCGGCACCAGCGGCACTAGTATACACTAGTGGCACAAGCGCAACTAGCAGACACAAGCAGACACGAGTGCCACTACCGGCAGCAGCGGCACCCGCAGCACCCGCGACACCAGCGGCACCCGCGGCACCAGTGGCACCAGTGGCACCAGCGGCACCAGTGGCACCAGCAGCACCAGCAACACCAGTGGAACCAGCGGCACCAGCGGACCTAGATCACCAGCGCCACCCGCGTCACCCGCGCCACCCGCGCCACCCGCGGCACCCGCGCCACCCGCGCCACCCGCGCCACCCGCGCCACCCGCGCCACCCGCGCCACCCGCGCCACCCGCGCCACCCGCGCCACCCGCGCCACCCGCGCCACCCGCACCACCCGCGACACCCGCGGCACCCGCGGAACCAGTGGCACCAGCGGCACCAGCGGCACCTGCGGCACCTGTGGCACATGTGGCACCTGCGGCACCAGGCCCACCAGCGGCACAATCTTCAATTGTAATTAAACTTGCATGGTCAGATGAAGCATCAAATTTTCAACACAAAAACACTTACCTAGATTTGATTCTACATATTTATCTTAGACATTGGTACAGTTATTAAACATTTGTTTCCATGCAGAAGGGCATGGGGAGTCAATTTAATAGAACCGATTACTGCATAAAGGGCGCATTCCATATACGCGTAATGCGTAATGCGTAATGCGAATGCGAATGCGAATGCGACAAAAAATCGAAACGCCTTGAAACCTATGAGCTACATTCCATACACACGTAATGCGTAATGCGAATGCGAATGCATCAGAAATCCATTATCCCGATCGCTCCATGTAGCGATCGGTGCGTAATGCGTAATGCGTAAAGGCGGTGCGAATAGAAAAGCATCAGTCGCATTTGTCCATTGATATAAGGTTGGAGGAGGCGACTGATAATTACGGACAGCCGGGACAAGGTGGTGCGAACAGAAAAGCATCAGTCGCTTTTGTCCATTGATATAAGGCTGGAGGAGGCGACTGATAATTACGGACAGCGGGTGCAAACATGTAGGTTTATGCGGCGGACCTGTTAGGAAGCAGCCTTCATAATTGGGACGGTCCTAACATCCCTCAAAGCAAGCTAAACTGAACCATGTTTGGACCGTCCCATTCTGTGTGTGTGTCTCTGTGTGTGTCTCTGTGTGTGATCTGTGTCTCTGTGTGTGTGTCTGTGTGTGTCTGTGTGTGTGTCTGTGTGTTGTGTCTCTGTGTATGTGTGTGTCTATGTGTGTATCTGTGTCTGTGTATCTCTGTGTGTCTGTGTGTGTGTCTCTGTGTGTGTGTGTCTCTGTGTGTGTGTCTCTCTGTGTGTGTCTCTGTGTTGTGTCTCTGTGTCTTTGTGTCTCTGTTGCTCTGTGTGTCTGTGTGTCTGTGTGTGTGTCTCTGTGTTTCTGTGTGTGTCTGTGTGTGTGTCTGTGTGTGTGTCTCTGTGTGTGTGTCTCTGTGTGTGTGTGTCTCTGTGTGTGTATGTGTGTGTGTCTGTGTGTGTCTCTGTGTGTGTGTCTCTGTGTTGTGTCTCTGTGTCTCTGTGTGTGTCTCTGTGTGTGTCTCTGTGTGTGTCTCTGTGTCTGTGTGTGTCTGTGTGTGTGTCTCTGTGTGTGTGTCTCTGTGTTGTGTCTCTGTGTCTCTGTGTGTGTCTCTGTGTATGTCTCTGTGTGTGTCTCTGTGTGTGTATCTGTGTCTCTGTGTCTGTGTGTGTCTGTGTGTGTGTCTGTGTGTGTCTCTGTGTGTGTGTCTGTGTGTGTGTGTATGTGTGTTGTGTATCTGTGTCTCTGTGTGTCTCTGTGTGTGTGTCTCTGTGTGTGTCTGTGTCTGTGTGTCTTTGTGTCTCTGTTGCTGTGTGTGTCTGTGTGTGTATATCTGTGTCTCTGTGTGTGTCTCTGTGTTTCTGTGTGTGTGTCTGTGTGTGTGTGTCTATGTGTCTGTGTGTGTGTCTGTGTGTGTGTCTCTGTGTCTGTGTGTGTCTATGTGTCTGTGTGTATGTCTGTGTGTGTCTCTGTGTGTGTCTGTGTGTGTCTGTGTATGTGTGTCTCTGTGTGTGTGTCTCTGTGTTGTGTCTCTGTGTGTGTCTCTGTGTCTGTGTGTCTGTCTGTGTGTGTCTGTGTGTGTGTCTGTGTGTGTGTCTCTGTGTTGTGTCTCTGTGTGTGTCTCTGTGTGTGTCTCTGTGTGTGTATCTGTGTCTCTGTGTCTGTGTGTCTGTGTGTGTCTATGTGTGTGTCTCTGTGTGTGTGTCTCTGTGTGTGTGTCTCTGTGTTGTGTCTCTGTGTCTCTGTGTGTGTCTGTGTGTGTGTATCTGTGTCTGTGTGTCTGTGTGTGTGTCTGTGTGTCTGTCTGTGTGTGTGTGTCTCTGTGTTGTGTCTCTGTGTCTCTGTGTGTCTCTGTGTGTGTATCTGTGTCTGTGTGTGTCTCTGTGTGTGTCTCTGTGTGTGTATATGTGTCTGTGTGTGTCTCTTTGTCAGAGACACAGAGGCACAGACAGACACATAGAGACACACACAGAGACACAGAGTCACACACACACAGACACAGACAGAGACACACACACAGACACGGAGACACAGACACACACATAGAGACACACACAGAGACACAGAGTCACACACACTTTTTATATACTTTTTATATACTTCACTGCATAACGCATAATGCATAACGCAGTACGCATTACGCATATATGGAATGCTGGCATTCGCATAACGCATAACGCGTAACGCATAACGCATTACGCATTACGCGTATATGGAATGCGCCCTTAAGCCTATGGCATCAGAGTTTTGGCATGCTTGCCAAAATTAATTTGGCATGTTGTCACTTCAAATATCTC
The DNA here is from genome assembly GCA_030323885.1 of Branchipolynoe longqiensis. Classification (NCBI taxonomy): domain Eukaryota; kingdom Metazoa; phylum Annelida; class Polychaeta; order Phyllodocida; family Polynoidae; genus Branchipolynoe; species Branchipolynoe longqiensis. The sequence continues at coordinate 18,051,110 of CM059194.1, read as the reverse complement.
CAAAGTTAGCCATTTAAACTAAAAGTTACTTCAACCTAAAGTAAAGTAGCTTATAATGATCAATTTAATGTATTTATGCCAGAAAATGAGAGAAACTCAAAGCCATCGGACTATGCAACTTTACTTATACCAGAACCTTAAATGTGACTGCATGGGAAATTGGGGCATGGTTTGACTCGGCTGGGATTTGAACTCCCGACCTTCTGCACAGGAAGTGTGGGCTCTATTGATTTGGCCACCGCGTCCGGTAGTTGCCCATCTCTCCAGAGTATCAACACAAATGTTAAGTGTATATTTATTAAACATACACACTGTTAGGGTTACAGGAAGTCAGATCCCTAGAGACCGCAGTTTGAATTTATTTTTTGTTGTTAAGCAATTTTTATTCAGCTGAATACAATGCTTCTTCGGCACCGAGGGAGTGATCTTCGAGCAATGCATATCTTCAGTCATTTACCCTATTTAAATACTCATATATTGATCTGACTAATATTGATCTAGTTATATGACAGTACTGTTACCATATTGCTATGGAACTTTTCGGTTACATAATTCCATGGTGTTACATGATGCAAATTGTGTATTCAACAGGTATTTAATACCTTATTCTATATACGTTTGTGTAAATAAGCCTGAATGCCTGGAAGATCAATGCTTCGGCACTGACAAAATTACAAGAACAAGTTTATGATCATAAAATATTGTTATTACATTAAGATATTTAAGTGGCTGCCAAGGTGTGGAATGCCCAAACAGTAAAGGAACGACAAATTCCTGACCTAAAAACTTACAAAAAATATCTGTGCAAAATAAGGCTAGGAAACCCCCAGTAAGCTGCACTGTAAAGGGGCATGTGATATGTCATGGCCCACCAGCGGGATGCCCAATGGAAAGTAACCATGCCAAAAGTAGCCAGATAACACACCACACAGCTACGTACAAGCCTATGATATGTAAATAGGAGTAGGCTAGTCTAGTAATAAGAGTAGAAAAATAAATACATATATACCAAGAAAATCAAAAAAAACTAACATAGGCTACTAACCATACCAACCAATTATCTATCTGCTACTGAAATGCAGGCATTCAAATACCTTATCAGGCCAGCATTGAAAACAAGCCTGGGTACCCGGGCTTATATGCTATGGACAGTATAAATACAGCCTCAATTAAAAAAAAAAAAAAAAAGTGGTGGTGCATAGGTAATGGAGATCACACATTCAGTGTGTGCATCTGTATGTACTTGGTGTTTTAGGTAGTTTTTTTAATGTCGGGTTTAATCAGTACAGTCTGGGTCAAGTAGAATCCAAATGTAGTGCACACGCCAGCAACTAGATGAACACTGCTTCGGGTTATTGTTTAAAGTCATTTAAAACTCCATAGTTTGAATCTATGTATCTAACGTAGATGCTGATGCAGATATTAAGCATTTCTCACCACATTGAAGGCAATACTGGTTCAATTTAATATAGCACCTTACTGCAGAAGCCTATGGTGTCAGAGTTTTGGCATGCATCCCAAAACTAATTTTTACATGTTTTCACGTCAAATATCTCAAAAGTTAGCCATTTAAAATCAAAGTTACTATAAAGTAAATTAAGGTAGATTATAACAATCAAATTGATATATTAATCTCAGAGAGAAAAATGACCGAAACTCAAATCCATCGGACTACGCAAAATTTTAAAAAGAGGTTTGTTTGCGCCATCATGGAATAATCTATGATTAGGTTGAGACACACTACAAACACTTCCCCACCGCAACGCTGCACTACACACACTTCCACACACACACACACACTTATATCTCCCCCACATGTACACTCACACACACAGGGGCGCGCAGACATGCGCATACATAGTCTCGCCGCTAGGGGCGCCCTGGAACTTTGTCTGGTTGCCCTGGGCCAGCACTGAAACACGTGTGAACATGCGCAGTTAGTAAATAGCCTCTCTAAGGAGCGTCAGTGTTTGGGACGAGCTGCTCGAGCCAACTCACAGTGCGTAATTTATGAGCAGCTCTCGGCCACCGGAAGTGTTTGACGTGTTGGTGTGGTGTGGGGGTTGGGGGTTGGGGTTGGAGGTTGGTGGGGGTGGAGAGGCGGTTGTGGGTATAAGGGGAAAAGACTGGCTAATATTGCGGTAAGATTGGTTGGTTGTTGAGAGTTTTACGTACTAGAAACATCTAATGTCATATCAGGATGGGTATTGACTTTTGACAGTGCACAGTCATGGTGACTTTATAGTGCTGCCCCATTGGGATTAGTTTGTTTGTTTGTTGTTTTACGTCCTAGTAACATCTGACGTCAGATCAGGATGGGTATTGACTTTTGACAGTTCACACTTATTTGTTTTGGTAATCATGCCTTTAGCCCATTGTTTATTGTGCGTTCGGTATCAAATCTTGTCTCCTACGTTTAACTCTTTCTGATTTATTCCTGCATGTTTGTCAAACTGCTGTTTTTGTATTTGTTAAATTTTCTTTATTTGTTGGTTCGTGATGCTTGCACTTTTGGTTTTAGGTGGCTATCATGCGATGGCAATTTTGATCTTAATCATCTGTTCATTTGTAGTTGGCTGGCAATACATCTAACCCATTTATTGGGGTGTTCCTGTAATTTAGCAATGCAATGTTAATGTCTTTTCTTTTCTAATATTGCCTTTCTGATTTTTAATTTTGTAAATGCATGCGCATACGTTGCATTCTTGCCGATAAAGTGAATAGCAGTTTACTCATGATCACAACCAATGGCTTGTAATCTGTCTCAATGATGGTCTCTTTTCCGAAAATGTATTCATGGAGCTTTTGGCAACCGAAGCAAATTGCCAAACGTTCCTTCTCGATGACCACATAGCTACTTTGTGTGTTATTTAAGGCTTTAGATGCCATGGCAATAGGTTGTTCTTTTTGGAACAACGTCGCTCCCAGTCCCGAATTGGAAGCATCAGCTTGTATTTTTATTTGTTCATCTAGATTGTAGTCTCTCAATACAAATGCTTTGACTAGACATTTTTTTAATTTGTCAAAAGCTTTTTATTGGTCCTCATCCCAGTGCGATGCAATTTCGTGATTTAATAGCAGCCGCAACAGCTTTGATATTTCTGAAAGATCCTGGATGAATTTTGACACCTATCCTACCAACCCTAGGAAACGTTGTATGTCTGCTTTATTGGTGGTCATGGGCAATTCTATGATCACTTGCAGGCATTCGGCACTGGGTTTGACTCCTTCTTGGGTTTCAGTATATGGCCCACAAAGTTTACCTGCGTCATGCATATTTTAGATTTGTTGGGGTATAACATATGATTTACATTTCTAGCTCTTTCTAACACTGATTTCATTATACTCTTTCATTATACTCTTATGCTGTTGACCCATATATCAAGATATCATCTGCTATTACATTCACCCCTGGCAGGTTAGCTAATATGATATTCATTTGCTCTATAAATATGTCACTGGCTGTTTTAATTCTGAAGGGCTGACGCGTGACGCAGTATCTGCCCCACGGGGTGTTCAATGGGCAAAGTTTTGAGCTGCCTTCATCTAGACCTATCTGCCAGTAACTGCCTTTGCCGTCAAGCATGGTGAAAAACTTGGCTCCATGCATTTTGGCAATGACCTCTTCTATTGTTCTGATTGGGTATGGGCCACGTAATATCGCTTTGTTTAGCTTACTGAGATCAAGGCATACTCTTATTTTCCCCGGTTTTCTTACTCTCATAAAGGAACTGACCCATGGGGTCAGTTCCTCTTGTTTAACAATAGCACCTAGTTTCACCATTCGCTCTAACTCTTTTTTTACGTCTTGTTCTATGGCGTGTGATATCCTACAGGGTGGGTCTATGGTTGGTTGTACATGTGGGTCAACATGAATTTTAGCATTACTTTTTATCAGTGCGAGACCTTCAAAAACATCTATATATGTATTTAGCATTTTTCTTGTCGCTGTGTCGTTGGTTGCTTGTTTTTGTACCTCCTCAATTCTGGCCAGGAGGTTGAGCTGTACACATGCACTCTTCCCCAGTATTGGACTTCCTGATGATGTTATCTGGCACCAGATGTTTCAGTCGTTTATCATGATGTCCGCCTCACCATCTGGTTGTATTCGTTGGCCCGTGTATGTCACTAGTCGACACCATCATGGCTTCATTTTGGTATTCGTCAGTTTGTTGAATATATTCCGAGGTATAATATTTGCCTCGGACCTGGTGTCCAACTTGAAGTGTATCATAGTGTTTCCAACGCAAATGTTTGAGTACCATAAGTCAGAGTCATCCTCTATATTTTCCTTGATTTCTCCGAATAACTGGTCACTGTTGATTTTGCCGAGTGACAGTTCTGTTTCCTTCACTTCGTCCTCGCTTTTGTCTGGCCTGTTATGCTTGTCGATTTGTATTTCGTTCACTCGTGTTGTCATTCTTCTGCTTTTGCACACCTTCTTGAAATGTCCAATTTTATGGCAGCTTGCACATTCCTTTCCTTTGCCTGGAAATGACCTGCTGCCATGCGTGTATCCACACCTTGTGCATTCCTCGTGGGACCAACCCTTTTTCCATAGTCTTGGTATCTGCTTGCTCCACCCCTTTGTGTATTTAGGGGCGTGGCATAGGGCGTGAACTTTGATCATCCATACTTGGAGAGGGTGTCTACTTGCCCTTTGGGCTCTTCGCTGCTGTGACTTAACTGTGTGTCTTCATGCTCACTGAGGTGCCACATTTCCATGCACCTTCCAATGTCTAGGTTAGGCGTTTATAATAGCCTGTTATGAAGTTCCCTGTTTTTGACTCCGCATATGAGGCAGTCGCACGATAGCGAGTCGTCGAGTTCGCTGTATTCGCAGTATTCTATCCTGTTCTGTAATTCCCTTATATATAAGTCCATGTCCTCTTTCATCTGGTTACTATATGAGTGGAATTTATACCTGATGAGAGTAACGTTTGCTTTTCCTTCACAATACTTTTTAAATGCTTCGATTAGTGGAGAAACGTAAGACACTGTCCCTTTCCTGACTTTGCTGTGACACCCACAGCGCCGGCATATATTTAATATGAACTTAGCCAGTCACGCCAGTTCATTGCCATATTATTCGCTAAACTTAGCGGTGCTCTGCCTTGCATACCTTGCATAGCTTACATCAGTCATATACCTTACAACTGGAGTGGAGACTTTATCAGTGGAGTGTAGCATGCATCGTTTGATTCTAGATCAGTGGAGTGGAGAATTTATCGTCTTACTCTGGATCAGTGGAGTGTAGAGTTTATCGTCTTACTCTGGATCAGTGGAGTGTAGAGTTTATCGTCTTAATCTGGATCAGTGGAGTGTAGAGTTTATCGTCTTATTCTGGATTAGTGGGGTGAAGAATGCATCATCTTACTCTGGATCAGTAGGGTGTAGAGTTTCTCATCTTATTCTGAATCAGTGGAGTGTAGAGTTTATCATCTTACTCTGGATCAGTGGAGTGTAGTGTTTATCATCTTACTCTGGATTAGTGGTGTATAGAGGTTATCATCTTACTTTGAATCAGTTGAGTGTTATGTTTCTCACCTTACTCTGGATATGTGGCGTGTAGATCAGTGGAGGGTAGAGTTTATCATCTTGCTCTGGATCAGTGGAGTGTAGTGTTTATCATCTTACTCTGGATTAGTGGTGTATAGAGTTCATCATCTTACTCTGAATCAGTTGAGTGTTATGTTTCTCACCTTACTCTGGATATGTGGCGTGTAGATCAGTGGAGGGTAGAGTTTATCATCTTAATCCGGATTAGTGGAGTGTAGTGTCTATCATCATAGTCTGGATCAGTGGACTGTAGAATATATTGCCTTACTGGATCAGTGGAATCTAGAGTGTATCGTCTTACTCTGGATCAGTGGAGTGTAGAGTTTATCATCTTACTGCGGAGCAGTGGAAGGTAGAGTTTATCTTCTTAATCCGGATCAGTGGAGTGCTTAGTTTATCGTCTTAATCTGGATCAGTGGAGGGTATAGTCTATCATCTTACTCTGGATCAGTGGAGTGTAGAGTTTATCATCTTACCCTAGATCAGTGGGGTGTAGAATTGTATGATCTTACTCTGAATCAGTAGAGTGTAGGGTTTATCGTCTTACTCTGAATCAGTGGAGTGTAGGGTTGATTGTCTTTCTCTGGATCAGTGGGATGTAGGGTTTATTGTCTTACTCTGAATCAGTGGAGTGTAGAGTGCACCGTCTTACTCTAAATCGATGCAGTGTAGAGTTTATCGGCTCACTCTGAATCAGTGGAGTGTAGAGTGCACCGTCTTACTCTAAATCGATGCAGTGTAGAGTTTATCGCCTTACTCTGAACCAGTGGAGTGTAGAGTGCACCGTCTTACTCTAAATCGATGCAGTACAGAGTTTATCGTCTTACTCTGGACCAGTGGAGTGTAGAGTGCACCCTCTTACTCTCGCTAAGGTGCAGTGGGTATTAGGGGTGCGTGTGTTTATTGGACGGATGTTGGGATGAGATGCACATGTGTCTGAGTGATCCACGGATGTCTTGGGACCTGAAGTTGGTATACAACAGGAAGTAAATGGGCTAATTCATTTCTGGGTAAAATAAGCAATATATTTTCTCAGTTTGCGCAACGAAGATTACTGAGGGAAGTAGAACTTTGTGAACAGGACATGGAGAAGGGGAGGAGGAGCTGGGAAAATGAGGGAAAAACCTAGATGAATAAGAGTTTGAGACCATAGATCAGCCAGAGAAAAAAGCTGGGCTGGATGGCCTGGTGGTTTGAGAGCCTGCTTCATATGTGATACGTTATGGGATCGATCCCCGGCCGTGTCAGATCAAAGCCTAAACAAAATTGATACATTTTTTTCTTTTTTTTTCTTGAAGATTTATACTGCCTATAATTGCCGCCATTGTCTCACTCCAGAGGGAAATGATGCACTCCACACTACACCAATCCAGAGTAAAGCGATGTACTCTATTGTGCAGTGAACATGTTGTGTTCAGACAGTGGCGCATCACTATAAAACCACCATGCGTGTGCACTCTGCAGAGTTCCGTATCCGTTCTAAAGTGACCTGAGATAGTAGTGGGACATAAGACCCTAAATTAACTAAGCAACTAAAGAGGCATACTTCTTAGTAGTGCGTTATGTGCGGCCAGAAATGTGATAGACCACTGACGGTTGACGATTAGTGAAGCAGAGCAATTCATTAGCCTGCTTCCCTTTCCCTAACTAAATTTATCTAAATTTATCTATTTCTAAGCAACCTACCGCTGGGGAGCAGCTATGTTTAGACGCGGAATGAAGCTGCCTGCATGGCGTGCTGAGTTAAGTGTCTGCTTTCATGTCTAACCGACATGGTAACAGTATAGCGGATTGTTAAACCATAGCTATTCACCTCAGACAGTCTCTGACCTTTGACACAGTCTCTGACCATGACACAGTCTCTGACCGTGACATACTCTGATCAGGACCCGGTCTCTGATCATGACACAGTCTCTGACCTAGACACAATCTCTGATCATGACACAGTCTCTGACCTTGACGCAGCCTCTGACGTTGACAGTCTCTGACCTTGACACAGTCTCTGACCTTGACACAGTCTCTGACCATGACACAATTTCTGACCATGACACAATGTCTAACCTTGACACAGTATCTGACCTTGACACAGTATCTGACCTTGCCACAATCTCTGATCATGACACAGTCTCTGATCTTGACACAATCTCTGACCATGACATAATTTCTGACCTTGGCACAACGTCTAACCTTGATACAGTCTCTTACCTTGACACATTCTCTGATCATGACACAGTCTCTGACCATGAAACACTCTCTGGCCTTGACACAGTCTCTGACCATGATACATTTTCTGAACTTGACACAATCTCTGATCATGACACAGCCTCTAACCTTGACATAGTCTCTGACCATGAGACATTTTCAGACCTTGACACAATCTTTGACCTTGACACAGTCTCTGACCATGACACAGTCTCTGACCATGACCCAGTCTCTGACCATGAAACACTCTCTGACCTTGACACATTTTCTGACCTTGACCCAATCTTTGACCTTGACACAGTTTCTGACCTTGACATATTCTCTGACCATGTCCCCCTGTGTAAGGTGCATTTTGCTGATATCGGCGGTCTATTGCTTTGTGACTTGGGCAGGTTTCTAACCTTGACCCAATCTTTGACCTTGACACAGTCTCTGACCTTGACATAGCCTCTGACCATGTCCCCCTGTGTAAGGTGCATTTTGCTGATGTCGGCGGTCTCATGGTTGTGACTTGGGCAGGTTTCTGAACTTGACCCAATCTTTGACCTTAACACAGTCTCTGACCTTGACATAGCCTCTGACCATGTCCCCCTGTGTAAGGTGCATTTTGCTGATATCGGCGGGCTGTTGCTTAGTGACTTGGGCATGACTCCTGCTGTGTAGTGTACATGTATGTTTCCAGTTCAGACACGGGAGGAGATCCTCGGGTGTTGACGGCTGAGGTGCTGGAGGAGAGGCACCCTGGAAGAGGGAGGTTTTTGTCATGGCGACCATTAGGGGAACCTCCCTTAACATGTGGTACCTGCTGATGGACAAACCCCATTCAGCCTACCCCCTCATAGATAGCCATGGTTACATGCACCCACGCGCATGCACATACATACATAGATATATTCATACATGCATAAATACAGCAATACAAACATAAATACATACATGCATAAGTACATACAACCATACCTACATCCATGTATGCGTACATAACTATATCCATAGATGCATAAATACTAACAGAGATGTGTAAATACAGATATACATGCATGCATAACCTACACTTCTTACCCCTCCATAACCTAAATACTACACCTCTTACCCCTTACACACATGTACCACACATCCCCTTCCCTCCTCTCCACACCATACTGATCATACCCCCATCTCATCAACCCGCACTCGACACTGTACAATGTAGACTGTACACTGTACACTGTACACTGTACACTGTACACTGTACATTGTACACTGTACAATGTACACTGTACCCTGTACACTGAACACTGTACACTGTACATTGTACACTGTACACTGTACACTGTGCACTCTACATTCTACACTCTACACTATACATTATACATTCAACCTTCCTTCTACACTCTACACTCTACACTCTACACTCTACACTATACACTCTACTCTCTACAGCATACAGTTTACATTCTACAGTCTACACTCTACAATATTCACTCTGCACTCTACAATCTACACTCTACACTCTACACTCTACACTCTACAATATATTCTCTACACTCTACAATATCTTCTCTACACTCTACACTACACTCTATACTGCACTCTACACTCTACATACTACACTCTACACTATATTCTCTAGACTCTACCATATAGTCTCTACACTCTACACTACACTCTACACTGCACTCTACACTGCACTCTACACACTCCACACTTTAACTCTAAACTTTACACTTTACACTCTACACTCTACACTCTACACTCTATTTTCTACAGTATATTCTACTCTATATTCTACACTGTACACTCTACACCATACAATCTACACTCAACACCCTACACCCAACACTCTACACTCTACACCTTACACTCTACACCGCATGCACCACACAGACACTACACTGTACACCCTCCTGAGCCTCAACCACTCCACATCACGCTCCTTATGGCCCTGTCACACTACGACGCTTCTCGCCGGCGACCCGTCAACGTGTGGTGTTTTTGGGCGATATTTGGTGAAATATGGAGAAGCGCTGGTGCCGCGTTATCGGTGCGTCGGTACACGTCGGTACACTATCTTGGACGTTGACGGTCGCCGGACAACGTTGGCGCGCGTTATTGGCCGCTGAGTGTTTTGAACATGTCCAAAACCACCAGCGTCTGGCAACGCGTGGGACGAAATGGGTAAGAACGCTAGGAGGACGTTAGTGGCGCGTCAAAACGCGCCCACGACACGTTACAAGAACGCTGGCAGGACGTTGGTGCACGTCCATATTGTGTTGATATTTTTGGCAACGGTTGGTTTGATTTGGTGAGCGCGTCCATAGCGTTCGGTGGACGTGTGCGTAACGGGTAGCGGGCGGGCTGTGCGCATTGGACTAGCGTTTATTGATAGTTTGGACATTGGGGAGACGTGTACGGCGCGCCCATAACGTTCCCCAGCGTGTTGCTGGCGTTGTTATAGCGTGTTGCTAGCGTGTTGTCAGCGTGCTGCGGACGCGTAGCGGATGGGTGGTCACGTGACACAGGCTGAGCATATAAGGGTACACATTTACAGGAGAAAGCACACCAGCTCTGGTATTGTGACGTGATGGAAGTGCCTCCCAACCCCATAGATGAGTACCAAATAGCGATTTTGCAACAACATCATGACGTTAACGCCTTACTACTATATCAACTGACAAGAAGGACTGTAGGTAGAAAGACGCGAAAGTGGATGCGAGGGTGGATCCGGAGGCGGCAAGAGTTCGGAATCTACGACCAGCTTCTCGTCGAACTACGCAATGAAGACACAGCTGCGTTCATAAATTTCATGAGGATGCCGCCACAAATGTTCGACGAGATGCTGGTGAGAGTCGGACCATGCATCACCAAAAAGTACACGACGTACCGACAACCCCTCGAACCTGGACTGAAGTTAGCATTGACACTGCGTCACCTAGCCTCGGGAAACACTTATTCGTCTATGAAGTTTGGGTGGAGGGTTCCCCACAACACCCAATCACTCATTGTTCGAGAGGTGTGTCAAGCCATTATTGATGAATACTTAGACGAGACTATGACCTGCCCCACCACTCCACTTGCATGGAGTGCCATCTCGGACCTCTTCATGTCTAGGTAGAACTTTCCCCATACATGCGGGGCGCTAGATGGCAAACATATAGCCTGCCGATGTCCCCCCAAATCAGGTTCACTCTACTATAACTATAAGGGGTTCTACTCAATAGTGCTACTCGCTTTGGTGGATGCTGACTATAAATTCCTATGGGCCGATGTGGGTGGATTGGGGTCGGCATCCGATGCGTAAGTGTACAATGACTCCGAACTGAAAGCTGGCCTTGAAGATGGTTCTATTGGTCTCCCTGCGAGCGAACCGATAGTGGAAGGGCAAGAAGATGTTCCGTACTTCATCATCGCAGACGATGCATTCATCCTGCGGCGCACGGTGATGAAACCTTATAGTCGGAGGGGTCTCACCCATCAAGAGAGGATTTACAACTACAGGATATCTCGGGCGAGAAGAGTAGTGGAAAATGCGTTTGGGATCCTGGCGAACAGGTTCCGCGTGCTTCTTTCCACCATGCAGCATCACCCCTCGACAGTGAAACTCATCGTGAGAGCCTGCCTCGTGCTACATAATATGATGCGGATGCGGTATCCATTACTACAGAATCATCAGCTAGACCGGGAAGAAGGTGGAGACCACAACGTTGTTCGGGGAGCGTGGAGAGATGACATTACCCTCCCAGAACTAGAACATCCTGTATTGGGTGGGAACATTGGATCGCGAGCAGTAAAAGACCAGCGGAACCGACTAAAGGACTGGACTAACTCCCCAGTTGGTTCCGTCGCATGGCAGCAAAACATGATATAGTCATATTGTGTTGTCATAAGTGTTGTTTGATCAGGGTGAACTGGAAGCTGTATGTGTGAATATTGATAAAATGTGTTCAAATAAAATGTATCACTAGCTGAAGGTGTTACTAAACGAGATTTAAAAATTTAAATTATGCGTTCCGTTTTAAGTGTTGGTTGTCCGTTGTTTGGTTGTAAACTGTGTGTTTGATAAAATCATAATGGTTTTGTTGTTGTTCATTCCACTTTGTGAAATGGCCTTATCACAAATGTGCTTTACTAATTCATTAATTAATTTACCAAATAACTTACTTGACATATGTGGAATGGAAATTGCTTACCACAACTACCCTCACATCATTCCCCTTTTTATGAATTATTGTGCAACTGTCATTTTGCATTCATAACAAATATATTTAATATCTTGAATCCTAGAGAATTATTTTCGTCATACCAATACCATTTTTAAGGTAGCTGTTTGTGGATTGAAGGTTTTATATTAAACCTATACAGCATGGAATTAACATATTCGACGCAATGGATATTTTTATATTTCCCTCCCCATAGTTATTTTTATTCTCCATGTGGCGCTTTGTTGGTGAATGGCACAAAATGACAGGTATATTCAACAAGATATATGTGACATGAAAATAATTGACACTTTTAATTACAGGAGTAATATAACGAAACTTTTATTTACCAAACTCTCAACAATAGATAACACCCATTTGCTTCCCATTTTACCAATACTAATCATATGTACAGTATTGCTACAGTAGCACAACTAAATATATTGAATATCTTGTCAACAACCTTCATTCATTAGTGTCTGTTGGAGGTGGGGTTTGCAGTGGCGACACACTAGCGGAACAAAATATATCATGACCATCAATGTTCAAAGTGGATCCGCTGGAGAGACCCGACATGCCAGACAAATCCAGCAAATTGGCACCACTTGGACTGGTGGTGTCCGTCCTCCCGGGTTGGGCATCAACCCACGTCGCCACTGGAGTGGTGGTTAAGGTTACGCCCGCTTTGGTGGTAGGTGCTGTACATGTTGTTGATTCCATTGGTCGGGTATATCTTGAACGGTTAGCTGTGCAATGTGGTGCCACGGGTGGAGGGGGACCCATCGGCTGGTGGCCCAAGGATGTGTGTGATTGCAGTGGATGTGCGGTGAAGTGGGACGCCTGGTGTGGATGCTGGGTTGTCTCCGGCTGTTGGTGGATGAGAGAGGGCGCACGGACCAACGGCTGCGCCATGTACTGCATCATGTACTGTTGTGATTGAGACGTCCATGGTGATCCTGGTGGTGGTTGGTGTCTCCATTGATGGGGGAGCGGCTGATACATATCAGGCGATGATGTGAATGTTGACGTGTCAGAACATCCGGTCTGCCAGGAAGTTGGTGTAGGTGGCCGGACAGGACACGATATGCTGGGATTGGAGCTGGAAGGGGTGACAGCTGTGGAAGGGACTTCGGTGTCCAGGTCTTCATCCAACACCTCAGTAAGGACCCGCCATATCCCTAAGCGAGCCTTCCTTGCTTGTGTTTTGTTCATGGTTAGTAGAGTGTCCCGAAGAAAATTGCCAACAGCTGCCGCCACAGTCATAGGCTGTGCAGATGATGGTTGTAGTGTCTGCAGCAGCTCCCCCGATCTGGCCACCTGCTCCTCAAGAGTGGCCAGCATACTGGTCTCCTGCTGCGACCTTTTTCTGGGTGGTGCTCTGGGCCGTGTCTCTGTGTCGTCATCGCTGGCGATCAAAAGGTCGGCGCAGGCGGCTTCAGCTGCGCCAAGATCACCATGCGCTGCGCGGATGGTGCCTAACACCTAGAAGAAAAAACATACCAATTTCAGTAACAGCAAACCTATGTATTAGGAGCAATTTTATATCCCAACAAACACTATACTGTACAAAACAGTCACCTTGTAAAAAATGGGTTTTTTTCGGTTAAGATGGATATAGTCTATCTATATATCGCTATTTTTCTACAACATGCTGTGCACCCATAGCCACTGGAACCACCCACCGGCCGAATCTCCATATGTATATAGTGCAGCACCTCCATATGGGTTGAGTGACACGCCCGTAATAGGAAATTGGTTAATGTGTTCAATATACCCATAATGTCCACAGTGGTGGGTTTCAAGAATTGCAACTAGCTGTGTAATGCGGCAAAAGGAGAGGGTTGAGAATTACAGTAAAAAATATAATACATGGCACTTACAGTTTTGCACGGCTCACGTCGGTGACGCACAACTGATGTGAGGAAGTTAAACTTCTCCAGCACCCAGTCTTCCCTCTCAGTCCGCGCTGGTGCCCCGTCACCGCTTTTAGATTTGTGCAGGCGGGTGTTACAGTCACGCAGCGACTTAAACCACCCCTGCAGATGGGATACTGTCTTGCCCATCATTGTCGCCTGGTCGTCCCATAGCTTGTTCTTTTTGTCTGTGCGCCTGTATCCTGTCAAACGCACGTTCCACACAATCGGGTTGTCTTCCAGAAACTCGAGCATGACATCCTCCTCGTTTTCGGTCAGAGTCCACTCACACTTCCTGATTTTACTAGTGCGTCGCCCCAGCTGTGTGGATGTTGATGGTACCGGTGAGTGTTCGGACGTTGTCGGCGACCTTGGGATGCACTGTCCCTCATTTGTGACTGGTGGTTGACTGGACAGGGTGGATGGCACAATATCAGTTGAGGGTGAGCCGGGAGACAGTGCAGATGGAGATGGAGGTGCAGGTGGAGATGGAGATGTCTCCACCATAACTTTCTTGCTCCCCTTACCCTTACCTCGACCATGTGGGCATCCCAGTCCAACCATGCTTGTTCTTCCTGAGTGTCTTTTGCCTGTCATGGTGAATGGTTGTTGATGTGGACTGACTGCTCGGGTGTGGTGAGGTGGAGTTACTGGTTGGATGTGGTGAGGGTGAGTTACTGCCGGGCTGTGGTGATGTTGATTTACTGCTGAGCTGTGGTGATTTCGAGTTACTGCTGGCATTTGTCGATGTGGAGTTGCTGGTGGGCTGTGGAGTTATAAGGCTCTCCCCAAACCTACCTGTATTTATATCAACCGCATGGGTGTCCTTACGCGTTCCCAGAGCGTTGTCGACGCGTTGAGCGCGTCATCAGCACGTTACTAGAACGCTGACAGAGCGCTGGCGACACGCTATCGGAACGTCAATTAATCGTGGAATAAAACACTTCAAACGCTCCCGTCGTTGGGTAACACGTCCGCTTGTCGCTCACGGACCGCTGACCGAACGCTGTCGTACCGTTGACGACGCGCCGCACGCGCCATCCAGTCGCCGCGCCAAAACGATACCTCGCATTTGTTTTTGTTTTTCCCACGCGTCGACAAGCGTTGGCCGCGCGCTACCAACACGCTACTGAAACGCTGCGCCAACGTCCAATTTCCCCATATTTCCCCTAAATCTTTAACGTTTCTCGACGCGCAAGATAGTACTTTCAATGCTGACGGGTCGCCGAGAGAAGCGTCGTAGTGTGACAGGGCCATAACCACGACTAACTGACGGTAGGACCTCGGTAACATAACAGCCATTCTTCATTTAGTACCCAGGTAAGATTCATATATAACTGTACTAGTGTAGTGGTCTGCACTGACCTCTCAGGCAAGTAACCACACAGACAGGTAGGCGTGGGTAGTATGGTGATATCAGGGAGCCTAGGTGGTGTAATGGTTAGCACACTGGCCCGGAATGCAAAGAGATGTGGGTTCGAGTCCCGCTCTAGGCGCAATATTTCCTATTTTCATCACCCCCATGACACTATCTAGGTACTACTCCTCCCATAATCTTACACACATCAACGTCTACAACCAAATCCTGCATGTACAACCTAGTACACGAATACATCTCACGCGATAAGCTCACCAGACACCCCCCCCCCCCACACACACACACAAACACGCTTCCAATGTCTGCGTCATAGAGCCTGATACTTTGACTGAAATTCTCTAAACCAGTTTCCGCGAATTCCTCTCAGAGATTCCATTAAATTAATCAGCTGGTGATAGTGACATCAGCAATTCGGGGTGATAATGGGGTAAGTGGTAATGCTGGAGTATGAAGGTGTGTCTGGCTATTGGTTGGTTGGTTGTTGGAGTCTTATGTCCTGGCAACAGCTAAGGTCATGTCATATCAGGATGGGCATCAACTCGTGACAGTGTGCACTCATGGTGACTTTACAGTGCTGCCCCACTGGGAAATCAAGCCACCAACACCATGACCTGATATTCCACTCACTCGCATTATCCTGACATTGAGCTAACCAGTCCTTGCCCTATCCTATTAATGCGGAGCACCAGTCTAGGAAGGGACAAGTATCAATTTTATAAGTCATTGATTTGATTTGACCGTGGACCGATCTCCCGAGCTTCCGCACGTGAGGCCCTCGCTCTACCAATTCGGCCACCGCGCCCAGTGTGTCTGGCTACTACAACCTGCTACTGTGCAATGTTGGTAGTCGTGAGCTGCTCTCACTCTCAGTGTTGTTCTGCATGTTGTTGAATGTGCACAGCTTTGATGACTGTGTGTGGTTGAGAGTCACCTGCAAATTGACTTACTACATGTGAGTAGTTGCATCTGACGCAATGACCTACTGAGTATCTGACATCCGTCGGCTGCACCTCAACACCCATGAGCTGTTGCATATGATCTTCTGACCGTGATCCACTGACCAACGTCTCTGTGAATTGTCATTTGTGAGCTTCTGGCTATTATGACCTTCAGTCTGTGAGCCACTCGTTATGACCTTCTGATTGTGATTTTCAGTCTGTGAGCTGCTGGCTATGACCTTCGGACCGTGTCCTTTGTGAGCTTCAGGCTATGACCTTCAGCCTGTGACCTTCATTCCACGGCCAGTGGTGTGTTGGTTTTTGGAGTTTTACGTCTTTGGCACACCCAAGGTCATATCAGGACTGATTCCGACTTGTGACAGTGCGCACTCATGATACTTTATAGTGCTGCCCCATTGGGAGAGCAGGCCGCCAGTACCATGATTTGATATCCCACTCAGTAACATAATCCTGACAGTGATCCAATCAGGCCTTCTCATATCCTAACAATCTCGAGCGCCAGGCCCAGGTAGCGACAGGTATTATATTTTTAGGTCATTGATTTGATTCGACCGGGGATCGAACTCCCTACCTTCGGCACGCGACGCCAGCGCTCTTCCGAGTAGGCCACCGCACCCTGAGGTGCCACTAAGGGTAGTGGTAGTAGCACTAGTAGTGCGAGAGTGCGGTAGTTGATACCAGCAGCAGTAGTGATGGAGGTGGTGGCGGTGGTGGTACTAGTGGTGCTAGTGGTGCTAGTGGCGGTGGGGAGTGGCAGGATTTACTAGGCTATAATGGGGAGTGGAATAGCTGGCTGGCTTGTTCACACAGCGGTCAAATACCAGATAGCAAAGTGACGTGAGAGAGTGGAGGGCTCACGATAAGGCTCTCCTCCAGGCGGGGGCTGGTCACTGTCAGCCCCCGGGGCGTCGAGGGTCCGCCTCCGGGCAGCCCTGAGGCAGGGGGGGGGGTGGAGTAGGGGGGGTAGGCTGCTGGGGTGTGTGTGTCGCAAGACCATAATTATCAATAAACACAATTTTGACTATTGCTCATGTATGTGTGCCAGGACATTATTTGAACCTAATCACCATTTTTACAACAATTCCAACAAATCACATATATATATATATATATATATACATATATAAATGGTCAAATTAGTCCAGTGTTTTTGGCGCCAGGGGGAGGGGGCACCCATATACAACTCCCCGACAGCTGTGGGTGGGGGTACTCCATCAATGCTCCAATGGAGGAAGTAGCAAAGTATATATGTATATATAAATCGAACAACTCACACAACATCCCTAATCAATATAGATAAGTCCACAGCAGCAGAGTAACAGAGTAACTAAGTTTGTTTGTTTGTTTGTTTTACGTCCTAGCAACATCTAAGGTCATATCAGGACGGGTACCGACTTGTGACAGTGCACGCCGATGGCGACTTTATAGTGCTGCCCCACTGGGAGACCAGGCCACCAGCACCATGGCCTGAAATCCCACTCAGTCACATTATGCTGACACTGAGCCAACCAGTCCTTGCCCTATCCTAATAATGCTGAGCGCCTGGCTAGGAAGCGAGAAGTATCAATGTAGTAGAGCTGGATTACCACCATACATGTTGCGTTATTGTATGGTGTTCACTTATTCATTCGCTAAGCTGTTCAGTGAAAGGTTAGTAACTCATGGACCAGATGTCGGCTGAAGAGGTTCTCCTGCATCTACAGCGTGGTTTAGTATGTGCGACCTGGTTGCCTCTTGATCATCACTACCGATTTGCACTATAGCGTAGGTCATATTGGGTCAAACAATTATATTAGGTCAAGCAATTATATTGGGTTAATCAGTTATATTAGATCAAACAGCTATATTGGGTCAAACCTAAATATTGAGTCAAACAATTATATTGGGTCAAAAGGCAATATTAGGGTCAAATAATAATATTGGGTCAAACAGTGATATTGGGTCATCCAACTTTATTGGGTCAAATAATAATATTGGGTCGCACGATAATAATGGGTCAAACACTGATGCTAGGTCAAATTTTTTAATTGGGTCAAACAGTTATATTGTGTTAAATATTTCAATAGTGTCAAGCAAGGACATTGAATGAAATAATTATATTGAGTGAAACAATTATATTGAGTAAATAATTATATTTGGTCGCGCATTTATATCAGGTCAATCAAATACATTGGGTCAAACAAATTACATTGGGTGAGGAAATTATATTGGGTCAATCAATTATATTGGGTCAAACTATTGCATTGGGCTAAAGAATCATATTGGGTCAAACAATTATATCATGGCAAACAATTATATAAGGTCAAACAAGTATATTGGGACAAATAAGTATATTGGTATATGGGGGGTCATACCCTTATTTTGGGTCAACCAATTCTATTGGGATAAACAACTATATAGAGTCAAACAAGTATATCATGCCAAACAACTATATTGGGTCAACAAACTATATCAGGCCAAACAATTATATTGGATCACCCAATTATCTCAAAGCAAGTAAAACTATTTAGCCAAGCAAAGTATTTGGTCAAACACATATCTTGGGTTAAACAATTATATTGCGCTAACAAATTACTTGCGGCAATCATTTATATGGGGTGCAACAATTATGTTGGGTCAAAAGCTAAATTGGGTCAACAAACTGTTTTAGGTAAAACAAGGAGATGGAGGCTGAAGTTATATGTGTCAAATATATATGTATATATCTCTCTTGGCTAAATTCAGATTGATTATGGGTTAGATATGAGAAGTAGTTATATATATGTGATGTATAAGCAGTATGCGAGTATAAAGCCGCAGAAGCGATTTTCTATATGTTTATTATATTATATTGTATTATTCTGATATTAAATTATTAGCCAATGGGTCCTCTGCATGTATTTGCTCCTTACTTATACGGGTACTGGTGGTTCCACCACCGCCGGACCATTTTAAATTTTTTAAATTTTTGTTGGTCCATTAGTTGTTTAAGCAGGGGAAATTTCAGTCATAGACGACTGGTCTTCCTCATTCCACTGCTGGTCGATAGAAAGCCCGAGCCTACACTTTTACCGACCCAAGGGATTTTTAACCTCCCACACCACATAGACATGGTATGAGAGCAACCAGCCTTTGATGACGCTGTAAGTTATACACAGCGGTGGAAATCCAAATTGGCAGAGCTGGGGGCACGGGGAATCGATCCCCCGACCCTCAGATTAGGAGTCTGACCAAGAAAAAAGTCAGGCACTCTAACCACTCCGCCACAGAGAATCACATACTGCTGGAGTTAATAACCCTGTCACACTACAATGTAACAGGTCAGCGAGTGGGCAACGTAAAGATCACTTTTTTACATTGAGATATGTTGAGATACATCAAAATTCTCTGCGTTTCAGGGCCAAATTGGATGTCAGTGCAATGTAGTGGACGTAGAAGAAACGTCGGTCCAACATAGTTGTAACATGTCTCAACGAGTTAGAACATCGACAACAAAAGATGGCCCAATGTAAGACTAATGAGCCTCCAGCACACCCGGCATCAGCCTAATGAAACCCTAGTGTCGGCTTAGTGTAGGACTCGCATAATTTTGCCTGCCCTAACATAGTTAGGGCTGACTCTGACGTAATTTGTAATGTGAGTCGAAGTCAAGCCTGTGAGTGAGCAGCGTCAGTCTAACGACAGTTGGCTGGTTGTTGTAGTTTTACGTCATGGCAACATCTAAGGTAATATCAGGACGGGTGCGGTACACCATTGCGATCTTAACTAGGTCATGTCAAATCCAATGAATAAGGAAAAAGGCAGCCCAAGAGCCCAACCACTGTCCTTTGAGAGGGCCGGGGGAGGCTGGCTGGTACGTGTAGTTTTACGCCCCAGAAAGACCCTAGAGCATACCAGGATGGGCACTGACTTGTGACAGTGCACACTTTTGGTGACTTTATAGTGCTGCCTCACTGGGAAATCAGGCCGCCGGCACCATGATCTGAGGCCCCACACAGTCACATTATCCTGACACTGTGCGCCCAGTCCCTGTCCTGATCTCATAACGCCAAGCGCCGACCAGCAACAGGTACCTATTTTATAAGTCATTGGTTTGACTCAACCAGGATCCAAACATCAGTCCCTCCAGATTCACCGGCATGCACAGTAAGTCCGGCCAAGGCTGGAGGAAGAACTGAACTCTTGCCTCCCCTGCCCCTCCCCCCCTTGACCTCCCTTCCCCCCTTCTCTACTCTACTCTCCTCTATCTCCCCCCCCCCCCCGCCGCACCCCCTCATCCCCGCCACCAAGAAGGAAAACACCACTGAAACGTGTAACGCCCATTACCAATGTAGGAGGGGGAAGTCAGGTTATCTGACAACCCGGAGCCGAAGGGTAGCACGTGGTTCTCCTAAGGCACCGGCTTCCTGTTGTCGTCTGCTATTAGTAAATGTCTGCTGCCGATGTAATCACCTTAAAAGTGTAATCTTTTCAGTAAATCTTGCTTACTCTGACCAAAGATGTCGTCTGGAACAAGTAAATATAGTCAGTGTTATGAGATTTTGCATTGGGCTTGTTCTAGAAAAACAACCAGTTAATAAAGTCCATTTATACATACATTAGATGTTGCTAGGGCGTACACAACAAACAAATATCGAAGATCATATCAGGACGGGCACCAACTTGTGACAGTAATCCCTCATGGCAACTTAATAGTGCTGCCCCACTTTCAGACCAGACCTCCAGCACCATGACCTGATATGCCACTCAGTCACATTATTCTGATACGGAGCTAACCAGTCCTTGCCCTATCTTAATAATGTGGAGCGCCTGACTAGGTATGCGCGAGTATATATGTGATTGTATGTATATATATGTATATATATACATACATATCACCATCATCATGCTGTTGGTCACGATGTGACAAAGTCTGCTTTCATGACTTGACTGCCCCTCTCCATTTAGCTCTCTGTTGTGAGAGTAATGTCCATGAGTCGGTCTTAATGTCTCTCAGCTTCAGGTTTCTCTTGATGCTATCCTTGAACCAGAGATGAGGGTGCCCTCTCTTTCTGTAACCAGAAGACAGTTGAGAGTAGAGGATCTGCTTTGGTAGCCTGTCTGATGACATCCTCATGAGGTGTACAGTCCACCGGAGATTCTTTTTGATCAGAAGATCTTCCACAGAGGGCAGCCCTGTCCGGTTGAGTATTCATTTCATGAAAGCTGCCTGCAAAAGTGCTGAAGTGCTGCTGGCTTTTGCAAGTTACCAGCGGCACTCTCTCGGGGAGCAAATAGAGGTCTCACACCAGCAAGAACATGTGCAGACAGGCGCAAAACTATGATACATACATATATACACACCCTTACAAGGTACCACTTTGCCCCATGTCGCCGAGCTGACGCCCTTACCGCCTATTAACGCCCGACCTTCCTTCTGCACACGTGACCTACGTGACCTTTCATTTCCCACACCACCAGACGATGCTTTATTTATAACTCGACACCGAATTAAAGAGCCAATTACAAAGCGTTACTCTCTGTACCGGGCAGGTCAAAGGTCAACTTGTGCATCCATGATATACCAGCGGTAAGGCTTGAATGTTTTTTTTCTTGTTGTTGATTTACGTCCTAGCAACATCTAAGGTCATATCAGTACGGAGGCTTGAATGTCACGGTTGGTGCAGGCTGTCTATGACAATAAATCCCCGTCCTGATATGACCTTAGATTTTGTTTGTTTGTTGTGTAAGGTCTTAGCAACATCTAATGTCAAATCAGGACGGGTTTGACCTTAGATGTTGCCAGGACATAAACCTCCCAACAACCAACCGACCAACAATAAATCGATGGCATTGCCCTCAAGACATCGCTTCGCCATTTTTTGGTTTGTTAGTTGTTGGACTTTTACTTCCTGGCAACATCTAAGGTCATATGAGGACGGCTACCAACTTGCGACAGTGTGCACTAATGGCAACTTTGAGATCAGACCACCTGCAAGCACCATGACCAGATATCCCAGTTAGTCACATTATCCTGACACTGAGCCAACTAGTCCTTGCCCTATCCTGATAATGCTGAGCACCTTACTATTACAAGGAAGCGACAAGTATAAATTTGTACGGCATTGGTTTGAGTCGAGTCGGGTTCCAATCCCACAATCTATTAAAATGGGAGACAGATGCTCAACCCATTCGGCCATCCCGTCTGGTCGCCAATTTTAAAATCAGAATTTTCGCCAGTATGTCAGTTTGACTGTTGTCTCAAAGCAACAGTTATTTACAGTTGCATAGTCCGATGCTTTTGAGTTTTTGCTATTTTCTGAAATAAATATAATATGCTAATTGTTATAATCTACTTTACTTTAGTTTGAAGTAACTTTAATTTTAAATGGCTAAGTTTGGAGATATTTGATGTCAAAACATACCAAAATAACTTTGGCAAGCATGCCAAAACTCTGACACCATAGACTTCAGTAGTAATAGTTTCTATTAATTGACTCATTATGCTCTTCTCTGCAGCAACAAATGCTGAATAAGTGCACCAGTGTCTAACTTGAATAAGTAGAATCAAATCTAGATAATTATTTCGGTTTTGAAAATTTGATGTTTTCATCGGACTATGCAGAGACAGCTGCAAAGTCCGATGAGGTCATGCACTTGTTTAAACTGAAATTCCTGCCTTGATTTGATCCAATGTATCCAACTTAGCTGCTGGTGCATTTCGTTAACACGATAGATTCGTTAACACGCATTTCGTTAACACGTTGATTCGATAGAGCGCATCCTTCCTGTGCGGAAGGGCCGGAGTTCGAAACCCGGCCGAGTCCAGCCAATCACTTACAATACTGATATTTGTTGCTACCCATCCTGGCGCTTGACATCACTAGGATAGTGCAAGGACTGGTTAGCTCAGAATCAGGACAATGCGACTGAGCATGATATCGGGTCATGGGTTTTTGTTTGTTTGTTGTTGTATGTCCTAGCAACATCTAAGGTCATATCAGGACGGGCGGGTCATGGTATCGGCAACCTGGCAGTACTATAAAAGTTACGATGAGTGACCTTATATATTGCCAGGGTGTACAACCCCAACAAACAAAAGAGAACATTGTGGACATTCGTTGCTGCATAGAAGGGGATTTCTTCTTGAAATAGATTTAATTAAACCTGTCATTAATTTGACAAGTACCCATCATTTTAATGTTGTTTCCAGCATTACTTTTGCCTGGTTTCACTTAGAATATTTCTAATGGATAGCCATGGAAATACTAGTTCCTTCAAACTGAAACAATATTATATATGTATTATATATGCTGTATAAACCATTATACGAGTATAATAAACCAGAAGATTCATCTACTCCCCCAACCACTACGTCATCGGCTGGTCACCTACTCATTAGGTCATCTACTAGTTCCTCATGACCTGAGCACGTGGTGCCACCTGCTCACCAACGCCTCAGACCCCCTGCATTCACTCACTGTACTGCTGACATTTGAGTAATATATTTTTTCTTTTTTTTCTTTTTTTCCTTGAAGATTTATACTGCCTATCATGGATAAGTCTGAAAAGACTTGTTTTCACCATTAGACAGTTTGGTGATAGAAAGCCCGAGCCTACACTTTAACCTCCCACACCACATAGACATGGTATGAGAGCAACTGGCCTTTGATGACGCTGTAAGTTATCAACAGCGGTGGAAATCCAAATTGGCAGAGGTGGGGGACATGGGGAATCGAACCACCAACCTTCAGATTAGGAGTCTGACCAGAAAATAGTCAGACACTCTAACCACTCAGCCACAGAGAACACCAGCCATATATGTCAAATATCAACCTAATATAATTAGCCAACAAATCTGGCAGACACTTAACCCATCTGATTATGCAGCTTTAATTTAATTGAATCCATGGCGTTAAAGGGGTGCACAAGTTTCCCCAAGAAGGACAGCAATATTTAATTGAGTGTGTGCACACTAATTCCACCCCTACTTAAATATCATTTGTATTTGGGAAATAGATTTGGTCCACATGCCGCATCTACATGAATTCCTAATTGAATCTGTATACATTAGCTAGGGGTTAGCTGTAAGGATACTCCGCCTAAGTAACATATGAATCTAAATAATGTCCGTGTCCAACAATCGACACCAAGCTAAAGAGCAAGTTAGTAAATTGCATGGCATATATGTTATGATAAATAATGGTGTATTGTGCTTATAACTCTAATTTCTCCATCAACCTCTCCATGTTTCTACATTTCATGTTGTTGTATTTTGTCTACATAATAAATAGCCAGTATGGTTAGTTAGTGTTGATTGCTGAACGCGGTGTCGGCAGCGAGAGCTGTAACCACGGCTATAACCAGAAAGGTGATACCTATTGATAATCAGCCTTTAATATTTTTTAATAAAACCAAGAAAAGCCGTTGTGTAATTAATTATATTACTGAATTCTTCTTCCAACGTTATATGTATTTTTCATGCTTTTTTTTGCGGGATGGCCGAATGAGTTGAGCGTCCATCTCCCGTTTTGGTAGATTGTGACATTCGAACCCACGCGTTCCAACCCTAAAAATTTAGACTTGTCACTTCCTAGCCTGGTGCTTGGCATTATTAGGATGGGGCAAGGACTAGTTGGTTCAGTGTAAGGATAATGTGACTGAGTGGGATATCAGGTCATGGTTTTAGAGGCCTGGTCTCCGAGTGGGGCAGCTATATTAAGTCACGATGAGAGCGTGTTGTAGCAAATCGGTACCCGTCCTGATATGACCTTAGATGTTGCCAGGACTTTTGTTGTTTGTTGTTGTTTTACGTCCTAGTCATATCATATCAGGACGGGTACCGACTTGTGACATTGCGCACTCATGGCAACTTTATAGTACTGTCTCACTGGGAAACCAGGCCGCTGGCACCATGACCTGGTATCCCACTCAGTCACATTATCCTGACATTGAGCACACCAGCCGCCAGGATGTAAAAGTCTAACAACCAACCAACAAAGATGTATTTTTTGTTTTGTTTGTTTTTGTTTTGTTCTTTGTGGTTTTGTTTGTTTTTGTTTTGATGTTTGTCGTTTTGTTTGTTTTTGTTTTGTTGTTTGCCGTTTTGTTTGTTTTTGTTTTGTTGTTTTGTTTGTTTTTGTTTTGTTATTTGTGGTTTTGTTTGTTTTTGTTATGTTGTTTGTAGTTTTTTGGGGGTGTTTTTGGTGTTTTTTGTGGATTTGTTTGTTTTTGTTTTGTTGTTTGTGTTTTCGTTTGTTTTTGTTTTGTTTTGCGCACTTGTTGCCAACAGGCAGGCCGGCGACCATTATCGGGCTTGTGAGGCACCAGCGAGCGCCTTCACCGCCCCCCCCGCACCCCCACGCCCCCCTTCCACATACGCACACACATACACACACAGTCGGACGCCGGGACCAAGTGTATCGGTGCCATTAGGCAGGAATTTTCCTGGCATCTCGAGGCTAAGGCTGCACTTTGTCCATCATCTGTCACCCGAGCAGGGCACCCCACCCTCCACGCCGACCCTACACACCGACTACCCTACACCCCGTTACTGTACACCCCACTACACCCCACCAACCTACACCTCCACTCCCTTACACCTCCACTCCCTTACACCTCCACTACCCTACACCCCGTTACTGTACACCCCACCACATTACCTCCACTACCTTACACCCCACCCTCCACCCGACCCTACAAACCGATTACCATACACCCCATTACTGTACACTGCACCACATTACCTCCACCACCTTACACCCCACCCCCACCTGACCCTACACACCACCTACCCTACATCCCATTACTGTACACTCCACCCCCCCTACACCTCACCACCCTACACCTCCACTCCCTTACACCTCCACTACCCTACCCCCCATTACTACACACCCCACCACATTATATCCCACCACCTTACACCGCACCCACCACCCCACCCTACACACCGACTACCCTACACCCCATTACTGTACACTCCACCACCCCCTACACCTCACCACCCTACACCTCCACTCCCTTACACCTCCACTACCCTACACCCCATTACTGTACACCCCACCACATTACCTCCACTACCTTACACCCCACCCTCCACCCGACCCTACACACCGACTACCCTACACCCCATTACTGTACACTCCACCCCCCTACACCTCACCACCCTACACCTCCACTCCCTTACACCTCCACTACCCTACACCCCATTACTGTACACCCCACCACATTACCTCCACCACCTACACCCCATCCTCCACTCCACACCCTACACACACCTACCCTACACCCCACCACCTTACCTCCACCACCTTACACCCCACCCTCCACCGAGATCCTACACACCGACTACCCTACACCTTGTTACTGTACACCCCACCCCACTACACCCCACCACCTTACACCCCGCCCTCTACACCCCGACCCTACACACCGACTACCCTACACCCCATTACTGTACACCCCACTACACCCTACCACCCTACACCTCCACTCCCTTACACCTCCACTACCCTACACCCCATTACTGTACACCCCACCACATTACCTCCACTACCTTACACCCCACCCTCCACCCGACCCTACACACCGACTACCCTACACCCCATTACTGTACACTCCACCCCACTACAACCCCACCACCCTACACCCCGCCCTCTACCCCGACCCTACACGCCCCTACCCCCACTACCCTACACGCCATTACTGTACACCCCACTAGACCACACCACCCTACCCCTCCACTACTCTACACACCATTACTGTACAACCCACCCCTCCACACCACACCCTACCACTCTACACCCCACCCTACACCCCATTACCCTACACCCCATTACTGCACACACCACCACACTACACTCCACCACCCTACACCCCCACTACCCTACACCCCATTACTGTACACCCCACCACACTACATCCCACCACCCGACATACCTACTACCCTTCACCCCATCACTGTACACGCCACCACACTACATCCCACCACCCTACACCCCACCCTGCACCCCCACCCTACACATTCACTATCCTACACCCCCATCCCCTTACACCAGCACCACCCTACACCCGTCATCACCCCACACCCACAGCACCCCACACCCTCACCACACCACACCCTCACCACCTTACATTCCTCACCACCCTACATCCTCACCACCCTACACTCCCACGAGACTACACCCCCATCACCCTACACCCCCACCATCCTACACCCCCATCACCATACACCCTACAACCCTACACCCTAATCACCCTAAACCCCACGACCCTACACCCCCATCACCCTATACCCTACCACCCTACACCCCCATCACCCTATACCCCACCACCCTACACGCCCCGCCGTCCCATATTCAGCTCCCCACAGACCAAAAGACACCCCCTAACAACACTTCGTGGAGTACTTCCAGCCTACCAGCCTGCCAGCCTGCCAGCCTGCCAGCCTTCCTGCCTTCCTGCCTTCCAGCCTGCCAGCCTTCCTGCCTACCAGCCTGCTAGCCTGCCAACCTGCCAGCCTTCCTGCCTGCAAGCATGTCAACCTGCCAACCTACCAGTCTGCCTGCCAGCCTGCCGGCCTGCCGGCCTGCCAGTCTGCCAGCCTGCCAGCCTACCAGCCTGCCAGCCTGCCAACCTACCAGCCTACCAGCCTACCAGCCTACCAGCCTACCAGCCTACCAGCCTACCAACCTACCAACCTACCAGCCTACCAGCCTACCAGCCTACCAGCCGCAGCCTACCAGCCTACCAGCCTCATGTCTGCCAGCCTGGCTACAGGTCAGCCTGCCTTCCGGTCAGCCTGCCTTCCGGCCAGCCTGCCTTCCGACCAGCTGTGACTCCCGTGGATGCAGGCTATATGTATGATATAGAACATGCACCCCTGCGTTACTCTCCCAATGTGTACAGGTTTGTGTCAGTCCAGTTTTCTAGCCAACCAATTAAAAAATATATATACAAAAATAGAAGTTCACAATCTGCAGATCATGTATTATTTTCGCTGTTTGCCGATAGTGGCTACATGTAGCCGAACTGCACCAGATGCCACTTGCTCCACCAACCTCCTTTTTCTTCATATAAATTGCATAGTTCAGATGCTTTTTAGTTCCTGCCCCCTTTTTCTATATAGATAAATATATATATATATGTATAACTTTGATAATTATGATTGATCTTATATTAGTTTGAAAAAGCTTTTATTATAAGTGTGCGTGTGGCCTTACTAAGAAAAGGTTCTATCTGACAAAATGGTGCTTTCGAGATAATGAAGACTGAAGCTGTGTGACTGCATGATAGCAAAGCAGATAGAACCATATTATTTTTAATATATCTCAGTGAAAAATACCAGTTGAGAAACAACTGTGTAACTAACTGCATGATAGCCTTTTGTACATAGAACATTTTTACATCCATAACACCAATTCGGTCACTTTGTCAGATAGAACCTTTTTGTAGTAAGGTCACGAGTGGCAAACTTTAGCGATATTTTAAGTGAGAACATGCAGAATTAATATCGGTATGCATGGCAAAATGCTGACAACTTAGGACTTAGGCAGTAAAATGGTTCTATTTAATTGACTTACCATTTATTCCCTTTAATGCAGTAATAAACATTAAAAAAAATTGGGTGAAATCTAGCCGGTGTTTTGGTCTTGACAAGTGTGTGCTTATTATGTATTCGTGAAATTGACTTAAATAATCAATTAATGTAAATAGTGTCGTGGGGGTGATGAAAATGGGAATTATTGTGCCTAGAGCGGGACTCGAACCCACCTCTCTTTGCATTCCAGGCCAGTGTGCTAACCATTACACCACCTAGGCTCCCTGATATCAACACACTACCCATGCCTACCTGTCTATGCAGTTACTTGCCTGAGAGGTCAGTGCAGACTACTACACTCGTCCCCCCTGGAATTGTAAGTCTTTTAATGCTTACAATTACATACATACAGGCAATGCACTCACACATACACAGGGTAGGTTCAATAACTATACAGCGCGTAGCTTGTACAGGATCCTGGTCACGGCAACTATTGTCATGGGGGTGATGAAAATGGGAAATATTGCGCCTCGAGCGGGACTCAAACCCACATTTCTTTGCATTCCTGGCCAGTGTGCTAACCATTACACCACCTAGGCTCCCTGAAAACAAAACACTACCCACGCCTACCTGTCTATGTGGGTCCTTGCCTGAGAGGTCAGTGCAGAGCACTACAATAGCAATACAATATAAAACAAATGAATGCAAAGCTAGGAATATGTGCCAACCCATTATGTGCAGCTCGATCGGCCAAAGTTGCCAATACATAAATCTAATTATGCACTCATTAAAACGTCAATACGGCATCATTTCACTAACGGATTTCCCTCCTCATACCCTCTTCTCTGCTCCCGGTCCCCCACCCCAACCCCCCGTCTCCGCCATCATACTCTCCACCCTCCTCCTCTACTCCTGCTTCCGCTCCTCCTCTACTCCTCAACTCCTCTACCCCTCTGCTACCCACTCTCACCCTCACATCCTCCACCTCCCCTTCCCCTCTCCCCTATACTCCTCTCCTCTCACTCCCCCACTCCACCTCTCCGCCATCCTCTCTTCCCCCCTCCCCACTCCCCTTCGCATACCCCCTCTCCCCTCCCCCTTCCCCTCCTCCTCCTCTACTCCTCTGTTCCTCCCCTCCACCCCTCCTCCTCTACTCCTCTCCTCCCATCCCCACTCCCCTTCTCCTGCCCCCTTTCCCTCCCCTCCCCCTCCTGCTCTACTCCTCTCCTCGCACCCCCCACGACACTTCTCCAGCCCACTCTCCCCTCCCTCTTCCTCTCCTCCTCTTCTACTCCTCTCCTCGCACCCCACTCCCCTTCTCTACCCCTCTCCCTCCTCTCTTCCTCCTTACTCATCGCCACTCCCCCACTCCCCTTGGCCTACCCATCTCCCATACCTTTCTTCCTCCCCTCCTCCTCTACTCCTCTCCCACAACTCCCCCTCCACCTCTCCGCCATTCTCCGCTCATTACCAGGGGGAAGCTCCCTGCCCCGACGTTTGTGAGCTGAACATTCATTGATGTGCACCAGCTTCCACACCTCTATTCACAATGTCCAATTAGAACAATACCTCCTCACCTTCTGTCACCTTCACCAGAAACACGTGTACTTCCGGAGCCCGCCTGACTAACTATTCGCCTACCGACCTACGTCCTGAGCCCGTCCGACTAACTATTCGCCGACCAATACCAACCTACCTCCTTTTTTTAATATATTTTTTTTATTGAGGCTGTATTTATACTATCCATAGCATGTAACCCCGGGTACCCAGGCTTGTTTTCAATGCTGGCCAGCTGTACTTTTGGTGTTGTCTTACCAAGTAGTAGCTGCTGATAAGTTATTTGATTTTCTGCATTTCAGTAGCAGATATATTTCAGTAGCAGATAGATAGTCTGTTGGTATGTTTAGTAGTCTATGTTAGGTTTGTTGGGGCCCTCTTGGCATTGTATCTTTGTTCTATTCTTATTCCTATGTTAGTTGTTTTCGTAAGGTTCTATGTTAGTGTTTTGGGGTTTTCTTGGGAAGAGTTTTCCACTTTTTCTACTTAATTCTATACTAGCCTATTTTATTTACATGTCCATAGGCCTGTACGTAACAGGTGGTTGAGTTATGTTTGTTTGAATTTGATTTGACTTATATTGTCTGCTCCCTCCTACTAACTATTCACCTACCAACTCGCCTGACTAACTATTTGCCTAGCAACCTACCTCTGGAGCCCGTCCGACTAACTATTCACATACGAACCTACCTCCGGAACCCATCCGACTAACTATTCGCCTAACAACCTACCTCGGGAACCCGTCTGACAAACTATTTGCCTACGAACCTACGTCCTGAGCCCGCCCGACTAACTATTTGCCTAGTGACCTACCTCCGGAGCCCATCCGACTAACTATTCGCCTACCAACCTACCTCCAGAGCCTGGCCTACTAACTATTTGCCTACCACCAACCCAACCAGGCGCGGTGGCCTACTCCTGAGAACGCTGGCCTCGGTTCCCAGTCGAGTCAAACCAATGTCTATCAAATTAAATATTGTTGCTTCCTAGCCTGGCACCCGGCATTAATAGGATAGGGCAAGGACTGGTTAGCTCACTGTTAGGATGATGTGACTGAGTGGCATATTGGGTCCTGGTGCTAGCAGCCTGATTTCCTATTTGGGCAGCACTATGAAGTCGCCATGAATGCGCACTGTCACAAGTTGGTACCCGTCCTGATATAACCTTCCATGTTGCTAGGATGTATAACAACAACCAACACCAATAACCGCCAACTTGTCAGCGTGATCTTTCTTTGTGTACTTTGGTTCGTAAGTACAGTAAAACCTCTCTAAATTGACGGACCATGGGACCTACTTTAAAAGGTGCATTTAGAGAGGTGGTCGGTTTAGGAAGTTTTATTATCATTACACTGGCATTGTATGGGTGATGATTTGGGACCCAAAGAAAGCGATCGATATAGGTGAGTGGTCAATCTGTGGAGGTGGTCGGTTAGAGTGGTTTTACTGTATACTCATTCCCCATAACAAAGTATTTATTTCAGTAACAAGGGCCTCGTCTTCCTTAATTCGCAATCGAAGTAAAATATTTAATCTGCGTCAAATTCTTCTAACATTTATGTGCTGAATAAAATGATCATTTACCAAAAAAAAGTGGGTTGCATTGTTATTTAACACGATTTAGTAAAACAACAATTAAGAATTGTGAATTGTGATCTTCATCTGTTTATATTTTGAACGCTGTATGTAGAGTAACTACTCCATTAACAGTGTTTCATTCAACTCAATTTCATTATAATATTGTTCAGGAAAAGAGAAAACACCATCCAATGAGTATCGGGAGGTTATTCTAACATTCAATATCCACTCATAGTGCAGCAAGCTCTGAGGAAAAGGTCTTACATAGAATTTCCACTCCCGACCTGCCCTCTGACGGCAGTAACATGGACTACTGTTTTGAGTAGCACCTCACTCTGAGGCATGCTATGTGGGAAATGGTGAGGTGTGTGTGCATGGTTTGTGTGCGTGGTTTGTGTGCGTGGTTTGTGTGCGTGGTTTGTGTGCGTGGTTTGTGTGCGTGTGCGTGGTTTGTGTGCGTGGTTTGTGTGCGTGTGCGTGGTTTGTGTGCGTGGTTTGTGTGCGTGGTTTATGTGCGTGGTTTATGTGCGTGGTTTGTGTGCGTGGTGTGTGTGCGTGGTTTGTGTGTGTGGTGTGTGCTCGTGGTTTGTGTGCGTGGTTTGTGTGCGTGGTTTGTGTGCGTGGTTTGTGTGTGTGGTTTGTGTGAATGGTTTGTGTGTGTGGTTTGTGTGCGTGGTCTGTATGCGTGTGCGTGGTTTGTGTGTGTGGTTTGTGTGTGTGGTTTGTGTGCGTGGTTTGTGTGCATGGTGTGTGTGCGTGGTTTGTGTGCGTGGTTTGTGTGCATGGTTTGTGTGTGTGGTTTGTGTGCATGTGCGTGGTTTGTGTGCATGGTTTGTGTGCGTGGTTTGTGTGCATGATTTGTGTGCGTGGTTTGTGTGCATGGTTTGTGTGCGGGTGCGTGGTTTGTGTGCGTGTGCGTGTACATGTGCGTGTGCGTGTGCGTCTTAGGAGAACTGCTCCGGAAATAATTACTGGCTTGTATTTCATGTACTTTTCCCCCCCTTTTTTGGGGGTACATTAGTTGTTTAAGCAGGGGAAATTTCAATTGCCGACGATTGGTCTTCCTCATTCCACTGCTCCTTGCCCTATCCTAATAATGCCGAGCGCCTGTCTAGGAAGTGACAAGTATCAATTTTTAAGTCATCGGTTTGACTCAACCAGGATTCGAACCCACGATCCCACGACCTACCAACACAGCAGACGGACGCCCTGTACCCTCTAGTGTGAACGGCAGCCGTAGTGATATAACGTCAAGTCTATGTAGGTGCGTTCCACACAGATTCGTCACTTCCTCCCGTGATAGTTTTGAGGCGGTGTTAGAGTGATCTGTTTCAACTCATTCGGCCATCCCTATGTCATGACCATGTTTAGCCCCCTACCCCCGCTGTTTCCATGTCTCTTCCACTCTCTCCCCTACCACCATTACACCCCATTATGGGCTCTCCACTCTTTCTGGATTTAATTAGATCTGTTATCTTTTGCACATGCTTGCCGTAGTATATTGAAGCCTACGTCCTCAGAAATAAATTGTTTATATCATGTCATATCATTGGTGGCCTCCAGAGAAGGGAGGGTGTAGAGGTGGCTGGTACTGGGTCGAGTCAAACCAACGACTTAACAATGTATACTTGTCGCTTCCTAGCCAGATGCTCTGCATTATTAGGAGAGGACCAGGATTGGTTCGCTCAGCGCCATGATAACGTGACTGATTGGAATATCAGGTTATGGTGCTTGTGGCCTGGTCTCCCAGTGGGGAAGCACTATAAAGTCGCTATGAGTGCGCACTGTAACAATTCGGTATTTGTCCTGATATTACCTTTGGTGTTGCCAGGACGTAAAACTCCAACAACCAACAAATCTAAAGTCATATGAGGATGGGTACTGACTTTTGATATTGCACGCTCATGGCGAATTTATAGTGCTGCACCACTGGAAGACCAGGCTGCTGGCACCATGACCTGATTTCTCACTTAGTCACATTATCCTGATACTGAGCTCACTAGTCCTTGCCCTATCATAGTAATGCTGAGCGCCGGGCTAGGTTGTGATAAGGATAAAATTGGTAAGTCATTGGTTTGAATCGGCCAGGACGTAAACTCGAAACGCTCTTCATTGGAAGCCTGAACTCTACTGATTCAGCCACTGGTTCAGAGATTGTAGAGTATATATGCTTTTTTTGTTTGTTTGTTGTTGTCTTACGTCCTAGCAACAGCTAAAGTCATATCAGGACGGGTACTGACTTGTGACAGTGCACATTCATGGTGACTTTATAGTGCTGCCCCACTGGAAGATCAGCAAGCTAGCACCATGACCTGATATCCCACTCAGTCACATTATCCTGACACTGAGCCAACCAGTCCTTGCCCTATCATAATAATGCCGAGCGCCTGGCTAGGAAGCAACAAGTATCAATTTTTAAGTCATTGGTTTGACTCGACCTGGGTTCGACCACATAATCCCACAGTCTACCAATACGAGAGACGATGTTCTATCTCATTCAGCCATCCCGTCTGGTTGAGTATATATGCCCTGGTAGGGTAGTGGAAATGTGTGAATAATCCCAAAATGTCAGGAT
Organism: Branchipolynoe longqiensis; assembly: GCA_030323885.1. NCBI lineage: Eukaryota > Metazoa > Annelida > Polychaeta > Phyllodocida > Polynoidae > Branchipolynoe > Branchipolynoe longqiensis. The sequence continues at coordinate 18,016,716 of CM059194.1, read as the reverse complement.
TAAAGAGAAGTAAAAATAAACAAACAAGCAACAAAATATATATAATATAATTTTGTGTCACAAGTTATATCTGGTGATAGGTCCATCTTTTGGTGTTTTTTCAAGCTTAGCCATGAAATTGGAACAGACATCCCCCCCCCCCCCCGCCCCCCCATACACACAAAATGCACCAATGACAGACTGCATAGAAGATCACATTCATTGCGATGTGGGGATACAGTATCAAGTGTATGCCTACGCACTGCCACTGGGTGTCAGTAGGTGCACTGCATAGGGCTGGGGTGGGGGTGGGGGTGGGGGTGGGGGTGGGGGTGGCGATGAATTTGAGGGTGGGGGTGCGAGGGTGGGGCTCCTCCATCCACTGTCTGATTAGGACAGATCACTCTAACTCCGCCTCGAAACTATCATGGGAGGAAACGATGCATCTGTATGGAACGCACCCACGTAGACTTGACATTATATCACTACGGCTGCCTTGACACTATAGGGCTGTTTGCCCCATCACATATTTAGCCCTATTTTCAGCTGCCCCACTCCCACCACCACCACCACCCCAGTACCACACCTACATGGTCATCCTCTGGTTGGTTGGTTGTTGGGGTCTTACGTCCTGGCAACATCTAAGGACTCATCCTCTGTCTCATTCCACATAAGTCCTTACCAGCTACAACTGGAGGGCGTGGCCTGCTGGTTAGAGCATCCGCCATCATCTACCCTAACCCCCATTCCATGATCAACAGCTGACTCAAAAAGTAAGGCTTGTTTTATTTAATGATGCATCTAGCACACATTGATTTTTGCATCCTCGACTATTGGACATCAAAGATATGGTCATTCTGACATATTTCTTTAGAGGAAACCTGCTGACGCCAAATAGGCTACTCTTTCCAATAAGTAGAAAGGGGTCTTTTATATGCACTTTCCCTGAGACAGGACAGTACATACCACAGGCTTTGATGAACTAGTCGTGGACCACTGGTTGGAATGGAAAATAGCGCAACCTGCAAATGGGTCCATTGAGCAGGATCGATAGGATGATCTACACCTTACCAGGTGGACACTCTACTGCCAGAGTTACATCCCGCTCCTAAACAGCCGACTCAAAGACTTAAACCAAATTGATGTTCATATGTCATTCCATACAGAGGATTTTCCCCATCATCTCCTCCTCTGATGACAATGTCCACAACTTGTCTGAGGAGGACTTCAGAACTAATGCATTTAATAACATTCAGCACCACAGAAACCAGCAGAAAAGAACAGGAAAATGGAAGAGTAGAAAACCCAACTTTGATAGCACATTTTAGAAAAGCAGGGTATTCCATCTAGTGCCAGCTTAAAGCTGCATAGTCTGATGAAATATCAATTTTTCAAACCCAAACCAATTATCTAGATTTGATTCTACATATCTAACTTAGATACTGATGCACTTATTAAGCATTTGTTTCTGCGTAGAAGGCAATACTGAGTCAATTTAACAGAACCTGTTGCTGCAGAAGTCTATGGTGTCAAGCTTGCCAAAATTAATTGTTCATGTCTGCACCCAAAATATCTCAAAAGTTTACCATTTAAAATTAAAATAACTTTGAACTAGTGTAAAGTAGATACTACTGATCGATTTAATATATTTATCTCAGAAAACATACAGAAATATAAAACCATCGGACTATGAAACTTGACTAAATCCATCAGTTGTGAAGCAAATTCCTCACAGCCCAGCATTGACATAAATACACATGTAGATTTAGATCTAGCGTAAGTTACTTTGATGATCAAAATTGCCTTATTTTCTTCATGTTTTTATTATTTATGACAGTTCATAAAAAGTATATGATCAAGTAGCCCAGGTATGCAACCATCTGGAACAAGTTTGTGTTCACACAATTAATATCCTCCGCATTTAGGTGTATATAAATCTAGACCTAGATAAATCGAGACTTAGAATCAGCTATCTAGAGGTACTAATTCATGTACTAGTTGCTACCTATATTTATTTTTCTGATCAAGAAGCCAGGACAACATCACACACCGATGACCCCTTCTTTATGTTTTACTCATTTGAAGTTGCATTGTCCGATGGTGTGTGTGCAGGGGGGGGGGGGGGGCAAGTATTAGCAGGCTAAGATGCTTGGGTGCCAACAGTCCTTGGTTTAAAATAAAGAACGCTGCTTGAATAGTGAGGCACATTCCAGAAATGACAGGGATGATGACCTGGATGAGGGGAAGGGGATTTGGGTGTTCGATTTGCCATGATTTTTTTTTTTTGTCACATATTTTGGTGAACAGTAGATCGCACCGGACCTAGCTGTTAATACCCCCTTCACACCAAACTAGTTCTCACTACGTTCTTGAAAATTTTGCTGAATGGACTCAAATCGTGCAATCAGAATGGATGTAGTAGCAACTTTTTATGGTCTTTTTACAAACGGAATGGACGGGCTAGAACGGAATGGTGCTCCAGAACTTTGAGCATGCCCAAAATTGTCTTCCAGCCACATTCTACCTGAACCACAACCTGTTTTAGAACGTGGTCAGACGTTTTGAAAACTAGTTTGATGTGATGGGGGTGTAAAGGTATATAATCCGATGGTTAAAAGTTTTGTCATTTACTGAAATAAATATATTAGGGTGATGGTTATGATCTACCGTACTTTAGTTTGAAGTAACTGTAATTTGAAATGGCCGGACGCGGTGGCTGAATCGGTAAAGTGCAGGCTTCCCGTGCTGAAGGTCGGGAGTTCAAATCCCAGTCGAGTCAACAGGTGACTTATAAAATTGATACTTGTCACTACCTAGCCTGGGGCTCAGCATTATTAGTATAGGACAAGGACTGGTTAGCAGAGTATCAAGGTAATATGATTGTGTGGGATATTGGGTCACGGTGCCAGCGGTCTGGTCTCCCAGTGGGGCAGTACTATATAGTGACCATGAGTGTGCACTGTCACAAGTCGGTACCCATCCTGAGATGACCTTAGATGCTGCTAAGATGCAGAACAACAAAAGACAAACAAACAAGTAATGTGAAACGACTACCTTAAAATATATTGAACTGTAAACATGTAAGGATAATATTAACATACTTGTCAAAACTCTGACCCTATAAGGCTTCAGCAATAATAAATACTTAATAAGTGCACCAGTAGATAAGTTGAATATGTAGAGTCAAATCTAGGTAGGCGATTTGCTTTCGGGAATGTGTGGTCCTTTTATCGGAAAATGCAGCTTTAAGTTAAAGAAAAACTTAACTCTTGTGCCGAAATGTCACGTTTTACCAAAAAAAATATTTTTATTTTTTTTAAATTTTTTTTTAGAAAGAGCGAAAGAACCCCACACCCCAAAAAGACCCACACATCCCATCGAAATGAACAAAGACTGCGATTTGAAAGTCTCCAAAGAGCCATATTGAAATAATCCAATCAGCCTTGTCAGACAATGTCATTTACACGACAATGTGGTCTAAAGTACCCGGAAGTGATTTAAAGCAAATATATAATTATTTATATATAGTGTGTAGTGATAATCTAACATTATGACCGATATTAATTCCAGTGGCGAATGGAGGTGAGGGTACGAATGTGGGTGAGGGTAGGCGGGGGTGGGGTGGTGGGTAACCTTCTGCAACTCTATTGTGATCATCATGCCACATGTCTCTTCCACAATGTTTGTTTTTGGGGAGTTTCAGTCGCATTGGCGCGCTGAAGGCTGCAAATATAGAGCACTGTATGGGCACCACTGAAAGCAGTCCCATGTGGTCGGGAGTTGGCTTCCAATGGGTCATGGTCAGAGAAATTGGGGAGAGGGGGGGGGGGGGAATAAGGAAAAAGGCAGCCTACGAGCCCAACCACAGTCCTCTGAGAGGGCCCGGGAGGCTGGGTGGTTGGTGTAGTTTTACGCCCCAGGAAGACCCATTCCAGGATGTGCACCAACTTGTGACAGCGCACCCTCATTGTGACTTTATAGTGCTGCCCCAATGGGAAATCAGACCACCGGCACCATGACCTGATGCCTGACACAGTCACATTACCCTGACACTGTGCGCCCAGTCCCTGTCCTGACCTCATAAGCTATCACAATGTTACAGTGAGATTATTTTGAGATAAATGGTCAGTGAATTGTTGAGTGATAGGTCTTCATGGAAGGAGCGCATGTGTGTTATATCAGGCTGTGGGGGAGGAGTCGGGGTGAGAGTGCAAGAGGGGGGGTAGAGAGTGGGTGGCGGGTTGAGGGGGGTGGGGTGGGGGTTAGGGTAGTGAGTAGAGTTGTGGCTGGGGCTGAGGCGTAGAGGGGAGTGGGGTGGGGGTGGGGTGGGGGTGGGGTGGGGGTGGGGGGGGGCGGATAAATGTGGCAAATGATAATGTCTGCGTCCGTGTGCCGGTTACCGGCGAATCATCTGGAAATCGACACAACCGCTTAATGCAACGGTGGTTCCCGCTGTTGTCGTACTAACACATCACCGAGTATTTTCTTTGAGTTAAACACTGGGATAAGTTTTAAGTGCAAATTCCGTGATACACGGACTAGGCATATATAATATTTACATATATATATGCATATATATGTAAATATACACATATGTAAATATACACATATGTACATATATGCTCATATGTGTACATATATGCATATATATGCAAATATATGCTTATATATGCTTAGTCTGTGAATCATGGAATTTGCACTTAAAATTTATCCCAGTTTGTGTATATGTGTATATGCACATATACATATATGCACATGTATATATACATACATACATACATGTATATATACATACATGTATATATATACGCATATATATGTGATGTATATGAAGCATGCATCATTGATGGGTGCCACATCAAGCTTTTTCTGCCGAAATAGGAGCTTCAATCAACACCATGTTCGTCGCTCTGGTGCGGGAGACATGAAGACATGGTTATTTCTCAGACAAACCTTGCCGAGTATGATATAAATCTCAAACAAATATTTTCTGGTTAGGCAGAGGAAGACTTGAGCTCTCGAATGATATACTTTTCAAAGACGATCCTGATTAATTTTCAAGGAGAATGAGCATCTGAATGTTTTCACTCCTTCTGTTCAATCAAACTTCCTGCTCTAAAGACAGCCATGCTTGATATCCTAATGAAGCCCGGTTTCTTCTCCATCTTTCATTGGTAGTTATTTTTAGCTCAGGAGACCATACTCAGCAAGCAATTGTAGGAAAGGGAGTGGCTAAGACTGGATGCAAACAGAATGGCAAACATGCACAGAGCTGCTGATGGTGCACCGAAACAATTGTCCATTGACTCTAATTTATTTCATCACATTAGTTATAAATTGAACACCCTAAAACTAAAAGTCAAAAGAACAGGCATTCACTTCATATAATTTTTATTTCAAACAAAGGAGAATTAGTGGAGATCGAAGTGGTTTTAGAATGGTTAATTTATGTAAGAGTTTGCGATGTGGACAGCGTATCCGCCCACTTTGGAGTACGTAATGCAAGTATAACGGTGTGAAAGGGAATGTTCCTTATATGATCACCCATATGTCATGTACTACTTTATGGGTGACCCCTTTTTCACAGTTGGGCCAGGTGGCACCACCACCACCCGCAATCTTGCTAATGGCACGAAATACTGTCACTCACGCACTGGAAGCATATATATATGAGTCAGCCTCAGGAAAATGGGCCAATTGTAGTTTATTTAAGATGTTGGCATCGCAATTCTTAAAGTGTAGTGCTTCCTTTGTTTTGTATTAAATTATCCTAGAAACAAATAAGGTTGTTGTATTTTCTCTACGTTTACATTCAGGATAAATTTAAGGACTCTGCAACACCTCTGTCAATGCTAAACTATAAGTATGCCGATCGACGCTGACATCCAATGATCGACACCGACAACTTTAACAGATGTTGGCGTCGCAATTCTTAAAGTGTCGTGCATTTCTTTGTTTTATATTAAATTATCCTAGAAACAAATAAGGTTGTTGTATTTTCTCTTCCTTTACATTCAGGATAAATTTAAGGACTTTGTAACACCTCTGTCAATGCTAAACGATAAGTATGCCGATCAATGCCGACATCCAATGATCGACGCCAACAACTTCCCCCAATTGGCCTCTTTTCGTCATCCTGACTCATATATATATACATATATACATATATATATCTAAATAATTATATTCATATATATAAAGGTATGCACATACACATAATTTGTAGACTATATGTGTAACATGTATACAACATGTACAAACAACATATATTATATTCAATATATATATATGCATACATACGGACGTATCCATATATATCTTGGGCGCAAGTGACAGTGTAGCATCCAGGATATAGGTGTGCCGGAGGTGGAGCCACCGGTCACGTGGTTACAGGGGGGGGCCATACATCAAGTAAGCCACCCCATCAATATTAGGTTAGGAAATAAACATATAATCCGTTACATGCGTTTATACTCGCATAATGCATATACATCACATATATATGTATGCACATATACATAATTTATAAACTATATTATACATGTAAAATGTGTACAACATGTACAAACAAACTGAACCGGAACCGGATGTTTAAATTTGATTTAACTTGGTGTAGATTTCAACAACTTTAATCTTTTACGGGAAGTCCTCTGGCCGAGATGACTGTCGGACATTTGAGAGGGGTGGGGTGTGGGGGGGAGGGGGAGGGGCGAGGAGCTTAATAGTAATAGCAAAAATGAGCCAAAAATATATCGGAAGCTGACGAAGGATGAAGATTAGGAAAGCATCTTAAGTTGGAGTCAAGCCCGTGACAGCCTCAGATAAACACCAGCGGGGCGGGCTTTTATCTCGGCAGTTGCTCGGCATGAAATTCAGATGTGGCCGACTAGAATGAAACCTACTCGAGGAGGCGAGTCGGTGATTCCAGCCAATGTCCCTTACCATCCCTCACGCCGTGACAAGGCAGCGCGCCACGGCCTGTCTGTCGGTCCAGGCGGCCCGCCCCCCCCCCCCCCCCCCCAGCCCCCTTCCGCACCCCTCTCCCCCCCCCCGCCTCAAATGGGGAGGGGCAAAGACCCTATACTACCAAGACGGCTCACTCCCTATCTCTCCCATGGTAAAGCTAAGATTCCTTCTACGCGGTATGCGGTATGCGGTATGCGAATGGGAGGATTCCTTCTATGCGGTAAGCGGCAAGCGTCTACCCCCCACCAACACTACCATATGTTTCCACTCAGCACCCCTGTGTGTGACCGTTCCGTAATGCCCAGTCGCCTCTCTTAGTCTAAACCTAATGGACAAGTGCGAGTGACGTTTCTATTCGCATACCGCATGCCGCATGCCGCATGCCACACCAATCGCTACAGGGACCGATCGAGTTGTCGCATTTGCATTCGCATACCACATGTAAGGGATGTAGCCCATTGACTTCAAGGCATTTCAATGTTTTGCCGCATTTGCATTCACATACCGCATACCGCATACCACATACCGCGTGTAAGGAATCTTAGCTTAATGTAAATTTTGCAGTGCCACCTTCTGGTGGGTTTGATCAGCCCGGCTGCTGGTTGGTGTTTCACATGTAAACACATACAATTATATTATACATGAGATAGGTAAGTATGGATACACATCAATATGAAATTGCTATGAACGAATGCACATCATCATCAGCATCATCATCAGCATTGCCATCAGCATCGCCATCATCACACATCTTTCACATTCCTATATATATATTTATACATATAATATAGCACCTGCTTAACCAAGAGAACAGCCAGTGCACCAAGTGGTGGGTTTGATCATTTTGATTACACAGTACAGGCTGAGTGAGCCGTCTTAGTATTATAGGGTCTTTGGGAGGGGGTGGTGTTGGTTGCTTGTTGGAGTATTACAGCTTGGTAACATCCAAGGTCATATCAGGATGGGTGCCGACTTGTCACAGTGCACACTCATCATGGTTACTTTTTATAGTGCTGCCACTACTGGTAGACCAAGCCGCGGGCCCCATGACATGATAATCCCATTCAAGTGGTTGTTTGTTGGAGTTTTACGTCCTGGCAACATCTAAGGTTATATCAGGACGGGTACCGAATTGTGACCGTGCACAACCATCATGGTGACTTCATAGTGCTGCCCCTACTGGTATCCCAGGCCGCATGCACCATGACCTGATATCACACTCTGTCACAGTATCCTCTCAGTGAAGCGACAAGTAACAGTTTTGTTATGTGATTTGTTTGACTCAGCCGGGAATTGAAATCCCGACCTTCCGCACGAGGGCCCTGCGATCTACCGATTCGGCAAACGCGTCCGATTCTGGAATGGTGTAAGCAAAGCAAATGGTGTAGGGGTTTGTGTGATGAAAATGGGAAACTTTTCGCCTAGAGCAGGACAAGGGAAATTTCAACTGCGGGAAAATTGGTCTTCCTCAATCCACTGCTCCTTGCCCTATCCTAGTAATGCCGAGCACCAGGCAAGGTAGTGACACGTATAGATGTTTAAGTCATTGCATTAACTCGGCCAGGGTTCAAACTTGGGGTTTCGAATCTCAGGACCTACTAGAATTGCAGGCGGACGCTCAACTCATCAGGGAACCTAGGTGGTGTAATGGTTAGCACACGAGCCCGAAAAGCAAGACATGTGTGTTCGATTACTGCTCTAGGCTCAACATTTCCCATTTTCATCACCCCCCCCCCCCCCCCATGACAAAATCATATGTCCTCACTGTTGGGTCTATGTGCTAACCACACAACTTCTGTATCTGACTAGTCAGTTGAATTTGCTTTTTGTTTGTGTGTTACAGTTTAATCCTTTAGGTCTGACTTATAAATAACACACAAAAAGCTCAACGTCTCCACACCAGAGGTAATTGCTAAAGAGCAGGCGCCAACTGTCGTGGTCTGCTCAACTCTCTACATGTCTCCATCAGCTGTCCATCGCCCTAACATCAACAGTCCAGAGGGGATGTATGGCAGCCTAGGCCAATTTATTATTTGGTGGGGGGATTGTTTTTGGTGATGGATATATTTACCCTACCCATAACAGACAAGTGTGTTAACACTCGTTCTAATCGCTGGGCCGCACTAGTTCAATTTGATTCAAATCTGTTGAAATTGATTTGAATAATAATTGTTATTTTGGTGATTATGGGATGTAACTGTTTGTAGATTGCAAAAAGTCCAAATCTGCCGTTTACCTTGCTTTGTAAACATTTCCCTATAATTTGTTTTGGTGAATTTCAATTGAAACTTATTTATTTCATTAGTTGTTACTAGGGCCTTAAAGTTGCATCGTCCGATGATTTTGAATCTCTGTATGTTTTCTGAGATAAATATATTAGATCAATCACTAGTGTCTACCTTACATTAGTTCAAAGTTACTTTTATTTTAAATGGTAAACTTTTGAGATATTTTGAGTGCAAACATGGAAAATTTGTTTTGGCAAGCATGCCATAACTCTGACACCATAGACTTCTGCAGTAACAGCTTCTGTTAAATTGACTCAGTATTGCGTTCTATGCAGAAACAAATGCTTAATAAGTGCATCAGTATCTAAGTTAGATCTAGATAATTGGTTTGGATTTGAAAATTTGATATTTTATCAGACTATGCAGGTTTAATGTCATTCAGTTAAGCGCTTAGATTATGGCAAGTTTATATAGTTACTTACAAATCACTCATTTGTGATTTACTAAAGAAATATACCTCACCAGTCAGCATGTTGTTGTTATTTGGAGTGAAAAAATGTCAAATTCACTCGGCAAGCAAGCCACAACTTTGACACCAATGGCTTCAATAGGAACTGGTTCTATTAAATTGGCTTAATACCCCATTACATGCATAGCACATGCCTTGTGGTGTTCTCTGTGGCATTTTCTGTGGCAGAGTGGTTAGAGTGTCTGACTTTTTTCTAGGTCAGACTCCTAATCTGAGGCTTGGCGGTTCGATTCCCCATGCCCCCAGCTCTGCCAATTTGGATTCCCACCGCTGTGTATAACTTACAGCATCATCAAAGGCCGGTTGCTCTCATACCATGTGGTGTGGGAGGTTAAAAATCCCTTGGGTCGGTAAAAGTGTAGGCTCGGGCTTTCTAACGACCAGCAGTGGAATGAGGAAGACCAGTCGTCTATGACTGAAATTTCCCCTGCTTAAACAACTAATGGACCAACAAAAAACAAAAAAAATGCTTAATAAGTGCACCAATATCTAAGTTGCATATATTATTACATATGATCAAATCTAGGTAAGTGTTTTGGTTTAGAAAATTCGATGCTTCTATCGAACTTTGCAACTTTAAATTTACTTTCTATATTTAGTAACTAATTAATATTTATATATACTACCTCGTCAATATTGCAGATCCAAAGGTAAATAACGGCTGCGTTCATAGCCTTCTTCATTGATTTCTATTTCTAAAACTAGAAGAGCAAATAGTGACTTAGGATTACAAACGATTGTTCGATGCCAAAGGAACGGGAGAAGAGTCTCCTTGGTTAAGAACTGGCGCCAGGGAAAGTCTCCCTGGTGTAATGAAGGGTCTGTCTGGTTGGACATGTGGTGCGGCTATGTTTTGTTTTTTGGGAGTTTTCAGTCGCATTGGTGCGCTGAAGGCTGCAAATCTGCAACACTGAATGGGCACCGCTGAAAGGAGTCCCATGTGGTCAGGAGTTGGCTTCTGATGGGTAGTGGTCAGAGAAATTGGGGGTGTGTGGGATGAAAAAGGCAGGCTACGTGAGTATCGACACCTGTCTACTGCCCCACACACACGTCCCCCACCAGTCTACTCACACGCCCATATCCAGCCCCACATCCACCCCACACACTCTCGCACTCACACGGGTATCTAAGCGAACATACACCCACACACCAACACACCAACACATCCACATACACACACACTAACACACCCACACACCCACACACCCACACAGCAACACATCCACATACACACACTAACACACCCAAACACCTACACACCCACACACCCACACACCCACACACCCACACACCCACACACCCACACATCCACATACACACACACTAACACACCCACACACCCACACACCAACACATCCACATACACACGCACTAACACACCCACACACCCATACCCCCATCCACATACACCCACACACACTAACACATCCACACTCACACCAACACATCCGCACGTACGTATACCAGGACCGCCACCCACACGCCCACATACACCTATATCCACACCCTCCTACACACCACCACATCCACACCCACACATCCGCACACCTATCACCACATTCACATTCACACGTTCACCTGCATGGACACACCGCACACACCCACACACCAACACGTGAAATATTGCGCCTAGAGCGAGCCTCGAACCCACATCTCTTTGCATTCTGGGCCAGGGTGCTAACCATTACACCACCTAGGCTTCCTGATGTCACCACACTACCCACATCTACCTGTCTATGCAGCTCCTTGCCTGAGAGGTCCGTGCAGACCACTACACCCATATCCCTGGAATTGTAAGTCTTGTAATGCTTACAATTACATACATACAGGCAATGCACTAACACATACATACACAGGGTGGGTTCAACAACTATACAGCACATAGCTTGTACAGAATCATGGGCATGGCAATCAGTGTAATGGGGGGGGGGTGTTGAAAATGGAAAATATTGCCCCTAGAGCGGAACTCTCTCGAAACCACATCTCTTTGTTTTCCGGGCCAGTGTGCTAACCAATACACCACCTAGGCTCCCTGATGTCACCACACAACCCACGCCTACCTGTCTACAATGTATATGGCTCCTTGCCTAGGAGGTCAGTGCAGACTACCAAACAAGTACTACACTATATATACCAAAGGCCTGGACAAGTCAAACCAATGACTTATAAAATAGGTACCTGTTGCTGCTCGGCACTTGGCGTTATGAGGTCAGAACAGGGACTGGGTGCACAGTGTCAGGATAATATGAATGTGTGGGACATCAGGTCATTGTGCCGCCGGCCTGATTTCCCAGTGGGGCAGCACTATAAAGTCATCATGAGTGCACACTCTCACAAATCGTTGCATGTCCTGGTATGGCCTGGTATGGCCTAAGGTCTTACTGGGGCGTAAAACTACACCAACCACCCAGCCTCTCCTGGCCCTCTCAGAGGACTGTGGTTGGACTCTTAGGCTGCCTTTTTCCTTCCTCTGCCCCCCCCCCCCCCTTCCCAATTCCTCTGATCACTACCCATCAGAAGCCAACTCCTGACCACATGGGACCGCTTTCAGCGGTGCCCATTCAGTGCTGCAGTATTGCAGCCTTCAGCGCACCAATGCGACTGAAAACTCCCCAAAAACAAACAACAACAACCAAAGGCAAGTTCTCACGCTTCGGGGACAGTGTTAATGCATTATACTGACTCTGCATTACCTACTCGGTGTCACCCTCACCCCGTCTGTAACTTGACTCCTCTCCATGGTGGGTCAGCCTACTAATTAGGCTCATGATGAAAACATTAGGCTCAACCATCAGTGATTATCAGCAGTCGGGCGTGGCTGTGGGTACAATTAGGCGCCACCAGCACGTGTTACTAGCAAACCCCATAGATGATGCACACATACAGTACTTAGTGAAACCCTCTCTATTTTAACTTTCATATCTGGATTTATACTTTTTTGTTGGTGCGGGGGGTAAGGGTTCACTGTTTCATTATGAAGAATGAGACGTTGGTTGCTGAACACTGACTGAATAACCACTTATTAATCACTAATGTAAGGCTCAATGAACCTCCATTAAGCACTCACTGAACAATCACTGTACAGAACAAAATAAAATACATATCTGCCAAGAAAAAAACCCCCAAAACTAACATAGGCTACTAACCATGCCAACCAATTATCTATCTGCTACTGAAATGCAGGCAATCAAATAACTTATCAGCAGCTACTGTGTGGTAAGATACCACCAATACTACAGCTGGCCAGCATTGAAAACAACCCTGTGTACCCGGGCTTATATGCTATGGGCAGTATAAATACAGCCTCAATAAAAAAAAATATATATTAAAGATAAATCACTGAACACTCAGTAATCACTCACTGAACATCCACTGAGCACTCACTGAACACCCACTACTCATTCAGTGAACACTCACTGAGCACCAATTAAGCACTCACTGAAGAGTCACTAAACAATCAGTAAGCACTCACTGAACACTAACTGAAAACTCACTGAACACTCACTGAACAGTCACTAAGCACTCAGTCAGCAGTCACTGAACACCCATTATTCATGCACTGAGCACACACTGAACACTCATGAATTACCCACTGAACACACACTGAACACCCATTAATAACTCACTGAACACTAACTGAACACTCACTGAACATTCACTGAACACTCAGTAAGCACTCACGGAACACTTCCTGCACACCCATTAATCACTCACTGAACACGTACTGAACACCCATCAATATATTACTGAACACTCATTGAATAATCATTGAACACTCACTGAACACTCACTGAACACTCACTGAACACTCACTGAACAGTCACTGAACACTACTAATCGCTCAATGAACATTCACTGAACATTCACTGAACGCTCACTGAGCACTCATCGAACACTCACTGAACACTCACTGAACACTACTAATCACTCAATGAACATTCACTGAACACTCACTGAAGTGAACGCTCACTGAACACTCACTGAACACTACTGAACAGTACTGAACACCCATTATAACTCACTGAACACTCATTGGACACTCAGTGAACACTCACTGAACACTAAATGAACACTCAATGAACACTACTAATCACTCACTGAACACTCACTGAACATTCACTGAACATTCACTGAACATTCACTGAACATTCCCTGAGCACTCACTTAACACTACTAATCAACTACTGAACATTAACTGAACATTAACTGCACACTCAGTGAACACTCACTGGACACTCACTGATCACTCACTACACACTCACTGGACAGGCAGCGATGGGTGCAGGTTAATCACCCTTTTGGGATGGGAGAATTGTTCATGTGACATATTGAAACTAGACCGAATCAAGCTGTTCAAAACACTTTGTAAACGTGCCGGCTGGTGGTGTGGGTTGTGTAAATAGGTCAAATGAAAGCACTACAGGTAATGAAGGAAACAGGGTTAGAGTGAAAGTAAGAGAATGAGACTCTTCAATTTATTGGCGTATATAGGTTTTCTCAAGATCCAAGATGGCCGTGGTCACATGATTCAATTCATCAATCACAGTACAATGCAGTGGTCACATGACTTAATCCTACAATTAAAATACAATGCAGTGGTCAATGATCATAACAATACCATGTGGGGGGGGGGGGAAGGGGCATGTGAGGTGAATCTTCCAAAGACTGTTCTTAGCCAAGCTCGGAAGTGACACTCCCTCCAAAGACTATTTAATTATACAAATTCTATACTCAATGAACAATAGTTAACCAATTTCACACATCCTCTATATGTCTTTGGGTTTTTATATTTTAACATTTATCATTATATAGACAGTTTGCAATTTATTATAGTAACTTTAACTCGGTTCACATGTATTAAATCGGACAATTTTACAACTTGGTTTATGAACAGATGGTGGATTTAAACCGTAGCAACACGGGTGACCATAGGATTATTGTAATATCAGACTGGCCAGTCCGATAGGAGTCTTGGGAACGAGGGGGAGGGTACTTACTAGGCATTGTAATGGATATCACCATAGCAACCAAATTCTCTGAACTACTTAGTAGTCATTTAAACCTGCATAGTCTGATGAAAACTGCAATTTTGTTTCAGCAAAAACAGTTATCTAGATGTGATCCTACATATCCAACTTAGATATTGGTACACTCATTATAATATTAATAATAAGAATGTGCAAAGTAAATTTTAAAGTGCATAATCCGATGAAGCATCAACTTTGCAAAACCAAAGCAATTATCTAGACTTGGCATTACATATTTAATTTAGATACTGGTGCATTTTCTTTAGACATTTGTCATCACAGAAAAGGGTCAATTGAATGGGAACCTTTACTGCTGAAGCCTATGGTGTCAGAGTTTTGGCATGCTTGCCAAAACTAATTTGACATGTTTGCATTTCAAATATCTCAAAAGTTATCCATTTAACATAAAAGTCACTTCAAAATAAAGTGAGATAAACTATGACAATAAATTTAATATATATATATATAATATACACCAGCCAAGCGTATACACGGACACACGCCCACACACCCACACAGGCACACACCCACACAGGCACACACCCACACACCCACACCCACACACACCAACACACCAACATACCCACTCTCGCATCCATGCGAATGTATACACGGACACGTGGCCACACACTCACACACCAACACACCCACACCCCAACACATCCATATCCACACCCACCCACAGAGCAACACACCCACATCCACATACACGCGCACACTCACCAACACATCCACACTCTATGTTCAGTATATATATATATATATATATATATATATAAACAGTTGGCCCCAATAAACAGAACAAAGATAAGACTGATGTGGTTGAGAAGAAGATATATATTCTCTGGCGGAGATATATTAAATACCCACCTAAAGTTAAAATTGAAGGCGTTAAGGCCAGGCGCAGCTGGCATACAGTGCACCGGAATGCTCACAGGGGGTGACACTGTGGCCTATGTATACTTAACAGGGTCAGCTAGATCGTATACAGCGCTAACTATTACATAGGGAACTGAAGATTGGTAGTGTCCTTGTTTATATTCCCATAATAGATTATAGAGCACATAAACAGTTGGCCCCAATAAACAGAACAAAGATAAGACTGATGTGGTTGAGAAGAAGATATATATTCTCTGGCGGAGATATATTAAATGCCAAGAGACCCATGGTCCCCCCAACCCGAAGTCTCAGTATACCGGCTCCGTCGCACCAGCCAGTGACGTGGAAACCCTAATGTCGTTCATTATGCAGACGCTCAACGGCGTCTGCAGGTAGGCGAAGATGGTATCGCTCGCCCAATCCCCGCGCACCCTGATCTCTTCCAGGGTTGTGCCACACAATGACAGGAAGGTACAGCCCCCCCTCCTCAAGGAGTGGGATGAGTAGTCCCCCGCGTCCAATCCCGCAACCCCACAGAAGTGCTTCAGCATCCCTTGGTATGTCGAGTATCGTAGTTCTATCGTGGCGCCCGCTGGTGTGGGGATTCGGAACGCCATGGCCTCAGGACCCGCTGGGACCTCCCTGAAGTGTCTCTCAGTCCAGTAAACTGCGCACAGGGAGAGGTCCGGGCACCTAGCCACAGGTATTTCGAGCATACGCTCCGCGAATTGTATCGTCTTGGAGCGACGAACTTGCACCAACATTCCCCAAGGGAGAAAGGAAAAGTCTCCCCTGCGCAGTGACGAGTCCGAGGCCGTCACCTGGCACTTCCTCAGTAGTGCCCTAAAACTGCACAGTATGGCCGCCCGCCAGGCGGTGTGCCCCTCCAAGGTGGTCAGGGCGGCGAATATTCGCCCGAGCATGTCGGGCAGTAAGGGAGCTGCCTGCCTGGGGTGGCAACCCCGCTCCCGCTTGATGCCCTTCAACGTGGATGCCAGCTCAAAGTTTTTGTAGTCGATCGGCTCCGCGCTCTCAGTCTTCAAGAAGAAGTTCAGGCCACTGAGGTAGTTGCACACCGATGTGTATTTGAGAGTCCTAGCCAGCCAGACCGCATACAGCGCTGTCTGTTCTGGAGGGCACGGTGTGGTGGGAAAGTGGCCCCCGAACTCCTCGATGAACTCCAGATATCGTCTCACCTGGACACCCTGTGTTGTGATGGAGTTTGGGGCGTAGTACTTGCGCTGCATGGCCATCTTCTCCCTCCGCAGCTCCGCAACTGGAAGTAGAAGGGTCAGGGGAGTTGGTGAAGATGTGGTTGCAGCAAAGCCTGCGTGCTCCGTCTGCGACCCGGATTCGGTCCTTACTGTCCCTGGCGCTCCACCGGCTCAGGGCGTCGCAGATCGTGTTGTCAGCACTCTTCACATAAACAGATTGAACATCAAAATTGTGTTGTGCCGCTATCCAAAACAGCCTGCGCACGAAGTGCATGACCCCTTTTGATTTGGACCGACCTGAGGTCAAGGCCGCTCGAACCGTCTCATTGTCCGTGATCATGACCACCGTGCTGTCCTTCCAAAGGTGGCCCCAGGTCTGGGCCGCACAGAAGGCTGCCCACATCTCCAACACGTTTATGTGGGCCCCCTTACAAGTCTCATCGGGTGTGGCGTGGTGGTGGCCCACCTCCTCCTTGATCCTCGTGTCTGGTCCCTCCCTGAAGGCTCCAATCCTCCAATCGCCAGCATGGATGGTCCCGAACCCCTCCCCGGAGGCGTCACTGTAAGTCGATATGTATGGGGTATGGCGGGCGATTATTTTTGCCTTCCCATTGAACCGTCTGGCGAAGTCCAGCCAGCATCGTCTATCCTCATGGAAACCCGCCGAGAGGCGGACCTTGAAGTGGGGTTTGGCCACTGCGTTGATCGTGTCGTACATGCGTCTGCAGAACGTGCGGCCTCCCCGGACCACCTTCGCACAGTGCGCCAGCAAGCCAGCTAGACGCTCCAGCTGGATCCTCCTGACCTTCTTTTGGCCCTCCAGGGCCAGAAGCGCCATGGTCATCCTGGCCAGCTTGTCCTCCGGCAGCAACATTTCCAAGGCAATGGTGTCGATGTCGATACCCAGGAACCTTGTTTTGGTGGACGGGGAGGTGAGTTTTGGGAAGCTTATGTAGAAGCCCAGTCTCCGGAGGATCCCCATTAGGGTGGCCTGGGCCGCGCAGCCCGCGTTGAAGTCACGGGCTATGATGCAGAAGTCGTCGAGGTAATTTACCACCTCCCCCACGCCCTCCCGCACGGCACAGCGGACAACAAAATCAGACAGTTTGCTGAAGACATATGGGCTGGAGGCCAGCCCCATGCATAGCCTGTTATCTCTTAGAAAGACCGGGTCATTCCCAAAGTCCCAGAATATGCCCTGGCGGTCCCGGTCTCGCGGGTGGATGCTCACGGTCGGGAGATAGTCCCCGGCTTGCATCAGGGCGGCCACATCGTCGACGCCATTGTAGGAGAATTTGGCCGTCACGCTATCCGTGTAGTTGTTGACTGACTCACCCTCTGGTTTGATGCAATCCATGATGCCCCTCACCCCCCCTCCATCCTTGGGGATGCAGAAGAGCCTATGCACACACAGCGGTCGGTCCGCCACCCTGGTCAAAGCTCCTGCCTCGATCTCCTTCCTGAGTTTGGCCGACATGACCTCCCTATCATCACGGTCTCCCCCGCAGCCCTGATGGCACCCATAGCAAGCGTCGCAGTCCCGGTTTATCACCATGAAGCCGAAGCAGATGCCCTTGAGGATGTATTCGGCATCGGGGTCAGTATCACCCCTCATGAACAACTCTGTGAAAACCCTACATGGTTTCATCTGGAACACAACACCCTCAATCCTGTGCGTGCAGCTGCACAAACCTGCCATGCAGCTCCTCCCGAGGCGGAAGCTGGTCACACAGTCGGTAGCCGTCTCCCTGACGGTGATGTCGAATACATGCTCCTCCCCTGTGCCGTTCTCGACCTGGAGCCACCCCGGGTCAAGGTCATCCTCCCTGCTTGTCCATACAGGGGTACCTCTGTGGGGAGTCTCCCCCACTTGCTGGTCACCGGGGATCCCCCCCAGGGTGCCCGCCACCGCCATCAGGGTATCCACCCTGCCCCACGTGTTGTTATTGTTGTTTACATCCGGGACCATCCACCCGGACACCCCGTGCTCCGCTGCAACCCCCTGTACAGCTACCATGGCCTACTGGGCCTCCCGCACTGTCGGTCCCACCCAGAGCTGGGGCACCCCCACGTGCCGTGACCACAGTGTTGTTGTTGTTTACATCCGGGACCTCCCCACATGCGGGAGTCCAAGCCTGCGGCTCGGGTCCCTTCACTGACCCACATGCCTCATTGTAAACATCCATACCATGCTCATGGCGCCCTCCGGCGCCATCAAGTAATGCATCACAAACAGTACCTCGGAGACCGCTACAGTCACTGTCCCAGCTGTGTCCACCGCCGGGTTGTGTGTCTGCCTGGATGTCACAAACCCCAGTACCTGGGATCCCGCTACCGTCCCTGCCCCGGCCGAGTCCACTGCCGGGTTGTGTGTCCGCCTGGGCGTTCACTGCGCCCCACCCCGCGTCACCGCTTTCTCCCGCGGTATGGCCGAATCTGGGTCATGCTCCGCGTCCCCGGTGTGGCGCGTCCCGGTGCACCGTCAGTCCCGGGTGCACTTAATGCGCTTGTGGCTGCGGCTCCCGCACTTGCTGCACCAGTGCCCGAAGCTACAGTCCCCCTCCTTACTGTCACAACCCACTTCTTTGTTCCAGGGAAAGCAGGCCCGCTTGCCTCCCTTCTCATAGGTCTTGAGCCCCTTTGGATTCCCGGTGGTCACACTCTTAGTTTTGGCCCGCATGGCCTCATGCCCGTAGTGGATCAGACTTGCCGCCGCATTCCCTGCCGTGAACACAGCGAAGCCTTCCCGTTCCGCTAGCTTCCGCACGGCTGTGTCATATCGAACGTGGGCAGTGTCTTTGAACAGTTCATGCTTAGCCTTCGATGCAATGTACGCAAGGTGGCTGAATAGTGCCTGGCCATCTTTTAACGTCACACCGTCCAGGCTCAGGAACCACAGGCATGATGCCTCCTGTAACTCGGCCACTGATAGTTTGCGCACATCCTTCTTATCCTCAGTATAGTTTTTCAAAGACCACTTACTTTTCCGTCTCCGGGACGTGCTCCTTGTCCTGCTATGTGAACTGGAGTCACTACGAGAGTGCGATCTGCGCCGCCCTGTCCGGCTCTTGCGTGATACCTCCCCGTAACTTGAGTGACCTCTTTCCGTATGGGCTGCTCCGCCCTGCTCGGCTGGTGGTGGCTTCACTGTGTCCCTGGCCGCCTTTTCCTTTACTAACATGGTCCGTCGTTCCTCCAAGTCAAACATGCGCTTATCCCTTTCCAGCTGCCTTATTTCCTCCCTCACGCGTCGCTCCTCTTCATCAATGCACATACTCCGTACGTCTTTTGTGATATCCTCCATCACTCGCTCATCGGAGGCTTCCCCTGCTGTCGCCATTTTGACTGCCGAGAATTTGCGCGTTAAAATTGAAGGCGTTAAGGCCAGGCGCAGCTGGCATACAGTGCACCGGGACGCTCACAGGGGGCGCCACTGTGGCCTATGTATACTAACAGGGTCAGCTAGATCGTATACAGCGCTAACTATTACATAGGGAACTGAAGATCGGTAGTGTCCTTGTTTATATTCCCATAATGGATTATAGAGCACATATATATCAGAAACAGATCAATTCAAAACCATCAGCACATGCAGCTTTAATGTAGCATGTTACTGCTGAAGCCTGCGTCAGCCATTTAATGTGACGCCAACATTAAATTGACATGTCTTTAATTCAAATATTTCACCTCCAATGTTAGTTACGAGTTTCTTCAAACTATGATGAGGTAGATTATAGTAAGCGACATAATATATATGTAGTAGTCTGCACTGACCTCTCAGGGAGGTAACCACATAGACAGGTAGGCATGGGTAGTGTGTTCATATCAGGGAGCCTAGGTGGTGTAATGGTTAGCACACTGGCCCGGAATGCATAGAGATGTGGGTTCGAGTCCCGCTCTAGGTGCAATATTTCCCATTTTCATCATCCCCATGACACTGGTACCATCACCAGGATCCGGTACAAGTTATGCGCTGTATGGTTGTTGAACCTAACCTGTATATGTACGTGTTAGTTGATTGCTGCTATGTATGTAATTGTAAGCATTAAATGACTTACAATTCCAGGGGGACAAGTGTAGTAGTCAGCATTGACCTCTGAGGCAAGTAACCACATAGACAGGTAGGCGTGGGTAGTGTGGTGATATCAGGAAGCCTAGGTGGTGTAATGGTTAGCACACTGGCCTGGAATGCATAGAGATGTGGGTTCGGGTCCCGCTTTATGCACAATATTTCCCATTTTCATCACCCCCACAACACATATATATATATATATGTGCTCCATAATATATTATGGGAATATAAACAAGGACACTACATATCTTCATGATTCTATTAATTATTAATGAAACTTTTCTTTTTCTATTTGAATTTGTTGCCCTTGACCACAGATATATGATTGTGAGCTTTCTAATTTAATTAGTGTCTATTGGCACATAATTGATTGTCTGCTTTTACATGTAAAAGCGATGGTTTGAACAAAAAACAAACATTTCTCGCCGTGAATATGGCCTATGCTGCCGACACGGCGTAAAGCAACCACCAATTAATCAATCATTCAACATATCTTCAGTTCCCTATGTAATAGTATATTCACTGTATCCTATCGAACTGACTCTGTGTAGTACAGGATGGGCCACACTGGCGCCACCTGTGAGGGGCTCTAAGCACTGTATGCCAACTGCGTCTGGCCGTTATCGCCTATAGACCCGTTGGGACGGTCAAATTTTAACTATATATATATAATGCATAAAGTATTATGCAGGTATAAAGAAACGGAAGGGAATATTAGTTATTATTATTATTATTGTTATACTCCATAGGATTCAACACTGTACCGGTGGTGCCATGTCGGTCCACCACGCCTCCACCAGTGGGAATTTTTTCTATACGGTCGACATGCCGTAGACACCCACATTAATCAATAATATATATATATATATATATATATATATATATATGGAGAGTGAACAGCCCATTATCGCATGTAATAAGACATGGAGTGGGTTCCACTCCCACCCACCCCCCTTCCCAGGGGTGGTGGGTGGGTACCAGCATCCACCTCTCCGCCTCCTGCGCGAGGCCTCTCCTCCACTAGCTCGCTAGCTAAAGAATATATGCTGTATAAGCCATTATACGAGTATAATAAGGCCGGAAGCTTCCATCTGCTCCCCAGCCCTATCTACTCTCCCAGTCATCGACTAGAGGAGCCTGCTTAACCTAGAAACTTCCATCCTACTCACACTCAGATCCCTTGGGCGGGCGCCACATGTCTGTGCACGCACCACTGCCCCCACCCCTACATACACTCACTGTACCGCCGGATTTGTCTTTTTAGGTAAGGGGCATAGTTCCTCTTGCCAGAGATTACAACTCTTACCCACTATCATGTCTTGTGTCTTTCTTTATTATGTAGGACAACTAATATATATATATACATATATATATATATATATATCATCATCATCATGCTGTCGGTCGCGATGCAACAAAGACTGCTTTCATTACTTGACTGCCGCTCTCCATTTAGCTCTCTGCTGTGAGAGTTCCATCCATGAGTTGGTCTTAATGTCTCTCAGCTTCAGGTTTCTCTTGATGGTATCTTTGAACCGGAGACGGGGGCGCCCTGCCCTCTCTTTCTGTAGCCAGAAGACAGTTGAGAATAGAGGATCTGCTTTGGTAGCCTGTCTGATGACATCCTCATGAGGTGTCCAGTCCACCGGAGATTCTTTTTGATCAGAAGATCTTCCATAGAGGGCAGCCCCATCCGTTCGAGTATTTCCTTATTCGTCACTTTGTCCTTCCAGATTAGCCTCATGATTGAACGCAGATGTCGCATCATGAAGGCATGCAGCTTTTTCACCTGCTGTCTGTACACTGTCCAGGCCTCGGCTCCGTATAGTAGGGTGGATAGCATGATATATATAATAAAAGGAACGCGAACAACTCAAATCATTGGACTGTGCACCTTTAATAAACAAATATATGCGGTAATTACAGTGGAGCCATATACATTGATCGCCTCATCCGCCTGATCTGCCACCTCCAACACATCAATAACCCAGTGATTACCCTGTTACAAATCGATGCGAAAATTAACTTCACGTAAAATACACAATTCACAACAACTACCTCCACCCCCCCCCACCACCACCAACCCATTCACCCCTCCCCACCCCCCCTCCTCCCCTACACACAAACACTAAACAAAAACCACAAGAAAAACCACACTTAAAAACCTGAAATGAACACCGCCAGTAGTAGCCGCCATTGTGCACCGCCATGTTGGGCGATAATAGAGGTGTTTGCCGCATGGCTCCAGGGTGTGACATGTCACGTGACCACCGGCCCGATCAGCACGCATTGATGGCGAGTGATCGATTGGAAAGTGATCAATATTCATGCGCTAATTGTTATTCATGGAATTCCTGGCGAGTTTTCGCATAGCACTGGTGACTGTGTGCGAGGGTGTAGTGACAAGAGGGTGTGGGAGGGGGGTGAGCTATAAGGCTGGTGTGGGGGGGGGTACGGGGGGGGGTTGTGGTAGGAGGGGTGCAAGCGGAGAGTGCAGAGGGGGTCGATGGGAGTGCATCACAGCGCCATCTGCATCGATTACGAAACAGTAGCTTATAAGTATTGTACTTTTGCTTTCTCCTTTTTCATGTGAATCAATACTGATATCAATAGCAGTTTGTATACATGCACTATGATCATGTGGAAATAAATAAATATATTATGGCATTCTCTGTGGCAGAGTGGTTAGAGTGTCTGACTTCTTTCTAGGTCAGACTACTAATCTGAGGGTCGGTGGTTCGATTCCCCGTGCCCCCAGCTCTGCCAATTTGGATTTCCACCGCTGTGTATAACTTACAGCGTCATCAAAGGCCGGTTGCTCTCATACCATGTCAATGTGGTGTGGGAGGTTATAAATCCCTTGGGTCGGTAAAAGTGTAGGCTCGGGCTTTCTATCGACCAGCAGTGGAATGGGGAAGACCAGTCGTCTATGACTGAAAGGTCCCCTGCTTAAACAACTAATGGAACAAAAACAAAAAAAATTATCGTATACACCCAAAGAAAAGTGGAAGTAAGAAATGTGTCATTTCTTTATTTTTGTTCATAAGACAATTATAAATCTGTTCTGACGATCTTTACTACCTGAATTTGGAGTTATGTATTGTTGCGCATATGCTACTTTTAATAACCCGGTGATTTATGCCCCTTTAAAGGAGAAAAGTGCCTTATTATCCGGATTATCCGTCCTGATATGACATTAGATGTTGCCAGGACGTAAAACTCCAACAACCAACCAATTATTTTCCGGCTTAGAGGTATCAGAAATAGGAGAACAAAGACATTCAATCAATCAATCAATCAATCAATAGGATGCAGCTATAATATTCCTTGGACCTGTTACCTCTTAATTAATAGAAAATGGATACATTGTTAACTACATGTACAATTTTCCGATATAATGACAAGAGGATAGATGTAAACTCTACTATAATAAATTGCAACTTATCTATATAATGGCAAATGGTGATATATAAAATCCAAAGGCATATGACGGCTATGTGGAGTTGGTAAACTATTACTCATTAGGTATAGAAATTGTATAGTAAAATAGTATACAGGAGGAGTGTCACTTCTTAGATACAGTCTGTGGAGTAGTTGCCTCACATACCCCCTCCCCCCAGGTGTTATTTATGGATCACTACACACCCACAATGCACTGTAGCCAGCATGACAAGGCCTTGGATACAAGAGATTGAACTCTGATTGGTGGATAGATAAATACCTGTTAGGGATTGGGAGATCAACCCATGTGACCACCACCATCTTGGATTCTAAAAACCTATATAAGATAATAAACCAGGAGTCTAGCTCTCCTACTTTTCACTCTTTCTCTACGTTCCTTCATTACCTGTATTGATTTCTCATTCGCCTGTCCACACCACTCACACCACCAGCTGGCGACTTTACACACAGTAGTACCTGTGTTCAGCGACATCTGCGATCGGCGAATCCCTGCATTGAATGGACATTTTGTTTTTCAATTAAAAAAAACAACAAGAAACAAAACAAAACAAAACCAGTGGTCCACAACTGGTTCATCAAAGACTGCGGTATGTGCTTTCCTGTCTGTGGGAAAGACACCTTGCTGCTTATCGGAAAGAGTAGCCTATGTGGCGGCAGTGGGTTTCCTCCAAAGAGATATAACAGAATGACCATATGTTTGACGTCCAATAGCCGATGGTAAAAATCGATGTACTCTAGAGGTGTCGTTAAACAAAACAAACTTTCCTTTTCAATTAAAACACCCACAGACACACACAAAGCAACAACATTACTGTTTGTTTCATTTGATTGTGACTCTGAGGAGATGATGCCTGCTATGTTAAAACAACATTGGTCTGAATGCAGAGTTGTCCATTGAAGACAGGTGATCCTATGTGTGCATGTATGACAACACTGATGTACGTTTCAGTTTGTTTTTGTGTGTTGTTGTTTTACGACCTAGCAACATCTACTGTCATATCAGGACAAGTACCGACTTGTGACAGTCCGCACTCATGGCAATTTTATAGTGCTTCCCCACTGGGAAACCAGCCCAGTGGCACCATGACCATATATCCCCCTCAGTCACATTATCCTGACACTGAGTTAACCAGTACTTGTCCTATCCTATTAATGCTGAGCAGCAGGCTAGGAAGCGACAAGTATACATTTTTAAGTCATTGGGTTGACTCGACCGGGAACCAAACTCGCGAACTCCTGATATCCCGCATGCGAGGCCTGTGCTCCGGCAGGTGAACAGTGGAAGGAGACTGTAATTAAAGTGGCATAGTCCGATGATTTTGAGTTTCTGTAATTTTTTCTGAGATAGATATATAGCGGGGCAGAAATAGATATCGTCTTTGCATGGTTATCTGTTTGCAATAATGTGCGTTGCCCATGTTTATCAAATAATATATGTGCACACACAAATATCCAGTGTTAATTTAAAATAAAAATAGTTCGCGGTCGGCAGGGTTCGAACCTACGCGGGCAGAGCCCATTGGATTTCAAGTCCAACGCCTTAACCACTCGGCCACGGCCGCTCACATATTACAGCTCATACTGATTGCAATGCCAAGTTATTACATACATGCACAGCGTGTGTGATAAGTGGACATACCATGGACGTTTGTTGTTTGTTTGTTGGTGTTCTACGTCCTAGCAACATCTAAGGTCATATCAGGACGGTACCATGGACGTGTTAACAGCATAGTGGCAGCATAGTGGCCAGCTATAAAGTTAGGTGGCCCACTCTGATGCTATGCCCCTCATTAGCATTAGTACCAATACTACCCACCAGGTTTGAGGGTGTGACGTTAGATGCAGTTTAAGCGTAACCGTGAGCTGGGACCGGCGTTAAAGCTGCATAGTCTGATGAAATCGTTACATTTTCAAAACAAAACCAATTAAAGCTGCATAGTCTGATGAAAACATTAAATTTTCAAAACCAAAACAATTATCTAGATTTGATTCTACATATTCAACTTAGAGACTGGTGCACTTATTTAGCATTTGTTGCTGCATAGAAAGGCATTATAAGTCAATCAATAGAACCCATTACTACTGAAATCTATGCTGTCAGAGGTTTGGCGTGCTTGCCAACAATATTTTGGCATGTTTTTACATCAAATATCTCCAAATTTAGCCATTTAAAATTAAAGTTACTTCAAACTAAAGTAAAGTGGATTATAACGATTAGTATAATATATTTATCTCAGAAAATAGCAGAAACTTGAAACCATCGGACTATGCAATTTTAACTAGATTTCATTTCACATATCTAACTTAGATACTGATGCACTTATTAAGCATTTGTTTCTGCGGAGAAGGCAATACTGAGTCAATTTAACAGAACCTGTTACTGCAGAAGTCTACGGTGTCAGAGTTTTGGCAAGCTTGCCAAAACTAATTTTCCATGTTTGCACTCAAAATATCTCAAAAGTTTACCATTTAAAATAAAAGTATCTTTGAACTAAAGGAAAGTAGATACTAGTGATCGATCTAATATAATTATCTCAGAAAAAATTCAGAAATTCGAAACCATCGGACTATGCAACTTTAAGTAAGTAGGTCCCGCATTCTTGAGTACTGACCTACTACTCCGAGTACTAGTACTACTAGTAGTGACAGTGGTGGATAATGTTTATTTGTTTGTTGTTGTTTTACATTCTAACACCATCTAAGGTCATATGAGAATGGGAACCGACTTGTGACAGTGCACACACATGGTAACTTTATAGTGCTGCCCCACTGGAAGACCAACCACACCGGCAGCATGACCTGATACCCCACATATTCACATTATCCCGATACTGTGCTAACCAGTCCTTGTCCTAACATACTATTAATGCCAAACGTCATGCTAGGTTGCGACAAGTATCAATTTTACAAGTCATTGGTTTGACTCAATTGAATTGGAACTCCAGACCTTGCGCATGGTTCGATTCCAGGTCGATGCCAGGACGTAAAACCCCAACACGCAACCGACCTTCCGCACGGGAGGCCTGCGCTCTACCGATTCAACCACTACGTCCGGTTCCCTATCATAGTAGGCCCTAATGCTCCTCTCCCTCCTCCCGCTTTCAGACAATATCCCCCCCACAACCGCCCCCCCCCCCCACGTCCCCCCCACTACCCCCCCCCCCACACACACCCTTACCCCGAACACAGCGCGAGACACACTATCGTGGCGCCCCCCAGCGGCGTTGCCCCAGCCCCGGAAGTGGCGGCGTGCACGACGCCCGCCTACACCCATTATCGCTCAGTGGCGCGGCGCGGGGGACTGCAGTTTGTCGCGTCCCCGCCCGCCGCGCGACGAGGTAGGTGTTGTAAACAGGCGCCATTACCAGGGCCGTCCACCCGTGACGTCACGGCACCGGGCCATGCATCATGACGTCACGCTTCATTTACCACGTCACATCGGCGGGCACGAGGTGTGTTTGTGTTTGTGGGTGTGTGTGAGGGCGTGGGTGTGTCGGGGTAGAACTAGAAGCGAACGTGAGCAATGAGAATTAACTAGTGCGTCCTACTCCTCTCACGTGCACCCTACATTTTACGACATAGTTTACGGCACTCTTTGCAACATGTGGATCAGTCTGATCTAATCTACTTTCGAACAAAAATTGTTGACATATCACCCATCACGAATGGGAACTGTGGACCAGGAATATCCTAATACTAGGAAGCTCTGGGATAAATTCACTTGCAAATATTACTAACAAATCATCCAATACAATAAACCAGACAGGATGGCCGAATGAGTAGAGCGTCCATCTCCTGTTTTCGGAGATCGGGAGATCCGAACCCATAATTTCATGGTTTCGGATCCTGGTCGAGTCAAACCGATGACCTACAAATTGATACATGTCGCTTCCAAGCCTGGTGCTCGGCATTATTAGGATAGGGCAAGGACTGGTTGGCTCAGTGTCAGGATAATGTGACTGAGTGGGATACCAGGTCATGGTGCTGGTGGCCTGGTTTCCCAGTGGGGCAGCATTATAAAGTCACCATGAGTGTGCACTGTCACAAGCCAGTACCCAACCTGATATGACCCTAGATGTTGCTAGGATGTAAAACAACAACAAACA
Organism: Branchipolynoe longqiensis; assembly: GCA_030323885.1. Lineage (NCBI taxonomy): Eukaryota > Metazoa > Annelida > Polychaeta > Phyllodocida > Polynoidae > Branchipolynoe > Branchipolynoe longqiensis. The sequence goes on along the minus strand of CM059194.1, from coordinate 17,988,254 downwards.
GACAGACCACAATCTAATGACTAAAGCTGTTCAGCTTTGAAAGCAAGTTCTTTCATGAACTTATTTGTTATGGACAAGGCAAATAACCCATCAATAAAATATACATATAAAAAGAAGAATCATAAGAACTGTATAGCTGGCTACCTCCTGTCAGACTTGCTCCAACCCGTGTTAGCCCGCGTGGATGCCAATATAGTGGAATTACACCGCCGTTAAGTGTGCATTCTTGTTGGTGCTGTTTAGCCAGTGCTCGGCGAATTGTTAGGGCGCCGGGCGTCGCGCATGCGCATGCGCTGGTCGGGCCACTTCCGGTCGGTGTCGCGGACGGCGGTAGTGAAACATGAGTGGAAAGCCGACCCCGTGATGTGATGTGACAACATTACTTTATTGTAAATGGAATCGACTCTCACAGCACAACACATCACCCCCTCCACCCACCCACTCCCCCTCCCCCGCCCCACACACTCACACTCCCATCCCCCTCCCCGTTCCGCTCCCGTCTCCACCCACTCCCCTTGCCTCCCCACCCTCTTCCATTTCGCCCCCCTATCCACCCGCTCGCTTTCCTCTCCCCCTCATCCCCCCTCCCCGATCCTCTCCCCTCTCCACCCACTCCCTTCCTCCTTACCTCCCACCTCCCCGTTCCCCTCTCCACCCACTCCCTTCCTCCTTACCTCTCCACCCCACTCTCTGTTCCCATCCCCTCTCCACCCACTCCCTTCCCCTCGCCTCCTTCCCCTCCACTTCCCCGTCCCCTCTCAACCTCCTTCATTTCTCCTCCTTTCCTCTCCTCTCCTCACCTCCTCTTTCCGCATCCCCCTCCTACCGCTCCCACCCTCTCCTTCGCCCTTTGCCATCCCTCCACACACCTCTTCCTCCCTTCCCTACCCATCCATTGCCCTTCCTCCAATCCCCTCCTCCTCCTCCCCCCCCCCTTCCCTCTCCTCGCCCTCTTGTTCCCCTTCTCTTCCCCCCTCTCCTCCCCATCCCCATCCCAACGCCACCCCTGCCCTCCTCACCCTCCTCCCTCCACCACCCCACCACCTCCTACCATCCCGCCGCACTTCTAAACTAGCTACGATTTATTGCATGTCATTGATTTTCATTTCCCACCCATCGACCCCCATTTCTTTCACACGGTACCTTCGGCACGTGCCCCCTAACCACAGCTAGGCAGCGCTTTTCCTTGAATGCATAAAATATCGGATCTGTCAAAAATCACCCCACCACCATGGTAGATTTGTTTGTTTGTTAGTGTTTTTCGCCCTAGCAACATCTAAGGTCATGTCAGGACGGATACCGACTTGTGACAATGCGCACTCACTGTGATGTATAGTGCTGCCCTAGGGAGATCATCCCACCATCACCATCACCTGATATCCCACTCAGTCATAGTATCCTGACACTGAGCCAACGAGTCCTTGCCCGATCCTAATAATGCCGAACGCTTGGCTAGGAAGCAACACATATCAATTCTTAAGTCATTGGTTTAACCAAAGAGCCTATAATACTAAGACCGCTCACTCAGCCTGTATTGTGTAATCAAAATGATCAAACCCACCACTTGGTGCGCTGGCTGTTCTCTTGGTTAAACAGGTGCTATATTATATGTAAAAATGTATATATGAATGTGAAAGATGTGTGATGATGGTGATGCTGATGATGATGATGATGATGATGATGGGTATTTGTTCATAGCAATTTCATATTGATGTGTATTCATACTTACCTATCTCATGTATAATATAATTGTATGTGTTTACATGTGAAACACCAACCAGCTGCCGGGCTGATCAAGCCCACCACAAGGTGGCACTGCAAAATTTACATTACCATGGGAGAGATAGGAGTGAGCCGTCTTAGTATTATAGGGTCTTTGGTTTAACTTGACCAGGGTTTTAACCAACAAATCGATGCGTTTGGATTCCCCGATCTCCCAACTTGGCACAGTGCACACTCATAGTAACTTTATAGTGCTGCCCCACTGGGAGACTAGGCCGCCAGCACCATGACCTGATATCCCACGCAGTCACATTATCCTGATACTGAGCTAACCAGTCATTGCCCTATCCTAATAATGCCGAGCACCTGGCTAGGAAACGACAAGTATCAATTTTTAAGACATTGGTTTGACTCGACCAGGGTTCAAACCCACAAACCCATGGGTTCGGAAGCCCCAATGTCCCAAAACAGGAGACAGACGCTCAACTCATTAGGCCATCCCATCTGGTCTGCTATTGTAGAAGTTACATGAAGACCTGCATACATTACACACAGTGTGTTATACATTACACACAGTGTGTTGTGCATTACACCCACAATGTGTTATGCATTACACAAACAGTGTGTTGTGCATTACACATCAGTTGAATCGCTTAGTGTGGCAGTGTGAGTGCAGGTCGTGGGTGCTATACCTGCTTCCGTGACGCTGAACTCCACGTGCCTATAAATAGCTGGCTAATTGAAATGATTGTGTATTTGAAGCGATGCATCATGCTATGGGCACATTACATGCAGGACTATGCACAGACACACATTGGAATCCCCGATTCACCTTGTGCACGTCAGGTGCAATGTAGCGGTATGTTAATTTGTTGTTGTTTTACGTCCAACAACATCTGAGGTCATATGAGGACGGGAATGTAAGGGTAGATTGTGATATATACACATTTGTATGTATGCATATTTATATGTGCATGTGAAGATATGAAGAAATTGGTGTGTTATGTATAGTTTTGTTTTTTTACTAAATGTATTTTATTGACCTCATGATGATGATGATGATGATGATGTGCATGTGAAGATATGAAGAAATTTGATGTTATGTATAGTTCTTTTTTTTTTAATAAATGTATTTTATTGACCTCATGATGATGAAGGTAGATTGTGTTATATACAGATACGTATGTATACATATTTATATGTGCATGTGATTGTTTGTTTGTTGTTGTTTTACGTCCTAGCAACATCTAAGGTCATATCAGGACGGGTACCGACTTGTGACAGTGCGCACTCATGGCAACTTTATAGTGCTGTCCCACTGGGAAACCAGGCCGCCAGCACCATGACGTGGTATCCCACTCAGTCACATTATCCTGACACTGAGCACACCAGTCCTTGCCCTATCCTAATAATGCCGAGCGCCTGGCTAGGAAGCGACAAGTATCAATTTTAAAGTCATTGGTTTGACTCGACCGGGACTCGAACCCACGACCCCACGATCTACCAGCACGGGAGACAGACGCTCTAACTCATTCGGCCACCCCGTCTGGTCTTGTGCATGTGAAGATATGAAGAAATTTGATGTTATGTATAGTTTTTTTTTTTATACTAAATGTATTTTATTTACCTCATGATGATGATTATGATGATGATGTGCATGTGAAGATATGAAGAAATTTGATGTATTGTATATTTTTTATTTTTACTAAATGTATTTTATTGATCTCATGATGATGATGATGATGTGCATGTGAAGATATGAAGAAATTTGATGTTATGTATGATCTTTTTTTTAAATAAATGTATTTTATTCAGCGAATAATGCTTTTTGTCAGTGCCAGAGCACTGGTCTTCCGGACGTTCAGTACAATTTGAACATAAATGACAATATCAGTTGTAATAATAACATATATTTAGACATATATATGTAGGCGTAGTGTATATGTAATATATATAATATATGTATTATATACAATATATACAATATATATACTATATATATATAATATATATTATATATGTAATGCTTATGTCATGCATATATAGTAGATATATAATCATCATCATCATCATCATCATGATGTCAGTCCCGATGCGACAAAGACTGCTTTCATTACTTGACTGCCGCTCTCCATTTAGCTCTCTGCTGTGAGAGTTGCGTCGATGAGTCGGTCTTAATGTCTCTCAGCTTGAGGTTTCTCAGATATATAATAGAAACCATATGAGATATATAATATATAATATGTACAAAATATATAATATATATTTAATATGTATAATCAATCCCATCAAGGAATCTGTCGCCTCTTCCACTGTTCTGTGTGTGTTCTGGGAGTTAGAACCATCGCATCCCCTCAACCACTAGAATAATAAAATCACTTTTTTTCTTATGAATCCCCCCAAAATGCCCTGATGATGGGCAATGCAACAGAGATGTCAGACTCCACATTCATCATGAAGTCCACAACGTTATGTTATTACTTATATCAGGGTTGTCTTTTGTTGTTTTCTTATTATAGACGGTTATTTTTGTTTAGAAACAGCTAAGTGTCCACTTGTGAAGGTGTCGGTCATCCGATCGATCCTGCTCAGTGCACAGATTGGCAGTTTGGGTTATTTTCCATTCCAACCAGTGGTTGACAACTGGTTCATCAAAGGATGTGGTATGTGCTCTCCTGTCTGTGGGAAAGTGCATATAATAGACCCCTTGCTGCTTATCGGAAAGAGTAGCCTATATGGCGGCAGTGGATTTCCTCCAAAGAAATATGTCAGAATGACCATATGTTTGACGTCTAATAGCCGATGATAAAAATCAACGTGCTCTAGAGACATCGTTAAATAAAACAAAACTTTTTATAAACTGCTAATTATGGCTGGTCTGACCTCTACAAGAACAGTCAGCCATCTAACATGTCCCTAAACCGAATTCTGCGCTCATGAGCCACTACAGCTTATCGATGAAATATTGTTTGCTTACAATAATATAGTTTATTCAGTGAATAATGCCTTTTGTCGGCGCCAGAGCACTGGTCTTCCGGCCGTTCAGTAAATTTATTGGTACATAAATGGAACTCTCAGTTGCAATAATAACCACATGCAAATCCTGTTCAATAATAAATATCTACCTCTCTTTTTATTTTAAGGGCACACCAGTAAGTTTTAAAATAGGGAATTTCAGCAAACACTATTGACGCTCAGATCTTCTCAAGGTAACCTTCTGGGAAAGGGGGTGTGTGTTCAATATTCTAGGTAGGGGGCGATGGGGGTGGGTGCGGCGTGTGGTGGGTGGTGGGTGGTGGAGACGGGCGACAGGTAGTGGGTGATGGCGTGTGGCGGGTGGTGGGTGGTGCGTGACGGGTGGCGGGTGGTGGGTGGTCGGTGGCGGGTAATGGGTGGTGGGTGGTGGGTGGTGGGTGGTGGGTGGTGGGTGGTGGGTGGTGGGTGGTGGGTGGTGGGTGATGGGTGGTGGGTGGCGTGTGGCGGGTGGCAGGTGGCGGGTGGTGAGTGGCGGGTGGTGGGTGGTGAGTGGGTGGGTGGTGGGTGGTGGGTGGTGGGTGGTGGGTGGTGTGTGGTGTGTGGTGGGTGTCGGGTGACAGGTAGTGAGTGATGGCGCGTGGCGGGTGGTAGGTGGTGGGTGACGGGTGGCGGGTGACGGTAGGCGGGTTGTGGGTGGTGGGTGGTGGTGGTGGTGGGTGGTGGAGGTGGGTGACAGGTAGTGGGTGATGGCGTGTGGCGGGTGGTGGGTGGCGGGTGATTGGAGGCGGGTGGTGTGTGGTGGGTGGTAGGTGGCGGATGGCGGGTGGCGGGTGGCGGGTGGCTGGTGACGGGAGGCGGGTGGTGGGTGATGGGTGGTGGATGGTGGGTGGTAGGTGGTGGGTAGCATGTGGAGGGTGGTGGGTGGCGGGTGGCGGGTGATTGGAGGCGGGTGGTGGGTGGTGGGTGGTGGATGGTGGGTGGTAGGTGGTGGGTAGCATGTGGAGGGTGGCGGGTGGTGGGTAGCTTAGTGTTGACAAGCAGTGGACGTATGGACATTTGCCATCATGTGACATGCGGCGTGTTATGTAGGTAGTGATGGTGGAAGGGGGAGGAAGGGGGGAGGGACGTGTCATAGTGGTATCTGGAGAGGTTATGGCAGAGGGAGAAGGGGAGGAAGGAGAAGTCAGATGTGTGTGACACTGCCCCACCTCTACGTGTGACACAGCCCCACTTGTATGTGTGACACCGCCCCACCTCTATGTGTGACACCACCCCACCTCTATGTGTGACACCGACCCACCTATATGTGTGACACCACCCACCTCTATGCGTGACACCACCCCACCTCTATGTGTGACACCACCCCACCTCTATGTGTGACACAAACCCACCTCTATGTGTGCCACTGCCCCACCTCGATGTGTGACACCACCCCACCTCTATGCATGACACTGCCCCACCTCTATGTGTGACACCAAACCAACTCTACCTGTGACACAGCCCCACCTCTCTGTGTGCCACCGCCGCACCTCGATGTGTGACACCGCCCCACCTCTATGTGTGACACCGCCCCACCTCTATGCGTGATTCCACCCCACTCTGTGTGTGACACCGCCACCCCCCTATGTTTACCACTGCCCCACCTCTATGTGTGACACCGCTCCACCGTTATGTGTGACATCACCCCATCGCTATGTGTGACACTGCCCCCTCTATGTGTGACACCACCCAACCTGTATGCGTGACACCGCCCCACCTCTATGTATGCTACTGCCCCAATGTGTGTGACACTCCGCCACTCTCTGTGTTCCACTGACCCACCTCTATCTGTGACACTGACCCACCTATATGTGTGACACCGCCCCACTCTGGGTCTGCCACTGCCCCACTCTATGTGTGACACCACTCCACCTCTTTGTGTGACACCACCCCACTCTGTGTGTGGCACTGACCCACCTCTCTGTGTTATACTGCCCCACCTCTATGTGTGACACTGCCCCCCCCCCTCTATGTTTGACACTACCCAACCTCTATGTGTAACACCACCCCACTCTATGTGTGACACTGCCACACCTCTATGTGTGACACCACCCCAGCTCTATGTGTGACACCACCCCTCCCCTCGATGTGTGACACCGCCCCACCTCTACGTCTGACACCGCCCCACCTCTATGTGTGACACCTCCCCACCTCTATGTGTGACACAGTGCCAACTCTATGTGTAACACAGCTCCACCTCTATGTGTGACACTGCCCCACCTCTATTTGTGACACCGCCCACCTCTATATATGACACCGCCCCGCTCTGTGTGTGACACTGCACACCCTGCCAACACCACTTTCACCGCTCAGTACACCTGAACTAAATACTGCAACACTGCGCATGTCACGACTTTCCGTCCCATTTCTATAAACTACTACCTGACAAGAACATGCAGGTACGAACACTTCTGAAATATCAGGCACTGTAATTGGAGGTAATCCATACATCCACTTGGTGCGAATTTAGTAACCTATTCCTCATGTGTAACACTGCCCAGCCTATATGAGTGACACTTCCCCAACTATGTGTGTGACACTGGCTTAGCTGTGTGTGACACCGCCTCATATATAATGTGTGACACAGCCCTGTCTCCGTGTGACACTACCCAGCCTATCTGAGTGACACTTCCCTATCTATGTGTTTGACAATGCCCTATCTGAATGTGACACCACCTCACACATGCGTGACACTACCTTGCCTATGTGTGTGACACTGCTTTATCCGAGTGTGACATCACCTCACAAATGTGTCGAACTGTCTCGTATATATGTGACACTTCCCCAACCTATTTGATTGACACTTTCCCATGTATGAGTGTGGCACTGCATTACCTGTGTGTGACAGTGCCTCACACATGTGTGACACTGCTTCGCCTATGTGTGATACTACCTGGCATATATGAGTGACACTTCCCCAGCCACGTGTGTGATACTGCCGTACCTGTGTGTGACACTACAACACACATGTGTGACACTGCCTTACCTGTGTATATGACACTACCTCACAAATGTGTGACACTGCCTCGTATACGATTGACAGTAGCGGGCTTATATGAATGCCACTTCTCCACATATGACCTTGACACTACCTTACCTATTGTGTGACACTATCTCACAAATGTGTGACACTGCCTTACCTGTGTCTATGACACTACCTCACAAATGTGTGACACTGCCTTACTTCAGTGTCACACTGCCTCATCAGAGGCACAATTCAACCATTTCTGGGATAATACAAAGATTGGTTGGTTGTTGAAGTTTTACGTCCTGGCAACATCTAAGGTCATATCAAGACGAGGGTTGTCGGTCAAAGAACAATACAATGACGAAGACCAATTGCATGGACTTGAAGTTACCCCCGCTTAATCAATGATTGATCCAAAATACAAATAACAAATAAAGGTCTCTAGTTAAAGCAAAGATGATGAACACGACATAGTTAATCCTTATACTGCAAACAAACACGGATTTAAGACATAATATGTGATCTATGCATTTATAGGAAATAAATCTACTTTCCTCTGTGTTTGGTTAGCCGCCTCTGCATCCACCAGCCTGTGCCCTTATCTCCACCCTCAGCTCCAATCATCACCCAACCACACAAGCACCTCACCCACCCCCACCAGAACCACCTTCCCCCCGCCGTCACCCCCCATACAACCCCCCCCCCCCCTCCACACACCCAGACACACACCTCTTCTTCGGCGGCTCGTTTCATATCCTTCACTGCTTGACCTTGGCAATGAGGTCAATGTCAGGCAGTGACCTTGCGGGTAGCAGCTCCACCACCTTATGACTGCGTACTTGAAGGCGGCGCCCTGGAGGATCCATCACGTGACGTCATCTGGTTCCCCCCACCCCCACCCCTCCCCAGCCCCTTCCAGCCACCAGGTACCGCGTTACCAATAATTAACCACCACCCAAAATCTGATTTCGTTTATTCCCCAGATTTTGTTTAAAGTTGCGTATTCCGATTGTTTTGAGTTTCTAAAATTGTTCTGGGATAAATATATTAAATTGATCGTTATAGTCTACTTTACCGTAGTTTGAAATAACTTTTAGTTTTAATGGCTAACATTTTGAGATATTTGAAATGCAAACATGCAACATTAATTTTGGCAAGGTTGCCGAAACTCTGACACCATAGTTTTATGCAGTAACAGTTTCCATTAAATTGGCTCAGTATTCCCTTCTATGCGGCAACAAACACTTAATAAGCGCAGCAGTATCTAAGTTACACATGTAGAATCAAATTTAGGTCAATTTTATGGTTTTGAAAAGTTGATGCTTCATCGGCCTATTCAACTTAAGCAATATATCGTAGGATGAAACATTGTGGCAAAGACTAACGTGGAATTAAACTGACATAATTAAGCATAGGTTTGAAGTTGCATTTATTTTAAAGCCGATAATGGTAACAGCGAACAGAAATGAATATATAGTCTTAATGTAGGCTAACAGACACTCAACTTTCAGGTCTACTCTTGAGTTTGAGATAGGTGGGAGGCTCAAAATCCCGGCACCGTGTCGATATGTGTTGTCTGGTTCAGCTGCTAGGGTATAACGATTCGAATGAAACATTATGACTTAATTAGGTCAGCAAGGTGTCCACATTAAGCATGGTGGCTGCAGAAGCAGTTGAAAGTGTATCCTCAGTTTGTTAGTCGGCGCCATAATTGGCCGATGTGAATATAGGTAATAGTGTATAATAACCCTCCAGGTGGGATAGGGTCTCAGTACAGAGCCAAAGCTGATTAAGTCGGTACAGTAGATATTATTGAGTATATAGCTGCCGGTCCCATACACTAAATTACCCATGTTGTGGCCAACATGAACAATCTGATGGCTTTGAGTTTCTGTCGTATTAAAGAATGATATTTGTATTAGGTTGACCACGATGACCTATTTCCCTTTAATTTGGAGTAACTTGCATTATAAATGGCTAACCTTGGGGACATTTTAAATGCAAACAGGCCAATATTATGTTTGGTGTGTACACTGCACTGCTGGCCGGCATAGACTTGCAGCTGAGACATGTTCTATTGAAATTACTTTGTATATATTCTATGCAGCAATGCAATAATTAAAGTAAAGCTTGCTTTATTTAACAACGCCTTTACAACACATTGCTTTTCATATCATTGGCTATTGGAAGTCAGACATATGGTCATTTTGACATATTTCTTTGGAGGAAACCCACTGGCGCCACATAACTTACTCTTTCTTATAAGCAGCAAGGGGTCCTTTATATGCACTTTCCCACAGACAGGACAGCAGATGACTGGGAGATCAGCTCAACGTGCCACGATCTACCAAAATGGGAGACGAAAGCTCAACTCATTCACCCATCACGTCTGGTTTGGGGTAACGATGGGAGGTTCAGTGAAGGTAGGCAGAACTTTGGTGAGTGGGCCCCGGAAAGGCTGCGCTCCACTGACCGGGCACATTGAGACTCGGCCCGGCAGGCCCCGGCACCCCGGGCGGGACGGGGAAGACCCCGACCCGGCCTGCAGGCAGTGGTAGGGGATTGGGGAGCAGGGGTAGTGTGGGTGTGAGGGCAAGGGGAAGGTCTGTGTGTGGTGTTTTGTTTGTTGGTGTTTTACGTCCTAACAACATCTAAGGTCATATCAGGACTGGTACAAACTTATGACCATGCGCTCTCATGGCGACTTTATAGTGCTGCCCCACTGGAAGATCAGGCTGCCCGCACCATGACCTGATATCCCACTCTGTTGAGGAGGGAAGAAAGCATGGATGGATAGGCAAGTAAGTTGGGCCTAGACGTGGATGGTGGAAATGGAGACTAAGGGTGGCGTGGGGGTGGGGTGGGGGTGGGGGGTTATCGGGTTGTGCAGGATGAAGTCTGAGTCTGTGATTGTGAACGAGGGCTTTGGCATTATGGGGGAGGGGTGGGGCGGCGGGGTGGTGGGGGGCGTACTTGCGGTTGGAGGTGAAACCAGGGGTTTGGCGCATGCTTCTTGCACTGATCAACACCGCTAGGTGGCGTGTCTCTGCGTTGAGGCGGGGCACCCCGTGTCGCCCCCTGGCGGCTCTGAATTACATCCCCCACACACACCCTGCCCTCTACACACCCTGCCCGCCAATAGCCACCTCCACCTCCACGTCCACCTCTATTTCATATGCCAAGCTATCAGCCCCCCCCCCCCCCCCCCATCCCCCACAATATGCCCTGCAGGCCCTCTCAGTTCCTCCTCCCGCACTACCCCACACTCTCACCGCCTCACCTCAATCACCACTCACCGACCACACCAAACAATGCACGTCCCCTCCCTTTCCCAATTCCCCCCTTCTCTCCTTCCCCTCCCTTCCACACACACACACACTCAGATACTCATACACTCATGCTCATGCTTCCCGTCTCCTTCCCCTCCACACATTCACTCACTTACTCACTCATACAAACACACCTCTCCCTTCTCCCACCCCCCTCCACACACCCACCCACTCACCTACCCTCTCACCCACTCACCCACCCACTTTCCCCTCTTCTCCCTCCCTTCCACACACACATTCACTCACTCACACGCTCCCAGAACCTCAATCATCACCACCAACTTGCAGTCCCTCCTCCCACCGACCCCTCCACCCATCCATCCATCCACCCACCCACCCAAACTCCCACACTCCATCCACTCAGCCTCCCCGCACACTCCGGTAACACCGATAGGCTCCGGAGTAGGTCCCGATTACCCCCTCACCCCAAACCTCAGCCTTCACTTCCACCCCTATCCCAACCCCCACTCTCACCCCCATCCCTCACCCCCAACCCCCTCACTCGCACCCCTCCACCTCGCACCATCACCCTCACCCCCAGCCCCACGTTCACCTCCACCCTCCCCACCAATCCCCACCCCAAACCGTCACTCCAAACCCTCACCACCAACCGTCATCGCCAACCCTCACCTCAAACCTTCAGCCCAAACCCTCACCCCAACCCTCACCCCAAACCCTCACCACCAACCGTCATCCCCAACCCGCAGCCCAAACCTTCACCCCCAACCCTCACCCCAAACCCTCACCCCAAACCCTCACCACCAACCCTGATCCCCAACGCTCACCCCCAACCCTCACCCCAACCCTTTCCCCAAACCCTCACCCCAACCCTCACCCCAAACCCTCACCCCAAACCTTCACACCGGACCCTCACCCCCAACCCCCACCCTCAACCCTCACCCTCACCCCAACCCCTTCCACCTCGCCCACCACGAGGAGCTGAACACCACCGGCCGACACCCCTACGACACGGCCCGCCGATGCCTACCCCGAGAACCAATTTCCCACAGACCCAGCGCCGTCGGCCATTCTAAATTTGCCGAGGACTCGAGTCACCCCGTCTCGAGCCGCTCCGAGGCGCTCGGAACTGCTCGGAGCAGCTCGGTGGTGCTCGGAGCGACTCTGAGCTGCCGGGAGAGCCCCGCCAGCCACCGCAGCAGCCGCCTGTGGCTTCCTCTCAGCCCGGGCCCTGCCCGGCCCAGACAAGGAGGGGCAAATATTGCCGAGCTCATTCAGAGTATAATAACTGAAGACATCGGTGGGGGCACTGGCGCAGACCAAGCCAGACAAACAAAACAAGGAGGAGAAGAAGAAAATGAGGTGCTCTCCTCTGCTCTCCTCTGCTCTCCTCTGCTCTCCTCCTGCTGGTGTGTGTGTGGATGGTAGAGAGTTCTTCAGTGTAGTTGGGTGGTGGACACACTACTTCAGAAGTCCGAGCATTTTGGTGCCCATGTGTGTGCAAGGGGCGGGGGCGGGGGTGGGGGTGGGGGTGGGGAGGGTGCCAAGGGTGGCGTGGTTGAGGGCCGACGGCAGTGACGTTGGCATGGGCGGGGCAGGGCAGGGCCGGGCGAGGGTCGGGGCGGTGCGATGGCGGGGCGGGGGCGAGGGCCGGGGAGGGTGCGAGGGAGGGTGCGACGGAGGAGGCGAGGGAGGGGGCGAGGGAGGGGGAGTAGGCTTACATTAAGTTACAGAGTGACAGTTCAGGTGTTAGCGGGTGAAATCGAGATTTGTGGTATATGATTATGAATGTCTGTGTTTGTGGCGGTTTAGTTAGGTAGTGGATGCATTAACCTTACTGGTAAAATGCCAATCAAGACTGGTGAGGATCTGATCAGCTGATTTCTTTGTTGAATATATATTTCTCATATAAATAACCGCTATATAGGGCAAGGAGCAGTGGAATGAGGAAGACCAATTGTCCGCGATTGAAATTTGCCCTGCTTAAACAACTAATGTACCAACAAAATATCTGATCAATATGGCCATATTCCATGATCATTAACTGGATTGTACCTGGATAGCTTACCTTTAATAACCATGGCCTACTCGGTCTACTGCTCATGGATTGATGAGTCCCTAACTAGTGGGTCCAAGGTCACAGAGCCCATTCTGTGATGTCACACAGGTAATGGATAAGTGGAACTACACAGGTTTTAAAGCTGTCCATAGAACAAAAATGCAAACAACATTTGACTTGTTTTCTCTTCTTCTCTTGTTCGCCCATTGAGGCATCAGCGCCCATCCACACAAACACCTCCTCAGCCGTGTCATAGATGAACATGTCACCTACTGCCCAACTTTGGGCATAGGCCACAAACAAGGGTTCTCCAGTTTTCCCGGTCCTGGGCCTTGAGTTTCTTGTTTGTGATTCTGTAACGTTGTTCTTTTTCTGGGGTGGGGTTGTTGGCCCCACGCCCAACCCCCAACCTGGAGGACCAGTTGTTTTCTCTACTATATCATTTATTGCTGTGTTTTCCAGTTAAATTCTATCAATTTCGTATTAAGTATGGGTATGTGGCATTATCTGCAAGCAAATACAAATGTGACTATCGGAATGATGGTAGCTTCAACTCAAATGTGCCAGTCATGGTTTCATTTGGCCTGGATGGCATTTGTCGTTTTTTGTTGTTGCGCCTGAACCCTTTACATATATACAAATATATATGTGTATATATATATAAATATATATATATATATATATATCCAGTGTGTGGGGCGCGAGGGGGGTGTAACCGTAAACATTACCCCGACAACTGGTGAGGGCGTGGCATTCTAGCAGGCGCCTATGGAGGAATATAGTGAGCATTATATGTTCCCCTAGCATTTATACTTGTATAATGCATTATACATCACATATATATGTATATGTACATCTATATGTATATATACATACTGCATATGCATGTATAAATATATGTGTATACGTATACAGCATCATCATACTGTCGGTCGCGATGCGACAAAGACTTCTTTCATTACTTGACTGTCGCTCTCCATTTAGCTCTCTGCTGTGAGAAACCTCTCTAAATCGACCGATCATCAGACCGACTTTAAATGGGCCATTTAGGGAGGTTATCAGTTTTTAGGGAGTTTAAACAAATTATTGCAATGATATTGTATGGTAGATATTTTTGGACGCAACTAATGCAATCGATATAGGGGAGTGGTCGATATGTGGATGTGGTCGGTTAGAGAGGTTTCACTGTATATGTATATGGGTCATTCTCAGAAACAATGTACCACATTTTTCGTTTCCACGTGAAATTGTTAATGATCTTGCCTTCTTTTTGGGGGATAGTAAGTCAAAGAATTATTGTCTACTGTGTTTTAATTATGTTAGCAATACTACCCGGTACCTTCATACCCTAATCTATCCCACAAAATGTATCCAAAATATGCTTAGATGATTTGGTCCTGAACTAAAAATGAGAAAATTTGCATATTGACACCATACATGTATGCGCACATTTTTTCAACTTTTTTTCTTGTAAGTGGAATCAATAAAATAGTGTTTGAATTTATTGTGTGTGTGAAATCAATTGTGTAAGTGAAATCAATCAAATCTTGTTTGATTTTATTGTGTGTGTTAAAATGATTTCATGGATGTATGTTAAACTGATGTTATGGATGAATGTTACAGAGTTAATTTCAACAGCTTTCTCAGTTTGTATAAGATCAAAATAAAAAAGTGAAAAGTCTCAAGTCTGAGATATGCACAACATTAAACCTTTATATCTATGTTGATTCTGGAATTATTTGTTTTAATGTTTTCTGCTATTATATGGAATGTTTTCACTTTTCGTTTCCATGTCATAAAAGTAGTACACCGTTTCTGAGAATGACCCAGAAAAAAGTACCCCGACGCGAGTGATGTTTTTAGGGTATGAAGGTACCGGGGAGCACCGGAGGTGGCGCCACCAGTAATGACACATGAAGGAGGCAGTAGAGTATAGAGTGTAATACTAATAATAAAAAACACAATAATAATAATTAGGAAATAGTTCCTTTCCGCGCCTTTATACTCACATAATGCGTTATACATTACATATATACTGGGCATTCTTCTCCGCCTGTATAGTAAATGAGGAACCATGACTCTACCCACACTGTGTGATCACCCTTCAAACACGGTCAAATGCCACTTTACACAATACCACCCTGGACTCTGACAAAGTGCCACATTTGCTGACATGTTTGTGTTTTTCCTGTTGTGTTTATCCGAGTTAGGTACACAGTGCTTGCTGCTCGCCGTATGAACACAGCCATCAGGAAAGTGTCAGGGATAGAGGTAGCCACCAGCAAAGTTGCATAGTCCGACGCTTTTGAGTTTTTGCTATTTTCTAAGATAAATATATTATACTAATCGTTATAATCTACTTTACTTTAGTTTGAAGTAACTTTAATTTTAAATGGCTAAGTTTGGATATATTTGATGTCAAAACATGCCAACATAATTTTGGCAAGCACGCCAAAACTTGGACACCATAGACTTCAGTAGTAATGGTTTCTATTAATTGACTTATTATGCCCTTCGATGCGGCAATAAATGTTTAATATGTGCACCAGTGTCTAAGTTGAATATGTAGAATCAAATGTAGATAAGTGTATTGGTTTTGAAAAGTTGATGTTTTCATCAGACTATGCAACTTCAAGGTTGGTTGGTTGTTGGAGTTTTACATCCTGGCATCATCTAAGGTCATATCAGGATGGGTACCGTCTTGTGACAGTGTGCATTCATGGTTACTTTATAGTGTTGCCCCACAGTGAAATCAGGCTGCCAGCACCATGACCCGATATCCCATCCAGTCATATTATACTGATACGAGCTAACCATTACTTGTCCTATCCTAGTACTGCCACATGTGAGGCTAGGAAGTGTCAAGTATCAATTTTGTATGTATCTGGTTTGACTCGACTGGGAATTGAACAATAAAGCAACAACAACAACAAAATACAAAACAAACTACAAAAACAAATACAAAAATGACACCTTAATAAGGTTTTGTTTGTTTGTTGTTGTATTACGTCCTAGCAACATCTAAGGTCATATCAGGACGGCCTTAATAAGGTGTCATTTCTTGTTTATACACGTTAGTTTCCACCAAATTGCTAATTTTGTAGTACACAACTTGAGATGGTTATTCTGTTTGAAATGTGTATATGGTCCTCTGCTGACTTGACTTGGGGGTGGTTCGTAACCACGACAGTTACAGACTGCAGGATTGCAGCAATAGAAAACAGCCCCGATAAATCAGTCCATTTTTTGGATGAAGAGTAAACTTCAGATGGGGCGGTTGTAGAAGTGGTGGGTTCTTTACAACAATAACGACAAGTCATTAGAGCAGCACTGGTTCACTCCATTCTGATTGTAGCAATGTACTCGAGTCCAGTCACTGATGGGTTAGGAGGAAAGGCGAGACCATCTGCAGCAAGAAGGTGGAAAGCAAAGCAGTGATCCTCTGCTGCAAATCTCACAATTCTTATACACTGGGGGTAAAGGTAGACAGATCCTGGTGCCACCGGTACAGATTGGTAAGTTGTTGGGACGGGTATTGAGGATCGCTTCTATTCCATATATCTATACTCACATAATGCGCTCTGCATCACACATATATATATGTTCCTCCTATGTTAGAGGTGCAGGAGGGCCATCCTTAACATTCACGCCCCGATTGGAGGTCGGGGCGGGGGGGGGCACTCCCCCAATGCGCAGTAAGGAGGAAGAATAATGAGAGGTGCAGGGGGGCACCGAGATATATTCACGCCCTGAATGGGGAGCTGGAGGGGGGGGGGGGCTGGGGGGGGGGTGCTACTCTACCAACGCATAACAAGGAGGAATAATAATAATAGTAATAAAGTGTTCCCTTAAATTAATATTTGTAAAATTCTTTATGCACCACGCTTGGTTCATCCCGTAAAGACAAGATAAACAGGTATACTTTGGATGTTCACTTTCCATTTTGTTTATATATATATATATATATTATTATGAATTGAATGGTTTAGTAATCATTACATTACATATTAACTCTAGACACACTGCATACTCTTTCTTGAAGATTTATACTGCCGTTCATGGATAAGTCTGAATAGACATGTTTACACCATGAGACAGTTTGTCGATAGAAAGCCAGAGTCTACACTTTTACCAACCCAAGGGATTTTGACTCTCCCACACCACATATACATGGTATGAGAGCAACAGGCATTTGATGATGCTCAGTGGAAATCAAATTGGCATTGGTGGGGGCATGGGGAATCGAACCACCGCCCTTCAGATTAGGAGTGCGACCTAGGAAAAAGTCAGACACTCTAACCACTCCACCACAGAGAAGACCACGTAATCCGTTGAACGTACCAACTATCCCAAACCAGACTTACTTATGTAATCACTGATCTAGATGTGATCTTAGTTATCCATCTTACATAGTGGTACATATAGTAGGCATATGGTGCTGCACAGAAGGGGATACTGGACCAATTTAATAGAACCTGTTACTTGGTATGCCTATAGGGGGCCAACACTTTGACGTGCATGCCAAACTTAATCCTTGCATGGTTTCACTTCAAATGTCTCCAAAGTTAGCCATTTATAATAGTTAATACAATTAAATGTAAAGTTGTTTTAGTGTATAATGACCAAACTTATATATTCATCTCAAAATATGGCAGACATTCAAAAACCACCAAACTGTACAACTGTAATTTAGTGTAAGGTCTGTTTAGACGATTACCTGTGGCCGTGTGGGTCGTGTGTGTGGGTCAGAGGAGAGAATGCGTGGGTGGCTGAGAGGAGAGGGTGTGTGGGTGGGTGAGAGGAGTGTGTGGGTGGGTGAATGAGCCGAGAGGATGGGTGGATGAGAGGAGAGGGTGGGTGTGTGAGACGAGAGGGTGGGTGGGTGAAAGGCGAGGGTGGGTGAGTGAGACGAGAGGGTGGGTGGGTGAGAGGAGAGGGTGGGTGGGTGAGAGGAGAGGGTGGGTGGGTGAGAGGAGAGGGTGGGTGAGAGAGACGAGAGGGTGGGTGCGTGAAAGGCGAGGGTGGGTGAGTGAGACGAGAGGGTGGGTGGGTGAGAGGAGAGGGTGGGTGGTGAGAGGAGAGGGTGGGTGTGTGAAAGGCGAGGGTGGGTGAGTGAGACGAGAGGGTGGGTGGGTGAGGAGAGAGAGGGTGGTGGGTGAGAGGAGAGGGTGGGTGTGTGAGAGGCGAGGGTGGGTGAGTGAGACGAGAGGGTGGGTGGGTGAGGGGAGAGGGTGGGTGGTGAGAGGAGAGGGTGGGTGTGTGAAAGGCGAGGGTGGGTGAGTGAGAGAGAGGGGTGGGTGAGTGAGAGGAGAGGGTGGGTGGGTGAGAGGAGAGGGTGGGTGTGGTGAGAGGCGAGGGTGGGTGAGTGAGACGAGAGGGTGGGTGGGTGAGAGGAGAGGGTGGGTGGGTGAGAGGAGAGGGTGGGTGTGGGTGAGACGAGAGGATGGGTGGTGGGAGAGGAGAGGGTGGGTGGAGTGAGAGGAGAGGGTGGAGTGGGTGAGAGGCG
Source organism: Branchipolynoe longqiensis (assembly GCA_030323885.1). Lineage (NCBI taxonomy): Eukaryota > Metazoa > Annelida > Polychaeta > Phyllodocida > Polynoidae > Branchipolynoe > Branchipolynoe longqiensis. The sequence goes on along the minus strand of CM059194.1, from coordinate 17,969,697 downwards.
AGGGTGGGTGAGTGAGGACGAGAGGGTGGGTGGGTGAGAGGAGAGGGTGGGTGGGTTGTGAGAGGAGAGGGTGGGTGGGTGAGACGAGAGGATGGGTGGTTGAGAGGAGAGGGTGGGTGAGTGAGAGCGAGAGGGTGGGTGGGTGAGAGGAGAGGGTGGGTGGGTGAGAGGAGAGGGTGGGTGTGTGAGAGGAGAGGGTGGATGGGTGAAAGGCGAGGGTGGGTGAGTGAGAGGAGAGGGTGGGTGGGTGAGAGGAGAGGGTGGGTGGGTGAGAGAAGAGGGTGGGTGGGTGAGACGAGAGGGTGGGTGGTTGAGAGGAGAGGGTGGGTGGGTGAGAGGAGAGGGTGGGTGGGTGAGAGGAGAGGGTGGGTGAGAGGAGAGGGTGGGTGCATGAGACGAGAGGGTAGGTGGGTGAAAGGCGAGGGTGGGTGGGTGAGGACTTGTCCCGTTTCCATACCATGTCTTTGGCTGCTCAGTCATTATCCTGCGATTGAAGTTGTTACTGTGTTACTGCTACTGTTACTGCTCGGAAAATGTGTTTTCTTTTCGCGCGCATTGTGTGTGAAAACGCCCCCCCTCCCACCTCCCACACACACATTTCCCCCCCCCCCCCCATCCTCACCACCACCATTCACACATTGCCTTTTTTTCTGTGGGAACACGACAGGCGTTGGACTAATGCGCAAATCGTGTTTGATTTCTTGTGTTTCAATGCTGAGTGTACAGTGTTTGATGGTGTATGTGTGTTCGCGCACCGACAGCTCCACACCGTCTCAGGGGCAAACAAAACTGAGACACACACACCTGCCTAATTTGCATAATGGACCCTTACGAATTGGACGACAACAAAAATATTATGGTATAAATAACCAATGGGGAAAAAAGAGGCTACAGCACATAGTCAGCCTGCCTGCCTGCCACCTGGTGTTGGGACTAGACATGAATATATATCGAGGTGGGAAGCGCGTCTGGACAGGAAATCTATCTTCTAATCATATTTGAAGTTACATAATCCGATGGTTCTGACTTTCTGTTATTTTCTGAGATAAATACTGTAGTAGTCTCCAGTGCCCTTTATGCAAGGAGCCACATAGACACGTAGGTGTGGATAGGGTGATGATAACTTGGAGCCTAGGTGGTGTAATGCTTAGCACATTGGCCTGGAATGCAAGTGATGTTGGTTCGATTCCCGCTCTAGGCGCAATGATTCCCATTTTCATCACACCCCCTACGACAATTCATTATGTTGATTATTGGAATCTGCCATGGTTTGGTTTGAAGTAAATTTGCTTTGAAATGAATGACTTTTAAGATATTTTAAGTTTTGAAATAATTGCTTTAAATTGACTAAGTTGGGATTTGTTAAGTGTAAGCACGCAACATTGATGCGCGAGAAGGAAGAAAACAAGGCGGGGGTGGAAGAAAGGCGCGTTTATTACACGCCTCAGCGGACACATGTTAGGTACATATAAACAATAAAATATGCACAGTGGTAAATGTACAGGTACATAGAAGATAAATGGGAAATGCACAGTGGTAATAACAAGGTCAAGGTAACCGAATAATGAAAGGGCTCCCAGGAAGGAGCAGAGAGGCTCATAAGGAGCAGGAGAGAGTAAGGAAGTCCGGTTTAGTTAATTGTCAGCGGCGTGAGGGGGTGCCGAGGAGCCCTCCACCCTGGGGAGTGAGTAGGTTAAGTGAGTGTAGGGTGGGTGGGCGGAGGAAAAGTGAAGGGTAGCGGAAGACGGCAGGAAGGTGAGTGCCTGAGGAGAGCCGGCGGGCGGCCTTATAAGGGAGGAAGGAGGGGGGAAGGCGGTGAGGTGCGAATGCTGACGGCCGGCGGGGGAGGGTGAGGTGTGGCGAGCAGGCGGGCGTCGGGCGAGGCGTGAGCGCCAGAACAAAGAAGGTGGCCTGAGAGAGGGGGGGGGGGGGGGCGAGCCGTCGCTCGCCCGAGGTGAGCAGGCAGCGCCACAGCGGCGGGGGAGGGTCTCCTCCTTCCCTCGCATCAAACGTAATGCTTCGCATTACGACCAAAGCTGCATATTCCGATGAAAACATCAAATTTTCAAAACCAAAATATTTATCTAGATTTGCTTCTATATATCTAACTTAGATACTGTTGTATTTATTAAACATTTTTCACCACATAGAAGGGAAGATCGAGTCAATTTAATAGAATTTCTTACTGTTCAAGCCTATGGTGTCCGAGTTTTGGTGTGCTTGCCAAACTTAATTATGCATGCTTACACTTAAAATATCTAAAAAGTTAGCCATTTAAGCTAAACGTTACTTAAAATAAAAGTAAGGTAGATTATAGCAAACAACCTAATATATTTATCTCAGAAAATATCAGAAACTCAAAACCATCGGACTATGCAACTTTAAGTTTGGTGTGCTTGTCAAAACATTCTGACCCCATATGCATAAGCAGTAAGAGGTTCTATTAAATGAACCCAATATGCCCTTCTACTTAGCACCACAGGCCTAATAATCGCACCATTATGTAAATTAGATAGGTATGTAGGTTAAAAGGCAGATAAATCTGTTGCTTTTGGAAAGTTTATGTTTTTATCGGGCTATACAACTTTAATGTTCACATACTCATAGGATTTAATGTCAAGCACAAGACTAGGTAGCAACAACTATCAATTTTATAAGTCATTGCTTTGACTCGGCCAGGATTCGAAACCCTCACTTTCCACATGGGAATGCAGGGCTCTTATCGATTCGGCCATCTTGTCCGGTCATACATTTGCATAAATTTGTAGGTAAACTAAAACCTCTCTAACCGACCACCTCCACAGATTGACCACTCCCTAATATCGATCGCTTTATTTGGATCGCAACGCAACAATACCATTGTAACCATATTCTCACTCCCTAAACCGACCACCTCCCTAAATGGACCACTTAATATCATCCCAAGGTCAGTCGATTTAGGGAGGTTTTACTGTAGGTATATTATATAAGAAACAAATCCAACTTATAATTAATGCGATGTGGGGATGGGGTAAATGGTTTGTAGCGAAGTGCTGGGGGGAATAAGTATTCCTTTGTCAGTCTACTGGTATACAGGTATTGCAGGTATAGCAATACCTCAGGGAGTTTGATGCCCCTGCCTTGCAGAGTTGTAAACCACTGCCTTGTGGTACAGGTTCTTGACATAACCGAAGGCTAAGGGAGCAAACCCTAAACAGAAAACCATGTCACTGTGGCAGCATTAAGGGTGGCTGATGTATGGAACTCCCAAAATCTCCCGACCAGCCACTGCAGGGACGAATAGTTTTGCGCCTGTCTTAACATGTTCTTGCCGGTGTGAAACCTCTATTTGCTCCCCGAGAGAGTACCACTGGTAACTTGCAAAAGCCAGCAGCACTTCAACACTTTTGCAGGCAGCTTTCATGAAATGAGCTAAATGGAGAGCGGCAGTGAAGTAATGAAAGCAGTCTTTGTAGCATCATGACCGACAGCATGATGATAATGATGTCAGTCTACACATCCCCCTGCCCTAAAGTATCAAAGCCATTCCATCCAGCAAGTACTGTAATAATTCACCAACGAGACACCAAGACAACACATTTATATATAATATTTGGACAGATTTAATAATTCAATCTGCTCAAGTTACAACAACGCTGAATCTCGGATGCTAGGAGGTGCATGGCCAGACAGGTTAGGTTAGTGCTCACGAGGAATGAGCTGCAAGTCGTGCGTGATCAGTCGTGTAATACAATGCTTGTCGGCGACAGTGGCCTCTTGAGTAATATAGTTCAATTCGAGTCAGCAACATCATAGTTCAAGTTAAAGACAGAAACATCATAGTTCGGCACTGATCGCTGAAAGAAACACGTTAACAAGATGTTAACTGAAATCATACCAGCTCCCGACCAGCGCTCAAACCAATAAAGTTCCGAGCGCTGCGGGAGCTGCTGAGACATGAACCGCTTTCAGGTAGGACTGAACTGCCGAGCTTCGCCAGGTCCCCGCCGCCATTAACTGGTCCAAGGTTAGCCCAGAGCCCTGACACGCTTGAGCCGCCCCTCGCCTGAGTCCATGCAACGTCAGCCCCTTGTCGACCCCGAAGGCCGTATAGGACGCTACTCTGAGGGCTCTGGTAAGAGTCGACAGAGTGAGCTGACAACCGGCGGGCAAGAGGAACGCTGGGGACTCCGGCGTCGGGGTTACCACTGAGATGTAGTTAGCCCAAGCAGTCACGGGGCAGCAGATGGAACCCGGCAGGGCCGGCAGTCGGAAGACCACAGGAGGTTCAGATGAGGACCTTGTCTTTGATGATCTCAGGGTCACTGTGAGAGAACCCCTCCGTAGTCGGATGTCATTACCCTTGAGTACATGCTGAGAGCTAGTTGCTCCAGAGGAGAGGGGAGCGAGGTTCGACTGCCTAATTAGTGTGAAGTATGCTATGAGGAGGGCAACGATAATCACATGAGGCCTAGGAGACATGTTTGCTAGCGCCACTATAATGGCCTTAAACTCTTGGGGGGTAACCGGGGTGGCTCTACTGACTACATGTTTTGACGCTTTAAGTATGCCCCTCTTGAATGTAGTGAGCTCCGGCGCTTCGAACGCCGAGCCATCGCCTGAGGTGCCGAGCACCCACACTTTGACGGAACTGAAATAATTCAGCACCGCGCCTGGGGATTTCAGCCTGTCTGACAACAACAATAGGAACGAAAGAAGATCATAAATAGACGGGGAGCTCGCGAGTAACTTGTGCTTGACGCAGAAGTCTAGGTACAATCTCACATGGGCAGCTTTATTCCGCCAAGTCCGCGGAGCCAGGGCGCAGGCGTAGAGATTAACGAGCCGATTGTGGTGGCTCAGTGTGTATCCTGGAAGATAGAGGCAAAAGAATTACTATCTTCCAGCGAGAGTAGTTAGATGTTACATGACAATAGATCAAGTGAGACATGAACGTTTACTTCAACAAGATTACGATCGGCACACATTTTCTGTGCTTTAGTGGAGGCTAGGGTTGAATGGGGGGATCTACTTAATGCATCTGCTAGAATTAACTCACTACCGGGCTTATGAAGCACTTCGATATCACAATTTTTATGAGCGGCGATCAACCATAGCTGTCTCACGCAAGCACAGAGCACTTTCTCTCTACCTTTCCCTGACTCTAGGACTTGTTGTGAGGACAGACTATCCGTGTTCACCTTGATCAAATAGTCATGTGGTTCTTGTGGCATTAAGTGTGAGACAGCATGTACTAAGTTGAGGGCTTCTAGCTGAGTTATGACTAGTTCTCTTTGCAATAGCTCATCATCATAGATCGACTTGTAGAACGCTACTTTGGAGAAAGCACCTCCTGCCTTTAAGGTGGAGTCACATTCTATCACCCAGTCGGTTCGAGGGGCCTGTGGAATTAATTGCTTACTGTTATATGCACTCGCGAACCATTGAAACCATTCGAGGTCCCTCAGCATATCCTTATCGAAAACGTATTGGCCTGTATACGCCGCTTTCCTTAACGCTTCTAAGACTCTATTCGAAAACCTGACTGCTGGTTTGATACATTTAGAGAGATGTTGCAGCTTGCCTGCCAAGCTTTGGAGCTGTTTCCTCGAGCAAGTCATCTTATTTTCCCAGAGCCGACACTCATCTAAGACATCCTGCAACTTCTCTTGTGGCAAGGTAACTGTCATGTTCACAGAGTCGATCAGAAAGCCTAGCCAGATGATCGAGGTAGAAGGGGGGCTACACTTTTCCATAGCTAGACTGAGGCCCAGCTGTGATGTCAAGGTTATAAATTCAGCATAGGCTAAAGACGCCTTCCTTTCCGTATTCTCAATACCTATAAAGTCATCTAAGTAGCATAGAGAAAAGATATCTTGATTGCGTAGAAGCCACACCACAGCTCTGGTAGTTCTCGCACATGCTAGTGCAGAGGTTCTACATCCAAAGGGGGGCGCTAGGTCTAGATACATTTTACCATTTATCGAGATCCCTAACAGCGGGAGGGAGAGCGGACACACTCTCAGCTGACGATAGGCTCGCGCCAGATCGCCGCCCCACATCCAGGCACCCTTGCCTAGCGTCGTCAATCTATCGGTAAGGGTTGAGACTGAGGGAAGGGAAAAATTAAAGGGCTTCCCTAGATAGTACCCCTTAACTATACCCACATTTACACTCCTCCCTTTAGGAAAGCTTAAGTCGATAATTATTCTTTTCTGTAATGAATTCTTTTTTGGTCTTGTCATCAGTGGGCTTATTTGACACCAGGGTTCAAAGGGCCGATCTTGAAATGGGCCTAGAAGCGCACCCAACGATAATTCTTTATCTACAAACGCAGAAATATGCTGAATATCATCAGACGATGCTGAATGGTTCTTATACGTGGGTGTAGGTATCGAAGTGGAGGAGTAATCAATAGGCCAACCAAACTCTAAGTGTTCTACTAGTAATACATCTGGATAGTTAAGGAGAACAGCACGCCATTTTGGAATATTTAGGCCAGAGGGTATTGGTATTTTTTCTCCCATGTAGTTGGGAAGACCAGTTGAGCGAACTTCATTGTAGGTGTGGTTATAGTTAGAGCTAAGAGTCACCCATGATAGTTTACGGGTAAAGGGCCAGAAGTTAGTTAGTGAATCCCTAAACTCCAATGGTGAGGGAGGGGGGACAAATGTAGGAGACTGAACTGCCGGCAGGGCCGCTAATACAACTTCAATAGGGGCATCGAACCAGTTAGCTGTTAGTGGTGGAAAAGAAACATCATTATTTGCAATTAACGGAAGATTTAACGTAGTTACAGGTTCCAAGGTCGTAGGTTCAGACCCATCATTATGTTTCACTTTCTCAGACATAGTAATCACTTGACGATTAGGACTCAGACATTCAGCTTCTAGCAGTTCCGCCGGGTTGCGGTTATCAGTGCATTGTGGGTCATAGAGATTAGTACTCGATGGTTGCTTAGTTACTAGCGATAAGGCGGCCGTAGATGGAAACTCGGGCGACATGTTATCAGTGCGTGGCTCATTAAAATTACTGTGTGTTAAATTAGACGAAATAACAGTCGATTTAGCTGGGAGAGACATATCATTACTATAACTTACAGCAGTACCAGCCGCCTCTGCGGCCTTCTTGTCTAGGAATTTCCTTTTTTTCATACAATCCTGCTCCCTATGTTGAAGCACTCTCTTAAACTTGTAGGCGCACCACGCACAAATATGGGGAGCCCGATCAGGAACAGTGCCATGCGACATATTAAATCCACACTCCTTGCCCCAGTTCCAATTGTAGCAGGGCTTGCCATCAGAGTCTCTAGAGTATTCTTCTCGTTGGTTAACGGCGCAGCGGTCCCGGCTTGGCCGCTAGCAGAAGATTGGACCGGTGCCCGACTGGTATTGGCCGGCGTATAGCGAGACTCAGAAGCATATTGGCCAGCCCCGCGAGATTGAAGCGCCCGCACCGCCTCTGTAGACACGTCACGTTGTACGTCCTTAATCGCAATAGGATCTAGCCACCCCTCTTTTAAGACGCCCGTCTGCCACCATCTGAAAGACCCTCTCAGACCACCGACGGCAAGTGGGCCAATCCCACGTTATTGCCATCCTTGCTAAATCTTCCTCGTGTTGGAAAACCGCCGACACCCATGGTCGAGGAAAGTCAGGTTGAGCCAACATTAGTCTGAGAGCAAAGAAGTATTCGGCCCAGGAAGCCTCACCTATCCCTATCTTCTTACATGAATCACCCCTGGTTATAAAGTTATGCGGGTAGAATTGCGTACCTGGGGGTTTGTGGGGCGCATGTGTTGAGTTGATCAGGAAGTCTGTGGTTATCGGAGGTTGAGGTTGCGGCTGATGGTAGAGCGGAGCACCCACGGCCACCGCCGGGGCCACGGCCGCCGGCTGAGGAACGCCCGGCGCAAGGGAGGCGGGAGCTGGCTGCGACGTTGAAGCAACACGTGTGACGACAGGAGGCAACCTCTCAGGCATACGATGTCGGGGGGTCGGAGTGAAGGAAGAGAACCCGGATCTCGGGGTTGAGGCAAGAACCGGCGGCGAGTAGGGGCCTGGTACTTGAATTTGTGGACCCGATTTGTCAGCGAGTTGCTCCAGGGCAAGCAGTCTGGCCTCCAAGCCGGAAAGACTGCCGGTAGCTGAGCGAGGGGTTTGCGGCTGCTCCACCGCGATTGATGAGGCATCTGAGCTTGACTCATCTGAAGAAACCTGAGGACGACACGAGGAGATCTGTGTTCGGGGTCTCAAACCTCGCCGAGACACACCGGATGAACCGGGTGGCCGACCGCGACATTTCCTAGTAGGAGGCATGAATGTAGCGCTAGACGTTGAAATTACTTGTTGCCGGCTGGGGGTTCGGTGGTCGAGTGACGAGAGCGCGACTTGTACCAGGATCCACCTGGCGTCTCGTTGGCGAATTACAGATGTTAGCCGGGCCAACATCCCCAATGCAATGAACAAAGGGGGAAAACACAGCAGTAATTACTCACAACTTCTTTTAATTCCAACTGTTGCATAGAACACAAGAAAACTACTTTTATTTATGCGCATATTTATATAAGCATATCCTGGAGGGAACAATATATTAATTCTAATTAATCAAAATTAATCAAATTATTTCGTTTTGATTTGTACGTTACATGAATAGACATGATCAATTTCAATCACGGACAATTGGTCTTTCTAATTCCACCACCGTTCATCCTATCCAGTAATGCCGAGCGCCAGGCCAGGCAATGACAAGCATGCATTTTCAAGTCATTTCTTTGAATCGGCTGGCATTCCACCCGATGACATGCCCCATGGGAAGTGGCCGCTCAACTCATTTTGACCATCCTGTCTTAAAAACAGCCATATTGTCCCTAAATGTGGCGTGAATTTAGTTTGCTGTTGTTGTTTTTGTGTAGATTAGTTGATTAAGCAGGGGAAATTTCAATCGTGGACAATTGGTCTTCCTCATTCCACTGCTCCTTGCCCTATCCTAATAATGCCGAGCACCTGGCTAGAAAGCAACAAGTATCAATTTTTAAGTCATTGGCTCGACTTGACCAGCCTGCGAACCCACGATCCCATGATCTACCAGAATAGGATCCGGACGCTCAACTCATTCGGCCATCCAGTGTGGTGTATTGTTGTAATCGGCCACCTTTCTCGGGGACACTGCCGCTGCTGGGTGGATGGGTGGATGGGTGGATGGGTGGATGGGTGGATGGGTGGATGGGTGGATGGGTGGATGGGTGGATGGGTGGATGGGTGGATGGGTGGATGGGTGGATGGGTGGATGGGGTGGATGGGTGGATGGGTGGATGGGTGGGATGGGTGGATGGGTGGATGGGTGGATGGGTGGATGGGGGATGGGGTGGATGGGTGGAGTGGGTGGATGGGTGGTGGTGGATGGGTGGATGGGTGGAGGGTGGGATGGGTGGATGGGTGGATGGGTGGATGGGTGGATGGGTGGATGGGTGGGTGGGTGGATGGGTGGATGGGGGTGGGTGGATGGGTGGATGGGTGGGATGGGTGGATGGGTGGAGGGGTGGATGGGTGGATGGGTGGGTGGGGTGGGTGGGTGGATGGGTGGGTGGGTGGGATGGGTGGATGGGTGGATGGGGTGGATGGGTGGATGGGTGGGGGTGGGTGGATGGGGTGGATGGGTGGATGGGTGGAGGGGGATGGGTGGGTGGGTGGGTGGATGGTGGGTGGGTGGGTGGGTGGATGGGTGGAGGGGTGGGTGGGGTGGATGGGTGGGTGGGTGGTGGGGTGGATGGGTGGATGGGTGGATGGGTGGGGGGTGGGTGGGTGGATGGGTGGATGGGTGGGGGGGATGGGTGGGTGGGTGGATGGGTGGATGGGTGGATGGGGGTGGGTGGATGGGTGGATGGGTGGATGGGTGGGATGGGTGGGTGGGTGGATGGGGGGGATGGGTGGATGGGTGGGGTGGGTGGATGGGTGGTGGGGGGATGGGTGGGTGGGTGGGGGGTGGGTGGGGTGGATGGGTGGATGGGTGGATGGGGGTGGGTGGGGGGTGGGTGGGGGTGGAGGGGGTGGGGTGGTGGGGGTGGGTGGAGGGGGTGGGGGGGTGGATGGGTGGGGGGGGGTGGGGGGTGGTGGGTGGATGGGGGTGGGTGGGGGGTGGGGGTGGTGGGTGGGGGGGTGGATGGGTGGGTGGGGTGGTGGGTGGGGGTGTTGGGTGGGTGGGTGGGTGGGGGGTGGATGGGGGATGGGTGGTGGGGGATGGGTGGGTGGGTGGGTGGGGGGGTGGATGGGTGGGTGGGTGGGGGGATGGGTGGTGGGGGTGGGTGGATGGGGGTGGGTGGGGGTGGGTGGGGTGGGGGGTGGGTGGGGGGTGGGTGGGTGGGGGGGTGGGGGGTGGGTGGAGGGGGTGGTGATGGGTGGGTGGGGGGGTGGGTGGTGGGGTGGGGTGGTGGGTGGATGGGTGGATGGGTGGATGGGTGGGTGGGGGTGGATGGGTGGATGGTGGTGGGGGGTGGGGGGTGGGTGGATGGGTGGATGGGTGGATGGGTGGGTGGGTGGGTGGGTGGGGTGGTGGGTGGATGGGTGGATGGGTAGGTGGGTGGGTGGATGGGTGGTGGGTGGATGGGTGGGGGTGGGTGGGTGGGGGTGGGGGTGGAGTGGGTGGGTGGGTGGGGGGTGGATGGGGTGGATGGGTGGTGGGTGGATGGGTGGGTGGGTGGATGGGTGGATGGGGGGGGTGGGTGGGTGGGGGGGGGTGTGGTGGGTGGTGGGTGGGGTGGGTGGTGGGTGGGGTGGGTGGGTGGGGGGTGGGGGGGGTGGATGGGTGGATGGGTGGATGGGTGGATGGGTGGGGTGGGTGGGTGGGGGTGGGTGGGTGGGTGGGGTGGGTGGTGGGGATGGGTGGAGGGGTGGGATGGGTGGTGGGTGGATGGGTGGATGGGTGGATGGGTGGATGGGTGGATGGGTGGATGGGTGGATGGGTGGATGGGTGGATGGGTGAGTGGGTGGGTGGATGGGTGGGTGTGTGGATGGGTGGATGGGTGGATGGGTGGGTGGATGGGTGGGTGGATGGGTGGATGGGTGGATGGGTGGATGGGTGAATGGGTGGATGGGTGGATGGGTGAGTGGGTGGGTGGATGGGTGGGTGGGTGGATGGGTGGGTGGATGGGTGGATGGGTGGATGGGTGGAAGGGTGGATGGTTGGGTGGGTGGGTGGGTGGTGTGCGGATGAGTGTGTGAGTGTGGTGTTTTGACAAACACTACCCACAATGCACCTGGTCATTGAAACCCTTTCTCTCCACCGCCTTCTGTTGACCAATCCATCAGCGGCGCGCCCCCTAGCGGGATAAACGGCCGGATATATTACTTAGGGCATGCGCAGTCGGTGGCTAAGTCAACATTATGAAGTTTCAATGGGTGTGAACTGCCACCATAGAGCACCTACTGCAAGGTGTGTTTGGGAGGGTGTTTGCCCAGTGTGTTTGGGAGGTTGTTTGCCTAGTTTGTTAGGGAGTGTTTGAATCGTGTGATTGCGAGTGTCATAGCTTTGCTTGGTTGAGTAATTTCCCGGCAATAATTGCAAAAATAAAACAACCCACTCTGGAAACATTTGGGGGGGGGGGGGTAAATATTTGATTCATCTGAACACATATTTTGTCAGCGCCGAGGAACTGGTATTCCACTTAACTTTGATGTGATCTTAAAATCACTTCTACGTCAAATACAGATTTGACACGCGTATAATCAATTATGTTAGTTATATTTGGCCAAACTCTACACAATTTTGATGGCGATGCTTTTGTTAAAGAGTCCCATTCCAACATGGATTTCGCGCTATTTGACCAGCACTGGTTTGGCACCGGCAGGTGTACACTATTTGGAGGGGGGAGCATTCCGACAATGGTTTGCAGCGTGATTGTGTTGGAATTAATTACAACAATACACCAGACATCAAGCTTAGACTATTTATTAATATAGACTGTCAATTTTCAATTGTAAGATGGCCTGAAGACCAGTGCTGCGGTGCTGACATTTCAAGTTGCATGAAACACAGTGACTGGTGCTGTACATTATACAGTAGGAGCCACTCCCTTAATTCTACAGGACCGGTGCTGTAACTAATACAGCACTGATCAAACTTAGATTATATGGACTGTCTGTTTCCAATTAAAAGATGGCCGGAAGACCAGTGCTCCAGCACTGACAAATGTCATATGCAGATGAATAAAAACTTTACCAAAAAAAAAAGAAAACCCTGAAAATTACATTAAAAATAAAATCCAGGCCGTCAGATACTCGCAAGTGGTCGCAAGTGGTCGCAAAAAGGTCTCCATTTTATTCTCACCAGACACCAACTTCAATTTTTGTCGAATCAATTTTTGTAGATTTTTGTCGCATTCTAGCAACATCTAAGGTCACATCGGGACGGGTACCGACTTGTGAAAGTGCGCACTCATGATGATTGTATAGTGTTGCCCCACTGGAAAATCAAGTTGCTGGCACCATGATCCAATATCCTACTCAGTCACAATATCCTGATACTGAGCTAACCAGTCCTTGCGCTATCCTAGTAATGGCGAGTCTCAGGCCAGGTAGCGACAAGTATTCAATGTAAGCTACTGTTTTGACTCTGCCGGGATTGGAACTCCCGACCTTCCGCATGGGAAGCCTACGCTCTACCGATTAGCCCACCGTGTCCAGTCGCAAGGAGGGTGAAGGCGTTACACAATAGACCTCCTGGCTGATCGTCGAGTGGTCGCCACTTGATTAATGACTCTGCTGCCAATCACCTGTAAGCACTTGGCAATCAGTCGGTGGTTGGTTGGTGGTAAGTGGGTGATTGGTTGGCGATTGGTTGGCGATTGGTCGGTGAGTGGGCGGATACTGATTACCATTGATCTGCATTCAAGCAACAATCGGTCGCATACTAGTCGCACATCACCTCCCCCCCCCCCCCCAAACAACCAATTAATACCTCAGTCACACTTGTGACCACTTTGCGAGCACCTTAGACCAAAGAACCCACACTCACCAGAGATGCCCAGACATTGGCAATCATTGTTTTGGGAGCAAGGACATCACAGCTCAGTGTCGGTTCTTTGGTCTAAGGTGGTCGCAAAGTGGTCGCAAGCTGTAGTGTGACTGGGGTCTTAGTCACCTCATACTATACCTACTCAGGTCTATCTTTGAGCATGTGTGCCACCCTGTAACCACCCATACCTAAATATAGCCACTTCTGACACCAGGTAACCAAGTGTACCATTCAATAACCAATTATGAAATATTGTAGTAACTCAGACCAGAGGGGATGGCCGAATGAGTTAAACGTCCCTGTCCTGTTTTCGGAGATCGGGGGATCCGAACCCATGAGTTTGTGGGTTCGAACCCTGGTCGAGTCAAACCAATGACTTAAAAATTGATACTTGTCATTTCCTAGCCAGGCGCTCGGCATTATTAGGATAGGGCAAGGACTGGTTGGCTCAGTATCAGGATAATGTGACTGAGTGGGATATCAGGTCTTGGTGCTGGTGACCTAGTCTCCCAGTGGGGCAGCACTATAATGTTACTATGAGTGTGCACTGTGGCAAGTAGGTACCCATCCTGATATGACCTGAGATGTTACTAGGACGTAAAACACAGACAAACAAACAACAACCAAACCCCCCACACACACCCTCATACACCCACACCCACGCCCCCTAGTGGGGGTGGCACTGCCTCCCTGCTCCACTCCCCCCCCCCCACTCCTCCACTCCCCCTCTCACCGGAAGCCATCAGTTTCCAGCAGTTGTTTGCTCTTCACTCTCCACTCTCCAGGTGCACCAGCTCTTCTCCTGCCCCGCCACTCTTCAGTGGCCGGCCATTATTATTTATAATGTGTCAGCTTTGTTTCAGCTTTGACATCGCCTCAAACAATCCACGACGACTCGGTCCCAGTTTGTGGGCCCGGGGGGGGGGGGGGGGGGGGGGGGGGGGGGAGGGGAGAAGGGAGAGGGGGTTCAAGTGGTTGCTGTCTGACTGACAGATGGGCGTACCTCGCCGAGTGGGCGCCGAGATGTGAGGCGCTTGTGGTTGCGTTGTACAGAAAACAAAAAAGAAATTACTGACCAAAGTTTAACCAAATTTAATATTTTGGTTGGTTGCTGGATTTTTATGTCCTGGAAAGATTTAAGGTCATATCTGAACGGGTACTCAGTTATGACAGTGTACATTCATGGCGTAATAATAGTGCTGTCCCACTGGGAAATCACGCCGCTAGCACCATGGCCCGATATCCCACTCAGTCACATTGTCCTGACACTGAGCTAACCAGTTCTGGCTTTATCCTATTAATGCCGAGTGGCAAGCTAGGAAGCGAGAATTTATATATTTTGTAAGTCATTGGATTGACTCAACTGGGAATTGAACTCCTGCTCTCCCACACGGGAACCAGGCGCGGTGGCCGAATTGGTAGAGGGTGGAGTAAATATGGGTTGGGGTAGAAGTGTGTGTTCGGGTCTTTTGAGGCTTTTGTGTGAGTTTGTTTAATTTGGCGGCGGTTGATAGTGAACTGTCGGTAAATGTCAGCCCTGGTGTTGGTATATTATGCACCTGGCTGCCCAAGGCTCACACAATAGGCATCACGCGTTAATTGAACAAAAAGAATGTGCAGGGGTAGAGAAACGCACAGAGAGAAGGACAGAGAAAATGAGACTGACAGTGAAGGAGAGAATAACGGAGGAAATTAGATAGAAAAAAGTTGCGAAAGAGAAAAAGAAGGAATGATAGGAAAAGATAGTAACTGAAACACAGAGAGAAAGAGACAGAAAGGAATAGAAGTGAAGAAAGGGAGAGAAAGGTAACCATCCAGGGAGAGTGAAACAGGGAGGGGAAGGAGGGGAGAGAAGGAGAGAGAAACAAAGGGAGAAGAAGGAGAGGAACAAAGAACATCACATATGCTTACAAAGAGGATTAGGAAAAAAATTAATAAAATGAATGAAAAAGAAATGTAGCGATAATGAAAAACAGAGCAAGAGGAAAGAAAGAAGGAGAGAAAGGGAGAAATGAGAATGGGAAAGACACCAAATCAAAAAGCAACAAGTGGAGCAGGGAGAAAGACAGACATACTGAAAGAGAGAAATTGAGAGAAACAATAGAACAGGTTAAGAGAGAAAGAAAAGAGAGATATGGATGAATGAGTTAGAGCGTCCGTATGCCGTGTTGGTAGATCGTGGGATCGTGGGTTCGAATCCTGGTCGAGTCAAACTGATGACTTAAATATTGATACTTGTTGCTTCGTAGCCAGGCACTCGCATTTTTAGGATAGGGCAAGGAGCAGTGGAATGAGGAAGACCAATCGTCCACCCTTGAAATTTCCCCTGCTTAAACAACTAATGTACCAACAATAAATAAATAAAAAATATAGAAAAACTGAGACAAACATAGAAACAGAAAAAAGAATGAGAGAAAGCGGTAAAGAAGGAAAGACAAAGGAGAGAGGGGGAAAAGACAAGAGTGGAAATAAAGAAATATTGAAAGGGGGAAAAAGAATAAAGAAGGAAAGAGACAAGAGAGAGAAAGCGGCATCTGCCAATATTGAAGCTTCCCAAACTGAGGGCTCACCTCGACCACCTGGCGGGCCCCGCAGGAACCCCCTGAAGGTTCGAATCCCAGCTATGTCTAAATTCAAAATAGCAATCCGTAGGCACAGACACCACCGTGCATCTGTGCCTGTAGACTTACACTCACCCCTCCCCCCCCCCCGGTTTTATTGTTTTGTTCAATGGGTTATTAAAGTTGCATAGTCCGATAATTTTTAGATTCTGCTATTTTCTGAGATAAATACATTTGAATGATTTTATGATCTAGTTTATTTTAGTTTGAAGTGAGTTTTATTTCAAATGGCTAACATGGGATATATTTGACGTGAACACATTCCAAATTCACTTTGCCAAGCATGTCAAAATAATCAGATTGGTTGGTTGGTTGTTGGAGTTTTACGTCCTGGCAACATCTAAGGTCATCAGGTGGTAGGCTTCAGTGGTAATATGTTCTTCTATTAAATTGGCTTAGCACCCTATTTTATGCAACAACACATGCAACATAAGGGAAAGTTTGTTTTAATTAACGACACCTCTAGAGCACATTGAGTTTTATCATCGGCTACTGGATGGTCATTCTGACATATTTCTTTAGAGGAAACCTGCCGCCAGATAGGCTACTCCTTCCGCTAAGGAGCAAATGGTCTTTTATATGCACTTTCCCACAGACAGGGACCGCACATACCACAGCCTTTAATGAACCAGTTGTGGACCACTGGTTTGAATGGAAAATAGCCCAAACTGCAAATGTGTCCACTGAGCAGGATCGATCGAATGACCCACACCTTTACAGATGGACACTCTACTGCCTGAGCTACATCCCGCTCCCCTTCAAAATAAGGGTGTCAGTATCTAAGGTGGATACACATGATCAAACCTGGGCAAGTGCTTCGGTGTTGAAAATGTTATGCTTTCTTCGGATTATGCAGCTTTAATATATTCCCACCAGAGTGTATATATAATATATATATATAACTTCGGAAATATCTAAATATATATTCCCAACCAGTTCTATCTTATCATTACTATCTTTCCCATTGGCATACCTGTTTTGATATGGGCTCTGTAATGAATTATGGGAGTATAAACTAAGGACAGCCCACTTCACAGTTAATCCCTCACAGTGTAGTTCCTGATTTCGCCGCGGGAGCCCCCAGTGGGAGGCCCAGCTCCAACATATAATTATACTGTCGCACTTGGAAGGATTTTAAATGAAGATATTTATATTACTGAATATGTACAATATATATATTGTCTTTTTTTTGTGGCGAATGGGTTCAGGTAGAGATGACCAGTTAAAGTAGGTGAGCACACTTAGGTGGCGTCACCAGTCGAAATTAGCTGATCAACCTCAATGCGTAACTCAAGAGTTACGCATTGAGGTTGGTGAAGACTGAGGTGGACTTATAGAACGTCCAGTATTTATACTCGTATAATTCTTATACATCACATATATATACCTTGCAAATATATTTGATTATAAGAAGAGTGTCATGACGGTTTTACTTTAGCTTACTGGGGTTTTACATCCTAGCAAAATCTAGAGCCGCGCATACAAGTAAAGGGTACACACCGAATTGGGTAAGGGCACCCTGATGGCGATTTATAGTGCTGCCACACTGGGATACCGTGTCGTCCCCATATCCCCATGTCCTCATGCCCCCATTCCCCCAAGCTCCCAGGCCTCCATCCCATGCCCGCCATCCCCATTCCCCCACCCCATGCCCTCCATCCCCCATTCCCCCACCCCATGCCCTCCATCCCCCATTCCCCCACCCCATGCCCCCTATTCTCCATTCCCCCCTTTCCTACAAGTCCCCATGTCCCCATATCCATATCGATACCCGACTCACTCGCCTTATTCTAAATCTACGCCAACCAGCGCTATCCGACCCATAGCCAATATCCAATAGACCACGTGTACAAGTACACCCATCAAGAGCCTATACACACGGCAAAGTGCACGAGGTAATTAATAGAGATAATACCTAAGAGCATGATAGCATCCTTGGAACAGATTGGATTTTAAAGACACAAAGGGAATAACCCCGTCGATAGTAGCTATCCGGATGGCCCGCTTCGCAACCCTTGGCAGAGAGAACAGCATCGCCTTTCACATCTACATAATTGAAGTGGATGTAAATCCTCTTAAGTGGCCCAGCATAAGAGGCCATGCATATGTAGTGGGATTACCTCGTCGAACCTTACATATATTAACTATGGCATCAACGGAAACCAGCCAGAGTGTCTCCAATGCTAAGGACGAAGGCCTGTCGCGCATTGATTGATTAAATTACTCTCCTTTACAAAATAAAATAAAATGAAATTTAGTTATATGACACTACTGTTACCATATTGCTATGGAACTTTTGGGTTGCAGAATTTCATTGTAACATGCTGCAAATGTTGTATTCAACAGTTATTGAAATGTTGTATTCAAATTGTGTATTCAACAGTTATTGTATACCTTATTCTATATACCTTTGTGTAAATAACACTGAATTGAAAAATGGCTGGAAGACCAGTGCTTCGGCACTGACAAAAGACTTATTCAGCAGAATTAACATATTTACCCTCCCCAAAATAAAACAAATAAATGAGGAGTCACTATGCGCCGACCTATCCCCTAGTTCCAAAGGCTCATCGGTTTCGTCCAAATCCAAATGTGTAGAGTTTGTGTTCAATGTTTATAATGTATACATACTATTCACATGTTATTAGATATGTAATTATTTCCATATTTTCCTTATTTATATCGTCCTGTAATTGCCCTTTTATTTCGAAACTTGCTATGTACGTCCAAGTCGGTTTAATGGAGATGTTTGAGCGGCCTGGTGTGCCCTGGTAGGTTTGCTTCGAAGCAGGCAAAGCCTAGTCTTGCGCGCCGGCTTCCGACCGCTGTGCCATCTCTGCAAAATTGGTGCTGTTTGACTAAATGTAAAAATAACGCTTTCAGGAGATCCAGCGTGTGAGAACTCTCTTCATCTGCCATCTTGTCGACCCTTGTATGCCTTCCCGGCAAGCTCCGTGATTGATTTTGATGATGTTGATGTAACTTGCTGCTCAATCTGGTGGATGGATTGTAAATTACTTCAGTAACATTTTGTCGCCCATGTGTCCCATAGCCCCAAGTATCACCATGTCCCCATGTCCCCATGTCCCCATGTCCCCATGTCCCCACAGCCCTATGTCAATATCTCCCCATGTCCCCATGTCCCCTTGTCCCCATGTCCCCATCTCCCCATGTCCCCATGTCCCCATCTCCCCATGTCCACATCTCCCCATGTCCCCATGCCCCCATGTACCAATGTCCCCATGTCCCAATATCCCCATACCCCCATGTCCCTATGGGCTCATGCCACCATGGTCCCATGATCCCATGGCCCCCATCGCCCCATGGCTCCATTTACCCCATTGTCCCATGCCCCCATGCCCCAATGTCCCCATCAACCCATGTCCCCATTCCCCCATGTCCACATCCCACACCGTTCCTCCCTTCCCACCTGTGCGGCCACATTCCCCACCGGCACCGTTCAGTCATATACGGTGAGAAAGCCCTTCGTGTCCCCAGCACCGTTCAGTCATATACGGTGAGAAAGCCCTCCGTGTCTCCGGGTCTACCCGCCCCTTCCCCGGCGTGTTTACTCCTCTACATCTGCTTACACAGCGCTAAACCCACCTGACCCCCACCCCACCCCGCACCGCACACCCATACCCATTAGACCCGTCCTCCCCTTCCAACCAACCCACACCTACTCCTCCTCCCGTCCAACCCCACACCCCACTCTCCCTTCTCCCTCCCCTCCCATCCACACCCATTTCGCCCGCCCCCTCACTCCCCTTCCACCTACCACCCACATCCACCCTTTTTCACCCTTCACCTCCTCCCACCACATACCCACACCTACCCCCCCTGTCCCCTACCCCTCCCGCTCACCCCATACCGACACCCACTTCTCATCTCCTCCATCCCCACAGCCTCCTGTCCCCTCCACCTCCCCTCCCACCCACACCCACACCCACTCCCCCTGTCCCCTATCCCCACACCCTCTCCCAAGCCCCGTCCTCCCTCCCACGCCCTCCCCTCCCCCACCCCCTTCCCACCTCCATTCTCATCCCATGCCTTTCCATCCTACCCCCTCCATTCCTCAAGCTTCTCCTCCCCTCCCCCCTCCCCCCTCCCGCCGCCCAGTCCAGCACAGTCCACCTGTCCACTTTCCCCTCGCTCTCCCCCCCTCCCCCCCCCCTTCCTCTCCCCTCCTCCTCCCCAGCCATTCTCCCACCCCCTCACCCTCCCCGTCCCCATCCCCCTCCCCCCCTCATCCCCCCCCCAGCTCCCTCTTCCTCCCACTTCCCACCCCTACCCCTCCCCTCCCCCTCTCCCTATCCCCCTTCCTCCGACATTCCCATTCCTCCTCCCCCATCCCTCTCGTCCTTCTCCCTTCCCTTCTCCCCTCCCCTACCCCTCCTGCCCCCTTCGCCCTCCCTTCCCTCTCCCCCTCCTCCCCCTTCCGCTCTCCATCCCCCTCCCCCTTCCTCCCATCCCCCCTCTTCCGAGCTCCCCCTCCCCTCCCCCTCCCACTCCCACTCCCCCGCCTCCTCCCCCCCACCCTTTACCCCGCCCTCCCTGCACCCTCGGACCGGCACTCGAAAAGTAACACGCTGTCTTCACCCAGGTCCGGGCGCATGGCTGGCAAACTCATGTTTTATACATGAATGCACCCAGCATGTTTACCGCCGTCCCTCCCTCGCCAGGTCTGCGCGCAGACCGGAAGTCTACGGCGTCCTTCCGGGTCACCAGCCGTCTCCTTTATAAGTGTTCCACTCAATCGCTGCAGCTACAGAAATTCCTTAATTTTAGTTTCAATGGACTTATCTTCATAAACCTATAATATGAATAAGCAATGCTCAGGACCTCCCCCCCCCCCCCCCCCCACACATTTTGCGTATTTGTTTCCACTGTTGTTCAAGCACGTTGGTGACCAGCATGACAATTGACACAAATAGTAATCAAGCTGGTTCCCAGTTCCACCTTGAGTACTGTTAAACATGGGACAAGGCACTTGGACCAGTTCATATTTTTCTTTTCTAATTATTATTATTAACAAGTTTTCAAATGGAATGAGATATGTTTTTTTTAATCTATTACCAACACCTTTCCTATGTTGTTAAATAACGAATTTGTGAATTAAGTACAATGTGCTTGAACACCACCGGAAACAATTTATACGCAAAATCTGGGAGGGTCGGTCCTAAGCATTGCTTATTCATATGATCAATTCCGCAGAAATAGTTGTTTCCGGTTTCTGGATTCTGGTGAATTAATTTTCCTTCTCTATGACTTTGGGAATTGTTTATGTATATGTAAATGTCTTACTCATTAGCCACCCCCTTGGATGGGTCGGTATTATGTGATGTATAAGAGTTGTATGCCCTCTATGGAAGATCTTCTGATCAAAAAGAATCTCCGGTGGACTGGACACCTCATGAAGATGTCATCAGACAGGCTACCAAAGCAGATCCTATATTCTCAACTGTCTTCTGGTTACAGAAAGAGAGGTTCAAGGATACCATCAAGAGAAACCTGAAGCTGAGAGACATTAAGACCGACTCATGGACACAACTCTCACAGCAGAGAGCTAAATGGAGAGTGGCACTCAAGTAATGAAAGCAGTCTTTGTCGCATCGCGACCGACAGCATGATGATGATGATGATGATGATGATGATGATGATAAAAGTTATGCGGGTATAAAGGCGCGTAAAGGAATATTCCCTATATTGGCCATCCATATGTTGTATACTACTTTATGGGTGACCCCCCTCTTCACGGTGGGACAGGTGGCGCCACCACCCCCTACCGCTACCAGTGCCTCGAATACTATCACTCACGCACTGGAATGTTTTATAGTTGAGTTATGGTAGCACGCAGTGCATACTTCCATAGTTCTCAGTATTGAATTGCACTGGACTCCCCAGGTAAAATGTCACATACACAGAGAGGTTGATTGCATCAGGAAGCCCAGATAGCCTAATGGTTTGGGAGCTCAATCCGGAATGGTAAAAGAAAAATTGCTTTCGAGTGCTGAATAGGTGACATTTTCCATGTTTTTCCCCCGTAAATATGTCTTTTCTGCTGAATAAGTCTTGTCAGTGCCGAACCACTGGTTTAACAACCAGTTTTCAATTCAGGGTTATTTACACAAAATGTATATAGAATAAGGTATACAATAACTGTTGAATACACAATTTGCAGCATGTCATCATCATCATCATCAAGCTGTCGGTCGCGATGCGACAAAGACTGCTTTCATGACTTGACTGACGCTCTCCATTTAGCTCTCTGCTGTGAGAGTTGCATCCAAGAGTCGGTCTTAATGTCTCTCATATTTCATGAAAGCTGCCTGCAAAAGTGTTGAAGTGCTGCTGGCTTTTGCAAGTTACCAGAGGCACTCTCTCGGGGAGCAAATAGAGGTTTCACACCGGCAAGAACATGTCAAGACAGGCGCAAAACTATTTGTCCCTGCAGTGGCTGGTCGGGATATGTTGGGAGTTCCATACATCAACTGCCCTTAATGCTGCCACAGTGACATGGTTTTCTGTTTAGGGTTTGGTCCCTTAGCCTTCGGTTCTGTTAAGAACCTGTACAACAAGGCAGTGGTTTACAACTCTGCAGGGCAGGGGCGTCAAACTCCCTGAGATATTGCTATACCTGCAATACCTGCATACCATGCAGCATGTACCACAATGAAATTCTCTAACCCAAAAGTTCCATAACAATATGGTAACAGTAGTGTCATATAACTAGATCAATATTAGTCAGATCAATGTGAGTATTTACATAGTTTTAGAATGTAAGAAGAAGTTATCTTCTGTATTCAGATGGTCAAGTTGTAGTAAGTTGTTTGCATTTGTCGGGTAAACTTCCCACGACACTTGCTTTGAATTAATGGAGTCTTACGACCGAGCAACATATACGGTAATATCAGGAAGTGGGTTAATTAGAGATAATCATACCCATGTTTTACCTGTACCACACATGGTCAGTTAGATAGGATATAGTGAATATACTATTACAAGGGGAACTGAAGACAGTGTCCTTGTTTATATCCCCATAATAGATTATATAGCACATCCAAGCTTTCAGGAAAGACTGGAAGTAGACATGAAGACTCATAGCCTTGTATGAACACTATTTAAAAGTAAAGCGCATGCACTATTTCGATACCAATTAAAAACACAAACACATCTAATGGCCGTGTCACACTACGACGTAATGACGTCAGCGTAGGGAGAACGTGAAGAACGTTGAACTTCTCGGCATAGTATGCAAATTTGGGCACAAGTTGAACGTGGATGCAGCAAAGTGGACGAGATCGTAACGTCGGTAAAGCGTAGTGATACCGTCATTCAACGAGAGAGGTCAACTTCCTTACGTTCATGGAACGTTATGAACGTTATTCCATCGCCAGAACTATGTTACCTGATGGTGAAACGTTGAAGTGCGTTGAACGTACGTTCTCCTGACGTTCTCCTGACGTTCTCCTGATGTTATCCTGACGTTATCCTGACGTTATCCAGACATTCCCATTATGCCGCGTGGATGTTTCCACCGGGTTTAATGTGGGTCACCGTAGTGGAACATAGTGGAACGTAGTTGAATGTAGTGACTAAAGTTTTAATACCGTCGGTTTAATGTCAATGACGTTCACCGAATGTGTATAGAACGTACGGCAAACGTAAACCCTTACGTTTGCGTCACGTCGAAAGTTTTGAACAGGTTCAAAACCTTGACGCGCGCCGACGTAACATGACGTAAGATGACGTAGCTCGACGTCAGTCTAACGTCATATGACGTCATAATAATGTAACCCAACGTATGACAACGTAATGACCAAATGTGATCACGTCAGGCTTACGTTAGCTCGTTACGTCGTAGTGTGACAGGAGTATTAGATTTTCTCAAACCCTCTGGGCTATATCAGCTCCTGTAGTTTTGGCTATTTCTTGGGAGGTGCACTTCGCTGTAAGTGGACACAAGTCTAACCACTTCAAAATTGCATCAGACATTGTTTTTGCTATCATTTGATATGGATCTAACCATTTCGGAATTCCCGCATCAATGTTGAGGTATGCGTGTGAATGTGATTGACAAGACTGACAGCGCACATACCACTAGCTTTTCACCATGAATATGACCTTTGTTGCAAACACATATTTTTTATTGTTGTACTTTAGTTGTTTAAGCAGGGGAAATTTCAATCGCGGACAATTGGACTTCCTCATTCCATTCCTCCTTGTCCTATCCTAATAATGCCGAGTGCCTGGCTAGGAGGCAATAAGTATAAATTTTTAAGTCATTGGTTTGACACGATCAGGATTCGAACCCACGATCCATTAAACCATTGGCATTCAAACAAGAACCTGTGGAGACAGATTAGTTGGGCAAACCTAACATAGGTGATGCGATGGAGATATGTGAACTTGCATATACTCTCTTTGCAATCTAGTGGTATAACATACAGCCACACATACATCGGTCGAGCATTAAATGAAGCAATAAAATACTAAATACATACTATATCAAGGACAAATTCCGGGCGCAAGTGACAGTGGTAACGCCGGAATTTAACGTTGGGGCTGATAGTGGCGCCACCAGTCCCCGTAAGAGTAAGGAGCAAATACACGAATAGTGCCCATTGGCTAATAATAGAATATAATAATAATATAATATAATAATTATGACAATATAATAGAATAACCCCTTCCGTGACTTTAGGCCCCTCTCCTGCCACCACCCTTAACCATCATGAACAAACCATCAACACGCCAAACATCCTACACAACTATCAATCTGTTTAAACACATTGAACATTATATAAGACAGACAAAATGTCTTGTCAACTCTGAACTTAACTTGTTTTATGAGAGAAAGAATATAACCCACAACGATTATTTGAGTTGCCCCAAGTATACACCTTCTATTCGGTGCTGCTCCCCATTTTTGCATGAACTATAGTGACTGGTGCTGTACATTATACAGCACAAGCCACTCCCTTAATTCGACAGGATCGGTGCTGTAACTAATACAGCACTGATCAAACTTAAATTATTGAGACTGTCAATTCTAATAGTAAGATGCCCAGAAGACCAGTGCTCCAGCGCTGACAAATGTCATGTTCAGATGAATAAATACTTTACCAACAAAAATAAAAAATACTAATGCTTAGACATATAATATATAGTTTAAGTAGTATATAATATATAATAAATAATATATAATATAATTTATGTGATTTATATAATTCATATAATTCATATAATTCATATAATTCATGTAATTTATATAATTTATATAATTTACCCAATTTATATAATTTACACAATGTGCACAATGTATACACTGTGCATAATTTATATATGACATATAATATACATTATATACATAATGCGAAGCGGTATCTTCCAGGTCTTAGGTCGATAGCCTATTTCCGAGAGCAGCTTCCGGCTCAGAGCAGTTATCCAGCAAGGTATGGCCCCCTACCGGCCTCCGCCTGAATCAATCACCCAGCACAAACACATGCGCGCACCCATGCCGATATTAGACGTCCATACAGCGTCGTGTCCTTAATCTTAAATCGCCCAGCCCTTCACGACACCAACCAGCACCACAACGACTGCCATTTGACACGGTGCCAAATCCTCTTGATCTTGAATTTTAAACTAACCCTTTCGTGTTTTCCTTCATCTCTTTAATGTAGCCGAATGTATATGTGCATATATATATATATATATATATATATATATATATATATATATATATATATATATATATATATATATATATACATACATATATATATGCATATATAGGCATATATATACATATATGATATACATGCATATACATGCATACATTATATCCAAGTATATCCATACATATCTATATATATCCATACATACCCATATATATGTCTATCCATATATATATCCATATATATCATATATATATCCATATATATCCATATATATGCATATATATCCATGTATATATCCATATATATCCATGTATATCCATATATATCCATGTATATCCATATATATCCATATATATCCATATATGTCCATATATATCCATATCATCATGATGCTGTCGGTCGCGATGCGACAAAGACTGCTTTCATTACTTGACTGCCACTCTCCATTTAGCTCTCTGCTGGGAGAGTTGCGTCCATGAGTCGGTCTTAATGTCTCTCAGCTTCAGGTTTCTCTTGATGGTATCCTTGAACCAGAGATGAGGGCACCCTCTCTTTCTGTAGCAAGAAGACAGTTGAGAATAGAAGATCTGCTTTGGTAGCCTGTCTGATGACATCCTCATGAGGTGTCCAGTTCACTGGAGATTATTTTTGATCAGAAGATCTTCCATAGAGGGCATCCCCATCCATTTGAGTATTTCCTTATTCGTCACTTTGTCCTTCCAGGTTAGCCTCATGATTGAACGCAGATGTTGCATCATGAAGGCATGCAGCTTTTTCACCTGACGTCTGTACACTGTCCAGGCCTCGGCTCCGTATAGTAGGATGGATAGCACGATTGCACAGTAGATCTTGCCTTTGACCCGAATGGACACATGGTGGTTGTTCCAGATTCTCTTGCATAGTTGGCCAAAAGATGCGCTAGCCTTGGCCATCCTCCTCGGTATTTCAGCATCAATGCGTCCATCACTTGATATAGTGCTTCCGAGGTAGGTGAATTCCAGAACAGAGTTCACCTTATTTCCGTCAACCATGCTCTCCTCCTCTTGGGTTTTTGTAGAGTTGGGTTGGTACAGCACCTCCATCTTCTTGATGTTAATCTTCAGGCCAAACTTCTTTGATGCATCGGAGAAAGCCTCCACTATTTTCTGGATCTCTTCAGCAGAGTGGGCAACCAGTGCACTATCATCTGCGAATAGTAGCTCTCTCACCAGTATCTGAGTAGTCTTGGTCTTCGCTCTGAAGTGTGCGACATTGACTAGGTCAGCACTCTGTCTGGACTGTATATAGATGCCATCCCCCATTTCTCGGAAAGCCTCATTGAGCATTGCTGATAGGAAGATGGAGAAGAGCGTGGGGGCCAGTACACAACCTTGCTTGACCCCATTGGTAACCCCAAACGATTCCGAGACTTCCCCTCCAACACTAACGTTCGCCATCATTCCTGTATGTAGAGCCTTGATCATAGTTGTGAACTTCTCTGGGCATCCGTACTTCCTCAGTAGCTGCCATAGCCCGGTCCTCCCGACTGCATCAAAGCTTTAGTGAAATCGACAAATACCATGTACAGGGGTTGGTCCTGCTCAATGCACTTTTCTTTTAGCTGTCGGAGACAAAATATCATATATATGTCTATCCATATATATATATCCATATATATATCATATATATCCATATATATCCATATGCATCCATATATATCCATGTATATATCCATATATATCCATGTATATCCATATATATCCATATATATCCATATATATCCATGGTTTTCTGTTTAGGGTTTGCTCCCTTAGCGTTCGGTTCTGTCAAGAACCTGTACCACAAGGCAGTGGTTTACAACTCTGCAGGGCAGGGGCGTTAAACTCCCTGAGGTATTGCAATACCTGCAATACCTGCCTACCATTATTATTAGATTGTTGTATTATTGCATATCGTTGTTTATATGTCCACCTTCCTGTACCTCCCCGGTACCACCCGTGGCGCCACCACCGGTTGTTAATGTACCTAGAGTGCACGTAGGTGTTACACATTAGAGGCCGAGCTCTGCTGGTTCTCCGGTATGTATAGGTGTGTGTTTATATATTAAAGGACAACGCCTGCTGGTTCCCATGTATTTATATATACATATATGTGTGTGTATATGTATATGTATATATATATATATATATATATATATATATGTGTGTGTGATGGGTCCCTTGTTGGCCGTCGGAACTTGACTCTCACACAGTGGACTCCCCAAGCAAAGGAGGAGGGAGAGTATGCTGGCTTCCAATGTCTTTATTATCTCATCTGCTCACCACGGTGTCCACGATCAAGTGACCTGCCTCTGCCAACACAGGTCCCACATCAACTTCCTCGGTGGGGAGGTAAGGCTAGCCACACACAGTAGATGGCAGCCCTGTCGAGCTGCTGCCTGGCAGCTACCATACCGCCACCTATTGCAATACTGCGACGGTGACGGAGCCGTCCTTGCTGCCACCATATGGTAGTGGAGCTCATGTCTGGACTACTACATATATATACATATATAAATATATATATATATATATTAGAGGCCGATGTCTACTGGTTGCCAGGTATATATATATATATATATTTATATATATATATTTCTTGTACACTAAATGTAGTTTATTCAGTGAATAACGCCTTTTGTCAGTGCCAGAGCACTGATCTTCCGGCCATTCAGTACAATTTGTTGGTACATAAATGAAACTATCAGTTGCAATAATAACCCCATGAAAACCCTGTTCGATAATAGAAGCATAATATAAATGAACCATTAGTTGTAATAGTAACTGCATAAAATTCAAGTTCAATAAAAGGATTATGCGCTCAGTGAATATGTACCACATGGTCTTGCATGATTCTAGAATTGTCTTTAAACATTTCTTTCTTCCTTTGTCTTTCTCCCTTCCTTTTTTCATAAATATATAATATATCTCTAATACACATATTATGTGATGTATAACGAATTATGCGAGTATAAAGATACATAAGGGTTCATTAGTATTATTATTTATTATACTCCGTAAGACCAACACTGTACCGGTAGCTCCACCTACCCTCTTCGCCTCCACCGGATGTAGACCAGTGTCAGTCGCACCGGAGGATTCTTTAGTGTAATAGTGTATAGTGTAAATGTGCAAATCATATATTAGAAACAGACGTCCCCTGGGTCCCAGGTCGCTGGCTGCTATCAGTCCAACTATCAGGACAAGAGGGCCGTGGGAATACCTGCCCAGACGAATGCATTACCTGACAATAAGTACTGCCCCCCCCACTTTCCACCACCACCCACCCACACATCCACCCACACATCCACCCACACATCCACCCCCACACACACACATCACGACGCCGGGTGTCATCACAGGACACACCAATGTTTGTTCCCTGCCAAGCAGACACTCCTTGCGCTAAAACTGTCATTGTGCATGCCTTAAACTGGCATTGTGCATGTCTAAAAATGTCATGATGCATGCCTTAAACTGTCATTGTGCATTACTAAGACTCTCAGTGTGCATGCTTTAAACTGTCATTGCACATGTATAAAACTGTCATTGTACATGTATTAAACGGTCATTGCCTAAAACTGTCATGGTACTTGTCTTAAAATGTCATGGCACTAGTCTTAAACTGGCATTGCACATGCCTAAAAATGTCAGTGTGCATGCCTAAGAATGTCAGTGTGCATGCCTAAAACTGTCAGTGTGCATGCCTAAAACTGTCAGTGTGCATGCCTAAAACGGTCAGTGCGCATGTCTAAAATTGTCAGTGCGCATGCTTAAAACTGTCAGTATGCATACCTAAAACTGTCAGTGCACATGCCTAAAACTGTCATTGCGCATGCCTAAAACTGTCATGGCACATGTATTATAGTGTCATTGCACATGCCTAAAAATGTCAGTGCACATGCCTAACACTATCAGTGCACATACCTAACACTGTCAGTCTGCATGCCTAAAACTGTCAGTGCGCATGCCTAAAACTGTCATGGCACATGTATTATAGTGTCATTGCACATGCCTAAAAGTGTCAGTGCACATGCCTAACACTATCAGTGCACATCCCTAAAACTGTCAGTCTGCATGCCTAAAACTGTCAGTGCGCATGCCTAAAATTGTCATGGCACATGTATAAACCTGTCAGTGCACATACCTAAAACTGTCAGTGTGCATGCCTAAATTTGTCAGTGTGCATACCTAAAACTGTTAGTGCACATGCCTAAAAATGTCAGTGCGCATGCCTACAACTGTCAGTGTGTGTGCCTAAAACTGTCATTGCACATGCCTAAAACTGTCAGTGCGCATGCCTAACACTGTCAGGCGCATGCTTAAAGCTGAATAGTCCGATTAAAGCTTCACAATTTCGAAACTAAAACGCTTACCTAGAGTTGATCCTACAAATCCAACTATTGCTGTATGGAAGGAATTCTGAGACAATTTGATCAAATCTGTCATTGGTAAAGGTGAGTACAATTTTGATTTAATTTAAATTAATTTAGCATGCTTGCCATGTTGGAGGCTACCTCCCTTGTGTGCCCACTGGCAACATTAAGATGTTTGGACCGGATACGTTGGCCTAATCGATAGACGTAGGCTTGCTGAGCGAAACCTCAGTGTTTGAATCCCAGCTGAGTCAAACCAATGACTTACGTAAATGATACATGTTGCTACCTAGCCTGGCACTCAGCATGAATAGGATAGGGCAAGGACTGCTTCGCACAGTTCCATGAGAATATTACTGTGTGGGATATCGGGTCATGGTGCTGTCAGCCTGGTCTCCCCAGTGGGGCAACACTATAAAGTTGCCATAAGTGCACGCTGTCACAAGTCGGTCCCCGTCCTGATATAAACTCAAATGTTACTAGGATATAAAACAACAACAACCAACCAGTTTCTCCCCACATCAGCCCTTTCAATCCATCGTGCTCTGTCATTGGTTTGACTGGGCTGGGATTCAAACTCGTGACCTTCCGCAACTTGCGCTCTACCAATTCGGCTACTGCGTCCGGTGGCGGGGAGGAACTGGTGACAAGAGGATTGAAAACTCCCCAAAAACAAACAAAAGCCCAGATTGTCACCCAGGTTGGTATCTCCAAACTGCCATATTACTTATTAGGGACCATGCCATGTTAGCGGAAGTTGAAAGTGAATGGTCCCTTCTGATTGGATAGTCGGCAGTCGGGTGGGGGGTGGGCTGGTGGATGGGAGAGGCTTTGGGGCTGGGGTAGGGGTGGGGGGTGTGGGTGGAGTGGGGTTGTGGTGTGGGTGGGGATGGGGATGGGGCATGGGGGTGGGGGTGGGGTGGGGTTGTGGTGGGGGTGGGGGTGGGTTGGGGTTGTGGTGGGGGTGGGGTGGGTTGGGGTTGTGGTGGGGGTTGTGGTGGGTTGGGGTTGTGGTGGGGGTGGGTTGGGTTGTGGTGGGGGTGGGGGTGGTGGTGGGCATGGGGTGGGGGTGCGGGGGCGTCACCTCACCTGATACTATAGTAAGTGGCGCCATCTAGAAGCGACTGCTCAAATAATGGGGAGACAATGGAGGGCGACGCGGACTGTAAGCAGAACGCCCCCACCCACCCACCCACCCACCCACCACAGCGCCCCCTGGTGGTAATCTGCTAAGCCCCTGAAAGGTGTGTGGGTGGGGTTGTGTGTGGCGGGTGGAGATGCGGGTGATGGTGGGAGGGATTAAAGCGGTTAAGCAGCAAACAATGCGGTCCTGTCTGGAGTGGTTAAGGACCAGTAATCAGTCAACCGCGACAGCAATGATAGCTCCACTGCCCTACTTCCCCAGTCCCCTACTCCCCCACTCCCTCACCCCTTACTCCCCATCTCCCCCACTACCCCCTTCCCCCCTTCCCCCATCCCCCCACTCTCCTATTCCCCTATTCCCCCACTCCCCTTTCCCTCACGCCCCGACTTCCCCACCCCCCTTCCCACATTCCTCACTCATACTTCCCTATTATTCAGCTCAGTATACTGCCCAGTACAATGCTCAGTTCACTACCCAGTACACCGAGCATACTGCCCTGTAGGTTGCCAAGTATACCACTCGGTATACTGCCCAGTACACTGCGCAGTACATTTACCATGATACTACCCAGCATACTGCCCAATATACTGCCCATTATAGTTCCCACTAGGATTCCAAATAGGTTACCCAGAATACTGCCCAGTATACTGCCCAGTATGCTACCCAGAATGCTGCCCAGTTTATTACAGCATACCTCTCAGCATACCTCTCAGCATACCTCGCAGCATACTTCTCAGTATACTGGGCAGCATACTGCCCAGTATACTTCCTTGTATGTTTACCAGTGTATTTCCCAGTACACTGCCAAGTATACTGCTCAGTATACTACCCTGTACACTGCCCAGTTTACAACCCAGTATGGTTCCCAGTATACTGCCCAGTATACTTGCCAGTACACTTGTCAGTATACTTGCCAGTACACTTGTCAGTATACTTGCCAGTATACTGCCCAGTAGTTTGCCCAATATACTACCCAGTACACTGCCCACTAGGCTTCCAAACAGGTTCCCCAGAATACTGCCCACTATGCTACCCATAATGCTGTCCATTTTACTACCCAATATACTGCCGTGGATAGTGCCCCTGTTCTGCCAAGTGTGCTGCCCAGTGTGTTGTCATGGGTGCTGCCCAGTGTGCTTCCCATTGTGCTGCCCATTGTGCTGCACAGTCTGCTGCACAGTGTCTTGCCCACTATTCTTCCCAGTGTGTTGTCCAGTGTGCTGTCCAGTGTGCTATACTCTGTGCTGCCCAGTGTGCTGCCCGGTATGTTGCCCAGTGTGCTGCCCAGGACGCTGCGCAGTGCGCTGACCAGATGACTGATTAGTTCCCCAATGCTCCACTTGTTGAACACCGCGCTGAGCACTGCAGGTGCTGGAGGAGTGGACCATGAGGTGACCAGTGGAGTGGGTGTGGGCCGTGTTCACCTGTATGTCTAGCTCACCCTGAGAGGTGTCCGCAGCGGCCACGACACGACCCGACACGGCACGACAAAGGCACGACAAGATTTACATACACCCTGAGAGGTGTCCGCAGCGGCCACGACTCGACAAGAGGGGACACGACCCGACAAGGCGCGACGAGCCGCGACAAGGCTTACCTACACCTAAGGCCGAATTCACCGACGGAAAATATGTCATATGATTTAACTTTACCCGCCCATTTGAAATCATCTTGGAACTACATGTTAATTATATATATAATTATCTATATATTGTTTTTATAGTCGTAGTGATTGGTGTATCGCCCACTCCTCCATCGACATAGTGCGACTGACACTGGTCAAAATCCGGGGGAGGCAAGGTGGGCGAGATGGCGCCACTGGTACAGTGTTGTATCTTACGGAGGATAACAATAATAATAATAATAATAATAAGTAATATTACCTTGCGAATCTCTATACTCGCATACTACGTCATACATCACATAAATATTTAAAAAATGTAAGCAAATATAAATAGAATAATACAAATATGTGAATGATATAAAAAAATAGAAACATAGAAAGATAAAGATTTGAGCGTGTATATATGGACGTATATAAATGTATATTAATATATATATATATATATATATATATATAAATACATGTGTATATGGATAGTGATAAACCCTTTATCGCATGTAATAATACCTGTAGTGTCCTGCACTTCCCCCCCCCCCCTCCTTCCGGGTGGGAGGCTGGGTAACATCATGCACCGCTCCGCTTCCTACGCGGGGCCTAGCCTCCACTCACTCAGAGAAATTTATTTATATATATATATATTTATATATAAATTTACCTGCATATAGTGACCAAGCAAGTACATAGTGTCATTGTAAATGTAACCATACTGAGAGTGTCCCACCCACTCCCCCTCCGTCCCCCGGACAAGGTGTATCTCTTTGTTGCTGGCCTTGTCTGCGACACCTGGAGGACCCAAGTACTGTTCCTTTGGGCTGCGCCTGCGCACTCAGCCCTGGAGGAGCATCTGTTTGGGCGTCAACAATTAGCGGCGCTTAATGCGGCTAATCGCCCTCCCCCCACTCTTGTGTGCACACGCCCACCCACTCTCTCCTCCACGGTAGGGGTTGCTGTACTAGCAGATTGTCGAGCATGTGCGCAAGAAAATAAAGGGTTCTGAGCACCACCGAGTAACACCACATTCTGAGTTTCACGGTAATGTTGCATAGTCCGATGTTTTTGGGGGATTTCTGTTATTTTCTGACATT
The DNA here is from genome assembly GCA_030323885.1 of Branchipolynoe longqiensis. NCBI lineage: Eukaryota > Metazoa > Annelida > Polychaeta > Phyllodocida > Polynoidae > Branchipolynoe > Branchipolynoe longqiensis. The sequence goes on along the minus strand of CM059194.1, from coordinate 17,936,157 downwards.
AATTTACTGTTATAAAAACAGTAGATTCATCGTTATAATCTACCTTACTTTAGACCGGACACGGTGGCCGAATTGGTAGAGCATAGGGCTCGAATGTGGAAGGCCAGGAGTTCGGCTCCCAGTCGAGTCAAATCAATGACTTATAAAAATTGATACTGGTCACTTCCTAGCCTGGCGCTCGGCATTATTATATTGAGGACAAGGACTGGGTAGCTCAGTGTCAGGATAATGTGACTGAGTGGGATATTAGGTCATGGTGCCAGTGGCCTGATTTCCCAGTGGGGCAGCACTATTATAGTATTAAGACGCCATGAGTATGCACTGTCACAAGTCGGTACCCGTCCTGATATGACCGTAGATGCAGCCAGGACGTAAAACTGCAACAAACAACAAACAAACAAACTTACTTTAGGGCACAAATCACTTACCTCATTAATGGCCAAAATAGAACCCGATATACTACTCACTCCTACAAACGATAAACTCGCCTGCTTTTGAGCTCACATGGGAGCGGGGCGTAGCTTAGGCAGTAAAGTGTCCCCCGGTGAAGGTGTCGATCATCGGATCGATCCTGCTCAATGAACGCATTTGCAGTTTGGCCTATTTTCTGTTCCAACCAATAGTCCCCAACTGGTTCATCACAAGTTGTGGTATGTGCTGTCCTGTCTGTGGGAAAGTTCACATAAAATACCCCTTGCTGCTTATTGGAGAGAGTAGCCTATGTGGCAGCAGTGGATTTCCTCCAAAGAAATATGTCAGAATGACCATATGTTTGAAGTCCAATAGCCAATGATAAAAATCAATATCCACTAAAGGCATCGTTAAATAAGACAAACTTTTTAGCTTTCGAGCTCACGTCAACTGAACAATGCTTGCGATATACTGATATATCCACATAGTTCCAACCATACTAGCTAATTTACTAGAAGGGCCCCAAAAGATATCAACAGCGAACAAAGAAAAATGAAAATAACTTTCTTTAATTATGTGATGCATAATCTATTATGCTATTTTATTTAGGCTCCAGTGTTATATATCTCGGCACTGCTAATTTGCTCTGTATATTGCCTATGTGTATTTGCGCGTAGTTCTCTACCTTTATTTACGAGCTGGTTAAGCCACTGCTGAGTGACCTGGACACCTGCTCAATTGCACGCATGCAGGCCTACTTTATTCTTAAGCCTTGTTCACACGGGCAATGTAAATCGATTCGTAGAAATCGACTTGCCTAGTTCGGGTTACATTTCGCATGTGAACGGGCGGCTGAGTCGAATTAGGGCTGAATCAATTCCTGTGATGCGCATACTGTAAAGCACCTGTGGAGGTCGATTACATGAGTCGATTTCTGTGAACCGATTTATTTTGCCCGTGTGGACACACTGAGGCGGTTTAAGGATGTCACACGCATGCGCAGTCAAGACCTTATTTGTTGACTTTCTGGTCGATCAAAAGCACATATTATATAATTTAATCTATGAAACCACTTGCTGTGCACAGATATTTTTTTCATCATTTATTTTTAGGGTTTCACTGCCCAGCAGAAGTTGTGACCCTTCCAAACAAATACGACTCAGTCCATATATATCTAGGTTGAACCCACACTCTCTCGTGGCGACGTCGACTAACCGAAACTGGCGCTGGTTAGTATCGACTTGCTCATGTGCTGATATCGATTGCCGGCCCAAGTACTGCCCATGTGAACGGGCGTCTAAATCGATTATATAATTCGCCTTGTCTAAATCGATTTAAACTTTTCCTGTATGAACACGGCTTTAGCTGTTTAGACTGGCCATGTCTGGTTGTAGACTGCTGCAACCAGCTCTTTTCATTTGAAATGTTCACTGGTAGGCCTTTTCGTGGATCCAGCCAGAGGATTTCTCACTCCGAATCATATTGGTTGTTGTTGGTGTCCTTGATGAAATAATATAAATAACATAAATAATATAAATAATATAAATAATATAAACAAATAATCTGTAAATAAATGAAGTGGAGTGAATTGTGATCAAGTTCTCACCAGTAAGCAGAAGACTTAGTGTGAGTGGCATTATTACTAAATTAGTCATGTTGTGCCAACATACTGATTGATATATCTGCCTTGAGGCTGTGACACATCACCGGATTGGGGAAACAGAAAGAAACCGAAAAACTCCGTTGATATATGGCAAAGTCCAGTTTGTGTCCATTGCATATCCATTGCATATCCGTTGATATCCGTTGATATCTAGCCCGATCCGTTACAAGTTTTGAACATGCACAAAACTTGGAATGGATGCCGCTGGATTGACGTCTATGATTCTTGTCCGGTTTGAGTCTGTTTATTCTGCTTACCATGAATTGGCTATCGGTTCATGTCCGTTTCAAGTCCGTTTCATGTCCGTTTCATGTCCGTTCGTCCAGCACCCTTTGACCCAATATCGCAACATTTTGGCACATTTTAATACATTTTGATACTTATCACGCCCAAACACCACTGGACTAGACAATTCTGTCAGTTGCTTAATCCGGCATAGTGTGACAGGCACTTAAAGTAGCTTGCTATACAACTAGTAAGCCATTCACTTTTAAATAGTGGGTCACATACTTCTGACAGACATGGTCTAGTGGTCAAATATCAGATTCAACTAACTTAATAATTGCAAATTATTGCTACATTACCTGTTACTAAAAATTACCAGGATAAGGCAAAAATGTGTTATGTCAGCATCTGGTTAATTAATATATTTCAGTGCAATTCATTGCGCGGAAGCGGCACTGCATTAGAATATACTTTACTTCTGGTGCTCAGCATTAATAGGATAGGGCAATGACTGGTTGGTTCAGTGTCAGGATGGTGTGACGGAGTAGGATATCAGGTCCTGGACCTGGTGGAATGGTCTCCCAGTGGGACAGCTCTATAAAGTCGCCATGAGTGCGCACTGTCACAAGTCGGTACCCGTCTTGATATGACCTTAGATGTTGCCAGGACGTAAAACTTCAACAAGCAAATAACCACGCCTCCAACCCCGCACTCTCCCGCCTCCCCTCTCCTTCCTCCTCCCCGCCAACACACACAGCTATCCTCCGCCCCACCGCCGCACCTACCCCCCCCCCCCCCCCCCACTGTCAAGTGGTGACCACCGCTAATGACCAGAGCCTCTCAGCCGACACTCCCTAGCGGGAAACTGTTGACCGATCCTTCCACATGGCCATCCTGATCCTCGTGAATCCGCGCCCACTGGCGTCCAGTGGCGCCCGGTGGCGCCCCCACCTGGAGGCTGGACACACGATTGAGGCGCCCCTGGTGGCGATCATCATTACCGGACGATGGCGAGTCGGCTGCACAGCAAACATTGGCGCGTGTGTGTGTATGTGTGTGTATGTGTCTGTGGTGGGGGTAGGGAGATAGGTGGGGGGTTCTTGGAGAAGGGGCCCTCCCTGGATGGAATATGCTGGCTATTACTAGTGGGTAAGTGGAGTGGTGTGCGATATTTGATTGGACAGAGGGCAGGTAGAGCCTCCGGGTATCGTGGATGGCTCATCAGCTATATAATATAATGCATATGCGAGAAGGTTCGTTCCCCAACCGGATCTGGTGGCCGAATCGGCAGACCGCAGGCTTTGTGTGCGGAAGATCGGGGATTTGAATCCCGGTCGAGTCAAACTAATGACTTGCAGAATTTATACTTTTCATTACCTAGTGTGGCAATCAACAATAATAGGATCAGACCAAGAATGGTTAGTTCAGTGTTAGGATAATGTGTCGTAGCTTGATATCTGGTCATGGTGCTGGTGGCCTGGTTTCCTAGTGGGGCAGCACTATAAAATCACCATAAGTGTGCGCTCTCACAAGTCGGTACCCATCCTGATATGACCTTAGATGTTGCCAGGATGTAAAATTCCAACTAAACAAACGGGGGAAAAAGCTGTCAACAGAATAGCAGCTTGGAAAGCGCGCCCATTGTCAGGATAGTCATATTAAAGCCTCGCGCCCTAAAACACCTGCCTTGGTTTGGATTTCCACATTCCCACCCTCCATTGCGATATACGCTGTGATCATGGATTGTGGTCATCTTTGTACCAGTGTATCAGCTGTGGCTATTCATGGCATAACTCCTAGTGACAATTACCTGCCCCTCCTTGCACCAGATAAGTCTAAACCAGACTCACCCGTTCAATGGATGGTTACCGCAGCTTAACCTGTCCTAAAAGCGTGAGCCGTATGAGACATGAAGAAGGCCTCCCCTCCCTCCCTCCCACACCCATTGTAGGATGTTAACACCTGCAATGTGTCCATCTGAGTGTTATCAGCAAAGGGACTCGCCTTTTGTCTGATTAATCCTCTCATTGCAAATATAGGTGTTAAGGAGAGGACATCTGTGAGAAATTATAGGCCTAATCCTCTAAGCTGAGCTTCGCTACAAACATATATATTATATATAGTAGTAGTAGTCAGGATAATGTATATATGTATATATATATATGATGAGTTCAGGTGCAAACCCCATAAATGTGAATCCACATATTGAGATAAACATTGGAATTAAACCTTCAAAAACTTCAATTTTTTACATTCCTATTTTTGGTTCATTGCTCCATGATCATTACATCACAAGAAAAGTGGAATTTGTGCCAATTACAATAACCTTCTTTTATTTTAATTACAATTTTCGATTGGCGTTTATGGGTTTTTGCACCTGAAAGTTTCATATATGCTATTATGTATATAACTTCCGAGCGAGTGGCGTGCAAATACCCCAAACATGGGGGGGGGGGGCGGCGGAGTGAAGGATGCCGGTTCTCCCCACCCAGGAGGGGAGGGGGTAGGAGCAGGACACTACAAATATTATTACACGCGATAACAGTCTTATCATTATCCATATATATGTACTCAGCATATACGTGCATATGCAGGTGTAAGGGGGCCGGGCCTCCTTCTTGGTTTTTAACAATATCAATTCTCGACAATGTTATTGAAGGCAATTATTCAGTGTGTCACTTCTTAGGTAGAGCCGAACGCTAGTTGGCGCGGCGTCGCCTCAAAACGCTGAACCGGACAAGTAGTGTCCATTCTTATTCAAGTCGATCCGCCAGGTGCTGCTTGGATCGCCATATATAAGGGATGTATGAATCTCGAGACCGCCTCTCCTCATTATGACGCGTTTACTGAACCACACATTTTTTCTTTTAATATTTTCGGTTGGGCGGTTTTGGCCCAGCCAGATACAGTAATCTCATTGTCCTCAATAAAACCGTATTACCCACACTAGTTCGTCGTCTTTGTTAGTGGTAACATTACATATACAATCATACAGGCATGAGACAGAGTCAGGCGATGAGGAAGAAGCCAGGTGGCAGCACCCTGACACCAGGCGAGGCTGAAGGTCTGACCAGTCGCTTGAGTAGGTGAGTGCCATTAGTTGGGTTTAGTTTCAGTTCATAGATAAACGGTTTCAAGATAATTATACTCGTATAATTGCTTATACAGCACATATAGCCAGTGTAGTAGTCTGCACTGACCTCTTAGGCAAGGCGCCACATGGACATGTATGTATGGGTAGGGTGGTGACATCAGGGAATCTAGATTGTGTAATGGTTAGCACACTGGCCTGGAATGCGAGATGCTTTAGGCAAAATAGTTCCCATTTTCATCACCCCAGAGCAGCTAGTATTTAACAAGATGCCTGTAGACTGAACTTTCTAGTAATGTTTACTCCCACAGGCCTGTGTGTCATCTGCGTAGATGTACATAGTAGGCTAAGTTATCATATACAGGTTAGGAAAAAACTTTGAAAATTCAAAAAAACTAATATAGAAACTACTAACACCCAAAACTGCAAAAGGTTGGCCCGAGAAGGATCAGGTAAACACTCCTGAGTGCGGGACCAGACCAATCCAGTATCACAGCTGTCCAGCATTGAAAACAAGGACCCTAACGGGAGCTTACACATTATGGGCAGAATAAAAAACTTGTCACCAAAAAAAACACCAAAAAACAAAAGTAACAAAGCATCCAATTTTGATCTGAGGTTACCTGTAGATGGCACCAATAAACCTTCCATTTCTAGGTCAATCGATTGAGGTCAGCACTCTGTTGAAGCTAATCCAGTCAAGGCATCCTATTCAGCATTTCGACGTGAATGCCAAGCACTTAATCTTTCAATGTTTCGCTTCAAATATCGCCCTATAAATGAATTATATTTCAAAGTTACGTAATGTAGGTTAATTGTTTTGTTATCAAACTGGGTTATTCATCGAAATAACATGGTTGAAGCTCAGAAAACATCGGATTAAGCAAATGTAAATATTCCAGAAGCTGACTGAAACATTGCTATACTAGCCAGTAGCAAAACTACAAAAGCTGGTGTTGTGCAGTAAATCTTTAAACTGCGTAATTGGATATTAATAGTATAATGCTAGGTACACACCTACCGTATACGATTCGCGCACTAAAAATCGCGACCCGACCCGACCCGCTTAAAACTGAAAACGGGCCGATTCATTTTTCGAATCGCGAATCGCAATCGTAAGGAAGCAGTTTTAGCCCTAAAAAGTCGCGAATCGCAATCGGTAGGTGTGCTAGGGGAGTGCACACCTCACGATTTTTGGGCAGTTTTAGATCGTATACGGTAGGTGGGTGCGGAAAAACGGTAGGTGTGTACCTAGCATAAGAGAGGCCCTAAAACAGATCACCCCCTTCAGGACCATACTGTTTTGCTTGTTTGTTGTTGGGTTACGTCCTAGCAACATCCAATGTCATATCAAGATGGGTACCGACTTGCGACAGTTCGCACTCATGGCAATTTTCAGTGCTGCCCCACTGGGAGACTGGGCTGCTGGCACCATGACCCGATATCCCACACAGTCACATTATCCTGATACTGCGCAAACCAGTCCTTGTCCAATCCTATTAATGCCAAGCACCAGGGTAGGTAGTGACAAGCATTAATTTTTATAAGTCATCGGTTTGATTCGGCTCGGATTCGAACTCCTGACCTTCGGCACTGGAATCCTACAATGATCTGATTAAGCCATCGCGTCCAGTCGCGTACTACCGACTACTACTATTTACTACTCCTAAGAATTCTGAGGTTTTTATTGTTTGCCCAGTTGGGATTCCAAGTGTGGTTTAGAAAAGTTGCAATAAAAACCATTATCGACTGTGTGCCGGTGGCGCCCCTAGTGGAGGTGAATAGCATCAAAGCGATGGAAGCTTGGTGTTCTCCTGTGCTAGCTGGTGTCCTCTAATTGGATCCAGATTCCCAAAACATGGATCCCCGGTCTGCAGGATCCGGGATAGATAGAGTTGTGTTCACAACCTCCAGACTACCCCCCCTCCTCCCTACCCTTTATAACCCCCCCCCCCCCCCATAAGCCCCAACCTCGCACTCACCCTTCACCCCCCCCCCCCTCCGTCCTCTCCTCCTCCGCCACAAGGCCCCCCGTCCCCTCTCCCCCCCCCCCCACACAAAGGCCCCCTCCACCCTCCCCCCTCCCACCCCTTCTTCTTCTTCCATACTCTCCTCCACAACTACCCGCGCCCCAACACATCCACACTCAGTCAGTCCGACAAGGCACACAATCCAACTTCATCCCAAGACCAGACGGGATGGCTGAATGAGTTAGAGCGTCCCTCTCCAGTGCTGGTAGATCGTGGGGTCGTGGCTTCGAACCCTGGTCGAGTCAAACCAATGACTTAAAAATTGATACTTGTCACTTCCTAGCCAGGCGCTCGGCATTATTAGGACAGAGCAAGGACTGGTGTGCTCAGTGTCAGGATAATGTGACTGAGTGGGATACCAGGTCATGGTGCCGGCAGCCTGGTTTCACAGTGGGACAGCACTATAAAGTCGCCATAAGTGTGCACTATCACCGTCCTGATATGACCTCAGACGTTGTTAGGACGTAAAACAACAACAAACAAACCAACTTCATCCCATTGAGATTAAAGTACAGCACACACTACGCGACAATTTGAGTTGAAGCCTGCCAATAGGCGTGTTCCGAGTTCCACCACTGTCCACTGGTCCCCCAGGAAGGACTGAAGCTTGGAAGAGGCATGTCACACACCGCAGCCACATCCTGCATGCCATATTACGCGAGAGGTGCATTAACAATAATATTGAATAACGACCCACCATGACATATACATGAAGTGGTATGTTATCTAATGTAAACTCTCAGCTAGGATAATTTCACTGCAATCTACATTAGACACAAATGTATGGCAATAACCTTACCATGGTTGGTTATCAGGAGAGATGGAGTCATCAGTGCAAAGTGAGTTTAAAGGATATGTTCCGTTGTTAAAATTGCATAGTCCGATGAAGGATCAACTTTTCAAAACCAAAACACATACCTAGATTTGATTCTACATATTTATCTTATATACTGGTACAGTTATTAAGCATTTGGTGTCACATAGAAGGGTATGGGGATTCCATTTACATGCTGAACACCAGGCTAGGAAGTGACAAGTATCAATTTTGTAAGTTATTGGTTTGACTCAATCGGGAAATGAACTCCCTGCGCTCTACTGGCTCCCACATAGAAAATGGCAATTGACCGAAAGGTTCCATTGTAATAAATGCTTAGTACCACACAATTACACACACACAGAAACACCTACACAAAGCAAACCCCCTGAAATCAAGGTGTGAATGTTTTTCTGCAGCAATCTTCTGATGACACTTTGACCGGACGCGGTGGCCGAATCGGTAGCGCGCAGGCTTCCCGTACGGTAGGTTGGGAATTCAATTCCCTGTCAAGTCGAACCAATGACTTAACAAATTGATACTAATTTGTCGCTTCGTAACCAGATGATCGGCATCATTAGGATAAAGCAATGACTGGTTGGTTCGGTGCCAAGATAATGTGACTGACTGGGACATCAGGTCATGGTTTTGCCAGCCTAGACTCAGTGTGGCAGCACTAGATAGTTGCCATGATTACGCACTTTCACAAGTCAGTACCTGTCCTGATATGACTTTAGAAATTACCAGGATGTAAAAACTCCAACAAACAACCAACCATCCTGACGCACTTGGTCTCAGGTCGCTGCTATATTCGCGCCACTACAATGCGTTCTCCCAATGTGAACATGCCGGTGTAACAATTTCAATTTCCCCTCCTTTTCAGGTTCCCCCGGCTAATCTGAAAACGTTTTTAATTTCCCCGGATGGAAATTTAAAACGTTTTCAGATTCCCGAGGGTGGGGGGAATTAAAAATAGTTTTCAGATTCCTCCCCCTATTTTCAAATTCCCCCCTCCGGGAATTTAAAATTGTTTAACAAACTTTAAAAAACGTTTAAAAATTCAGACCTATAATATTTTTTTCTTAGCCATCTTGGAGACTTTTTTGTGTCATTTGGGGTGAAATATGTTTTGTTGTACTAGTAATAATTTCCATTATGCTATTCTCTGTGTATTATTATATTTCTCATGAAAAATAACAACAAATAACAAAAATAAAGAAAATTCCCCAAAAATGGGGGGAGGGAAAGTTGAAACGAGGACGGGAACTTGAAAACGTTTTCAAATTCCCCTGGGATGAATTTGAAAACGTTTTCAAGTTCCTGGGGGGGGGGGGGGGGGGAACTTGAATCAGGGGGGAATTTGAAATCCTTACACCGGGGGAGCGAGCAGTACACCCCGCTGCCTGACACCTCTCACCCCCCACCTCGGCTCCTCCGGCGCCGCCCCAGCTCGCCACCATACCGCCATCTGGTGGCGCGCTGTGTTAACAATGTAGTTGGCAGAAGCTACAAATGTCCTGCTTTAAGGTCCCCGCCTGGAGACCAAAGGGTGGCACTTAAATCTGCTTGTAAGCCGAGTCAGTAAGTCTGCAGGTGATTTGTAGGACACAGGAGGGACTCAGATGTTAGGGGGTCTGAGGTTGTTACACTGTCTCTCTGCGGTGGTCAATGTCAGATGGGTGGGTTTACAAGATAGAGAATGCCAGACGAGTGGTGTGTCTATAGGAGAGTGAATGTCAGATGGGTAGTGTATGGGTGTGGTGATTAATGTCAGATGGGTAGTGTGTATATGTGGTGATGAATGTCGAATGGGTAGTGTGTGTATGCAGTGATGACTATCAGATGGGTCGTGTGTATACAGGATGATGCATGTCAGATGGCTGGTGTGTCTGTGTCATGGTCAATGCCAGATAGGTAGTGTGTTAGCATGATAGTGAATGTTCGATGGGTAGTGTGTCAGAATTATAGTGAATGTTAGATGGGTAGTGTGTCTACAGGATTGTGAATGCCAGATGGGTAGTGTGTCAGAATGATAGTGAATGGTCAAAGTCAGATCGGTAGTGTGTCAGAATGATAGTGAATGTCAGATGGGTAGTGTGTTTACAGGGTGATGCATGTCAGATGGCTGATGTGTCTGTGTCATGGTCAATGTCAGATGGGCAGTGTGTTAGAATGATAGTGAATGACATATGGGTAGTGTGTCTACAGGATGATGCATGTCAGATGGCTGGTGTGGCTGTGTCATGGTCAATGTCAGCATGAGAGTGAATGTTAGATGGGTAGTGTGTCTACAGGATAGTGAATGTCAGATGGGTAGTGTGTCTACAGGATAGTCAATGTCAGATGGGTAGTGTGTCTACAGGATGATGCATGTCAGATGGCTAGTGTGGCTGTGTCATGGTCAATGTTAGCATGATAGTGAATGTTAAATGGGTGTTGCATCTCCACCATAGCGAATGTCAGATGGATATTTTGTTTACCATATAGCGAATCTCAGAGAAGTAGTCTTTTCACAGTATGATGAACGTTAGATGGCTGGTGCGTCTGCACCATTGTTAATGTCAGATGAGTCGTGTGTCTACAGGATAGTGAATGTCAAATGGGTGGTGCGGCTGCCTCATAGTGAATGTCAGATGGGCAGTGTGTCTACATGATGGTGAATGCCAGATGGCTGGTACATCTGTACCGTAGTGAATGTCAGATGGGTAGCGTGTCTACATGATAGTGAATGTCAGAAAGGTGGTGTGTCTACTTTATGAGGGATGTCAGATATATAGAGTTACTGCAAAATACTAAATACCAGATATGTACTGTTTTAACAGGATGCCGAATCTCAGATATGTCTTGGCAGATCATGGCATTCAAACACACATGTCGACTCAAACCAATGACTTAAAAATTGATACTTGTCGCTTCCTACCCAGGCGTTCGGCACTGTTAGCATAGAGAAAGAACTAGTTGGCTCAGTGTCAGGATAATGTGACTGAGTTGGATATCAGGTCATGGTGGACTGGTCTCCTGGTGGGGCAGTACTATAGTATAAAGTCGCCATGGGTGCCCACTGTCATACGACAGTACCCGTCCTGATAATGTGATATGACCTTAGATGTTGTCAGGACGTAAAACTCCCACAACCAACCCTTAGGAAAACCACTGAGATATCTTCTTCTAAATTGCCCGCGAGCGTGGACGGGATCCTTTGATAAAGTCGGTGTTTTGTTATCTGAAAATATGTGTGGCTGGGCATTTACACACACACCTCCCTCACCCACCCGCACACCCCTCCCCCCACCCACCGATACTGATGTTCAAACATGGCGGCCCCGATAGCGCCGCGTCCAGTGTCCTGTCACGTGACACACATGAAAGTGGCACATTTTTACCCACAGTTTGACGCTCTTATCTGAACCCGAGCCGACTAGATACTTTCCCACGACGTACAACTAAAGGGTGGGTAGCCGGCCAAGGGTGGGTGGATGGATAAACATGGAGCCCCAACATCGACGTAGAGATTGGCGCAGAGAGACAAGATAATAGGCTGCTTCGGGCGAAGCGCGTTGCATCGGGTTTTAATGCTAACCGGAGCCGGCACTTGGAACCCGGTGCAACGCTTTTCTAAGACGAATGGCAGAGCGAAGTGGTAAGTGTGCAGTGTGGGGGAGAGAGGAGGAGAGGGGGGAGCGAGGCGAGAGAGATGGGGATAGAGGGGGAGAGAGTGGGGAGAGACAAGGGGAGAGAGAGGGGAGAGAGAGGGGTGAGAGAGGGGTTAGAGGAGGGCAGGAGAGAGGGGCGAGGAGCAGCGGAGAGAGAGGGGAGAGAGAAGGGGAGAGGGGAGATAGGAAGAAAGGAGAGAGAGGGGAGAGAGGGGAGAGAGAGGGGCTGAGAGAGGGGCTGAGAGAGGGGAGAAAGAGGCGAGAGAGGGAGAGAGAGGGGGAGAGAGAGGGGAGAGACGGGGTGAGAGCAAGAGAGAGGGGGAGAGAGGGGAGAGAGGTGGAGAGAAGGGGGAGACAGTGGGGGAGAGAGGGGAGGGAGAGAAGGAGGGAGATATGGAGAGAAAGGGAGAGAGGGGAAAAGAGGGAGATAGGAAAGGAAGCTCTTTATGGAAGCAACATCACCACGGGTGAGGACAAGAGTAAATATTTCGCCTACAGTGGGAATCGAACCCACATCACTTGCATTGTGGGCGGTTGTCTCAACCATTACACCATCTAGGCTCCCTGATGTCAACACACACTCCACGCCTACTTGTTTATCACTCTATGTGGTTCCTTGCCCGAGAGGTCAGTGCAGGCTACTGGTACTACACCAGCAATGGTTGTATTACATAGTCGGCAAAGACAGCCGACACCCGACTCCCGACTCCCGACTCCCGACTCCCGACTCCCGACTCCCGACTCCCGACTCCCGACTCCCGACTCCCGACTCCCGACTCCCGACACCCGACCCCCGACTCCCGACTCCCGACTCCTCGGCCCAGATTTAAAACCTGAACGCAGTGCTCCTGTATTTCACACCATTCACGGAACACATGTATTACACAGTGTAGAACGAGTGTCTGCGATACACTCACTCAGCACACACATACACACGGTTACATGGCCGTGTCCCCCCGGCTCAAGGTTCTCCGAATGATGCCGTTCTACAAGCCATAACTGATACACAACTCTCCGCTTACCACTATCACAACACAGCCGACTCACTTCAAAATGCACCGGGGAGATAACTGCCGCGCTGAACATCTCAAGTGTGCTTTTTTTAAAGCGAGAGAGAGGGAGGGTAGGAGGGAGGAAGGGGGGAGGGTAGAGAGAGAGGGGGGGGGAGTGGGAGGAGACTGAGAGAGAGGGAAGTGGGGAGAGGGGGCAAACTGGGAAAGAGCTGGAAATAGAGGAAGATAGCGAGAGGGGAAGAGAGCGGGAGAGAGAAGGAGTGGACGAGAGAGGGAGAGAGAGGGTGCGAGAAGGAGTGGAAGAGAGAGGGAGTGAGAATGAGCGGTAGAGAGAGGGAGAGAGGGGGAGCGAGAAGGAGTCGAAGAGAGAGGGATAGAGAGGGATATAGAAGGAGTGGAAGAGAGAGGGAGAGATAATGAGTGGAAGAGAGAGGGAGAGAACGGGAGCGAGAAGGAGTGGAAGAGAGAGGGAGAGTGAGGGAGAGAGAGGGAGAGAGAGGGAGAGAAGGAGTGGAAGAGAGGGGGAGAGAGAATGAGGGGTAGAGAGAGGGAGAAAGAGGGAGAGAGAGGTAGAAACGGAGAGAAAGGGACACAGGAAGAGAGGGAGAGAGACAGAGGCAAATAGTGAGAAGGAATGAGAGAGAGGGTAGAGAGGGAGAGAGGGGAGAGAGGAAGAGAGAGGAGGAGAAAGGGAGAGAGAGAGCGAAGGAAAGGGATGGGAGGGACTGACAGGGAGGGAGAGAAAGAGCAAACTAGAGGAAAATGAGAGATAAAGACAAAGAGAAAGCGACCAATAAAGAGTGAGATAAATAAAGGGAGACCAATGGAAGGAGAGGAGAGAGAGCGGGAGAGAAAGAGTGGAGGAAGAGGCAAAGAGAGATGGGAGGAAGAGGGAGGAAGATGAAGAGGAAGGGAGGGGGATACAAATATGTAGAGAGAACGAGACATAATAGGGGAGAAATAGAGGAAGGAGAGAGGAGAGAAAGAGAGAAAGAGAGAGCGAGGGAAAAAAGCTTTTTCTTTTTTTTTTCTCACACAATCACCGGCTTGCTGATATCCAGTTCTCATCTCATTTCCTTCCAGTGAGCCATAATGGTGGTTTAACAGATAACATGCCCACGGTGTGTTAGCATGGCGTATGCAGGTGCAGACGTGATACCAGCTGTCCTGTATCCTGATGTGTGCAGGCCCTGTGATCTGCAGCTCGTGCTTAACACTGCTGCATTGGGCGCTGTGGGGATTTGGTCGATTATGTGGAGGTCGGTCTCCCCTGCTCCCATCACCCACCCACCACCCCCAACTCTACACACTATCTCTCTACAGATATATACATATATCCAGAGTGTGATGCGAGGGGGCGCCCGCCCGGCAATTACCCGACAGCTCCACCGATGCGCACGAGGAAATATAGGATGTACATGTTACCCTTGTATTTATACTCGCATAATGCATTATACATCACATATAGACTGCCATCGTCTCCCCATAACCCTTTACTCCCTCTATCCCGCGATACATACTGACTCCCTCCCCACCCACTCCCACACCTCACCCACCCCACCTCCACCCCACGCCCTACCCTCCACTCCCTCCACACAGACACTCCCTCCCTCTCTCCCCACCCACTCCACCCTCTCACCCACCCTACCCTCTACTCCCTCTACACACATAATCTCTCCCCACCCATACCCCATCCTCTCACCCACTCTACCCTCTACTCCCTCTACACACACAATCCCTCCCCACCCATACCCCATCCTCTCACCTACCCTCTACTCCCTCTACACACACACACAATCCCTCCCCACCCTCTCCCACCCCAGCCCAACCTCTGTCCATCCCAGACCTCTTGGGAATACTACTGGCGCCGCCCCTGGTAACGCTCAGGAAGCGAATGATAACAATGTGTGGGGGTGGGGTTGGGGGTGGGGAGTGGGACGTGGGGTGGGGGTGGGGAGTTGAAAGGACAAGCATGTGTGTGAAGGGCATTAAGTTTGAAAGAACTTGCGGGGAATTCCACGAGGTTATCTAGAAATAACACTACGTCCTGTCAGAAAGTTGGGAACAAAACTTAGTCCTCTATCACTAAATGTCTCTTCTAGTAGTTACAAAGCAACAAATGTGAGTGATCTAGTCCTGATTTTTTTTTAAAGCAATTCATTAACTTGGGCTTATATTATCTCTTCCTCTTCGTCCTCTTACTAGTCTCAGGCGCGAGGTTGTGGACATAGTGGAGTGGCTGGGTGGGTTGCAGTTAATATGATTTGGTTGAATCCAATTTGAATTCTTTAACGGAATTTCCGTTAAAGAATTCAAAGTGGGGTATTTTGCTATAATACAATCACCAGATCATCTAACTATTCACATAAATATAAAACCAGCAGATGCTCTCTTTAATGATATAAATATTATTTGCCAGTTGAACAAGACCACCATGATATGAGATGTAATACATAAAATTCCTTCTGTTTTAATGGAAATTCAATGCTTAATTACTCTTAAATGAAACACCAAATGTGGCCTATAGTTAGTTAATTGGTGAAGCAGGTTTATTTCTTTCTAGTGATATAAATAGTTATTGCCAGTTGAAACAGGTCACTCGACACAGGTGATAACACATTTTCCTGTAGTAAAGCCTACCAATTACCATACTGAAATACATCAACGATACTGATTGTACCAACAGACTCTCAATTCAGGTGTTTCCTCAACCTGCTATAAATGGTCCTTTTACTGATCATACTATGTCCGTACTTGGGATGCGTCTGGCTTAGCACTGCAACAAAGAAAATGAGTATCATAATATTAAAATGAGCACTACAGTTCTGTCCCGTCCTGGTACAGTATAACAACAGCAATCCATCTTTGATTGCAAATACCTGTGTTATTAGTTAGTTGCATAGTCCTATGGTTTTCCGTTTCTGTCGTTTTTTTGTTGTTTAAAAATAATAAAAGTTGCATAGTCTAATGGTTTTGAGTTTCTGTCATTTTCTGAGATAAATATGTTAGGTTCATCGCTATTATCTACCTACATTGGCTGGAACTTTGAAGTAACTTGGATTTGAAATGACTAACTTTGGAGATATTTGAAGTGTTATGTTTTGGTAAATAATAAAAGAAATCTGAATGGAAAGGGATCCTCTCCCGCAAGCCTGCATGTCACCCAAGTAGATGTACATAGTAGGCTAAGGTATCATACTCAGACTAGACAAAAAAAACTGGAAAATTACAAAAGAACTAACATAGGCTATTACTAACAACCAAAATTGCAGAAGGCTGACCTGAGCAGACACAGGTAAACACTCCTGGGCAAAGGAACAGATCGAGACAGCACCACAGCTGTCCTGCATCGAAAACAAGCACCCTCACAGGAGCTTATACGTTATGGGCAGAGTAAATACCTTGTTAATAACATTTTTTAAATTCTGCTGAATAAGTCTTTTGTCAGTGACAAAACACTGGTCTTCCAGCCATTTTTCAAGTCAGGGTTATTTACACAAAAGGGATATAGAATAAGGTATACATTAACTGTTGAATACATAATTTGCAGCACATAAGACAATGTAATTCTGTAACCCACAAGTTGTATAGTAATATGGTAACAGTACAGTTGAACAAAACCACCATGATATCAGATGTAAATCATAAAGTCCTTCTGTTTTAATGTCTTGTCGCACATTGAGTCGGTCTTAACGTCTTGTCGCACATTGTCTTTGATAACACCCAACAAGAACCCCATCGAATCAGCAGAACACCTCGCTACATCTGACAGAGTGATAGCCCGAGTCACAGACATCGAATATGAGTAGCTCAGTGAGCACGATGTAGGTGTGTGTGTGTGGGGGGGGGGGTGTATGGGTGTGGATGTGGATTGTTTGTTTGTTGTTGTTTTACGTCCTAAAAACAGCTAAGGTCATATCAGGACGGGTACCGACTTGTGACCATGCAAACTCATGGCGACTTTATAGTGCTGCCTCACTGGGAGACCAGACTGCCAACACCATAACCTGATATCCCACTCAGTCACATTATCCTGACACTGAGCCAACCAGTCCTTGCCCTATCCTAATGATGCCAAGCACCAGGCTAGGAAGCAACAAGTATCAATTTTTAAGTCATTGGGTTGACTCGACCAGGATTCGAACCTGTGGATGTGTGTGTGTGGGGGGAGGTGTGTGTGTCTGAGTGGGTGTGAGAGTGAACAGCTCGGCCCTGGTTTGTGTGTGTGTGGGTGTATGTGGGGGTGTGGGGGTGCGTGTGGGGGTGTGAGTGAGCAGCTCACAACCCTGGGTTTCAGATCAATGCCAACAAAGAAAAACACCGCCAGTCACACCCTGCCGGCGACCAGCGAAACTCGACCAATCATCAAAGCGCGGTAGGGCCATCTGCGGGACAGTCGCGGCTCGACCAATGACAGCCAGCCGGGGGATTCGGTGCGGGACTGTCGACGGACACCTGGCAGCCCGGTCGCCCAGTGGCGGAAGTGTAGTTAACACTTCGGGCACCAGCAGCGCCAACATTAAAATGAGTGAATGAATGGATGAATGAGGGTTATTAGCGACAGCAAGACTTACTATGGGTGCTTGGGGGATGCATGTGCTGTACTATCTATATAAAGGACTTGTGCAAATATAAAATACCGGAAGTTCTGATATATATGCCAGTGGTGGAAGTATAGGTAGCATGTTGGACACCAGCAGCACCAACATTAAAATGAGTGAATGAATCGATGTGGGTGATTAGCGACAGCGAGACAGATCGTGGGTGTTTGGGCGATGCATGTGCTGTACTATCTATATAAAGGACTTGTGCAAATATAAATTACTGGAAGTTCTGATATATATGCTAGTGGCGGAAGTGTAGATAATGTGCCGGACACCAGCGGCGCCAACATTAAAATGAGTGAATGAATGGATGAATGAGGGTTATTAGCAACAGCAAGACTTATTATGGGTGCTTGGGAGATGCATGTGCTGAATTATATATATAAAGGACTTGTGCAAATACAAATTACCGGAAGTTCTGATATATATGCCATTGGCGGTGTATGGTCGATCCATGTGCTGTACTAACTATATAACTATAAGGGACTTATGCGAATATAACTCAGCGGAAGTTCTGATGTATGTGCATATATATCTGAATATATCTGTATATATATATCTGTGGAATGCTGCAGACCAATTGTATGTGATTAAAATGTCCCCTCTTACTCAATTAATATTTAGGGTAGATTGTTGTTATCGGTGCTATAAAGAAAAATCCTCCAGACCGAGTGGCGGTTGGCGGCCCGGTAGTTACAGTGGGGAGGCAATATACAGAATGTGTACAATAATATAGACAATATAGCCCCTTTCATACCATTATACTCGCATAATTCGGTATGCATGACCTAGATAATTTGCATAGGTATAAATAGAAATAAATATATATGTACGTTGTCACTGTTGCTATATATACAGTATATTTACAGTATATATACACAGTATATATATACAGTATATTAAACCAAACTTGAAGGGACCCTAGAAATTTGTTTGGATTAACCGATCATTGGTTTAACCAAGCTTTGGCTTCGACTTTGACTTGGCTTTGGCAGAAACGTGGGTGCATTATGAATGTAATCTACAATATATGTGTGACCAGACGGGATGGCCGAATGAGTTAGAGCGTCCGTCTCCTGTGTTGGTAGATCGTGGGGTCATGATTTCGAACCCTAGTCAAGTCAAGCCAATGACTTAACAATTTATACTTGTTGCTTCCTGGCCTGGCGCTTGGCATTATTAGGATAGGACAAGGACTGGTTGGCTCAGTGACAGGATAATGTGATTGAGTGGGTTATCAGACCATGGTGCTGGCAACCTGGTCTTCCAGTGGGGCAGCACTATAGAGTCCCCATGAGTGCTCACTGTCACAAGTCGGTACCCGTCCTGACATGACCTTAGATGTTGCTAGGACGTAAAACAACAACAAAGACAATGTATGTGGACACTTTGATTATTGTTTTTTTATATATATATATACAGTAAAACCCCGTTAAACCAAGCTCGATTAAACCAAACGATCAGTTAATCCGAACTTTGTTCGGCGGCTCGGCAAAATACTACCATTTATCATATAAAAAAAGTGTCAGATGACCTTATAACCACATGAAAGGTTGGTTTAACTGTACCAGAAGTGGCGTGGAGCCCGAAATTGTGTTTGGATTAATCGATAATTTGGATTAAGCGACTTTGGTTTAACCAACTTTTTTATATGATAAATGGTAGTATTTTGCCGGGCCGCCGACAAAAGTTTGGATTAACCGATCATTTGGTTTAACCGAGCTTGGTTTAACGGGGTTGTATTGTATATATATAATAGTTTACCTACATAATGAACAAGAGGAAGACATGATAGTGGGTTAGAGTGTATTTTCTCTTGCTGGAGGAACAATACACCCCTTGCCTAAAAAGATCAATTTCTCTGCGTTAAGTGAGTAGGACAGTCAGCAGGCGAGCGGTGGCACCCTGTCAGAGTTGAAGTCTGAGCAGTAGATGAGTAGTCCAAGGCTCAACCAGCCGATTACTGGTGGCTGGGTGTTAGGATAGTATACAATTCCAGGTTATTATACTCGTATAATTCTTATACACCATATAATATGTGCTCTATAATCTGTTATGGGAATATAAACAAGGACACTACCACTTTACAGTTATAGTTGATCATAATTAGTCAATAACATAATAATCAACAGCCTATATATTGACCCTGCACTCCTTCCATCCTCCACCCGCACACATGGCCCCCTCATTCATAAATATTTACTGAATCCTGCCTTCTTTTGGAGTGTATGTCATGATTTGATACCATCCTCCGAAGGTTCAGTGGTTTTGCAAATGAAGACGTTATGCATAGGCGATATTATTGCGAATATGTATTAATCAGTGTACGCTTAGCATTTAAAGGCGAGACACAGTATCACATGCGCTTTCTCATAGAGCTTCAACATTACTCTGCGATCTGGGGCACATCGTTGATCCCGGAGGAGGGTGTAGAACAACGCCCAACCTGGTTCCAACAGTACACCGCACCGAGATTGACAGATTTGGGGTAGAGGCGGTTTAGATAGCCTGGTCGCGCTGCCCCAGTGCTCCCCGGGCGATAGCGGCAGGGAGCTGGGAGATGGGGCGGGGGGGGGGGGGGGGGGCGGAGAGGGACGAGGAGGGTCCGAGTTGAGTGGATTGTGGGGAGGGGGGGGGGGAGGTGGACCGAGATTGAGAGGGCTGGGGAGAAGGGGTGCGTGGGGGCAGGGGGTGCAAGAGTGATGGGGGGGGGGGGGGGGGGGGGGGGGGAGAAGCTTTCCTACTGCATGAAAGTGTGAGTGTACGAGAAGGGGTGGAGGTGCGATTTGAGGTAAGGAGGGTTGAATGTAGGTAAGGGAGGGTGAATGTAGGCAAGGGGGGTTGAATGTAGGTAAAGGGTGGTTGAATGTAGGTAAATGGGGGTTGAATATAGGTAAGTGGGGTTGAATGTGGGTAGGAGGGGTTGAATGTAGGTAAGAGGGGTTGAATGTAGGTAAGGGGAGTTGAATGTAGGTAAGAGGGGTTGAATGTAGGTATGGGGGGTTGAATGTAGGTAAGGGAAGTTGAATGTAGGTCAGGGGGGGGTTGAATCTAGGTAAGGGGGGTTTAATGTAGGTAAGGGGTTGAATGTAAGCAAGGGGGTTGACTGTAGGCAAGGGGGTTGAATGTAGGTAGGGGGGTTGAATGTAAGTAAGGGGTTGAATGTAGGTAATGGTGTTGAATTTAGGTAAGTGGGGTTGAATGTAGGTAAGGGGGGTTGAATGTAGGTAAGAGGGGTTGAATGTAGGGAAGAGGGGTTGAATGTAGGTAAGGGGGTTGAAGTAGGAAGAGGGTTGAATGTAGGTAAGGGGGGTTGAATGTAGGTAAAGGGTGGTTGAATGTAGGTAAGGGGGGTTGGATGTAGGTAAGTGAGGTTTAATGTAGGTAAGGGGGGTTGCATGTAGGTAAAGGGGGTTGCATGTAGGTAAAGGGGGGTTGAATGTAGGTAAGGGGGTTGAATGTAGGTAAGGGGTGTTGAATGTAGGTAAGGGGTTGAATGTAGGTAAGGGGGGTTGAATGTAGGTAAAGGGGGGTTGCATGTAGGTAAAGGGGGGTTGAATGTAATTAAGGGGGTTGAATGTTGGTAAGGGGGATTGAATGTAGGTCAGCGGGGGTTGACTGTAGGTAAGGGGATTGAATGTAGGTAAGGCGGATTGAATGTATGTCAAGGGGGGTTGAATGTAGGTAAGGGGGGTTGAATGTAGGTAAGGGGTTGAATGTAGGTAAGGGGGGTTGAATGTAGGTAAGGGGGGTTGAATGTAGGTAAGGGGAGTTGAATCTAGGTCAGGGGGGGTTGAATGTAGGTAATGGGGGTTGAATGTAGGTAAGGGGGTTGAATGTAGGTAAGGGGGGTTGAATGCAGGTAAGGGTGGTTGAATGTAGGTAAGTGGGGTTGAATGTAGGTAACGTGGTTGAATGTAGGTAATGGGGGATTGAATGTAGGTAAGGGGGGTTGAATGTAGGTAAGGGTGTTGAATGTATGTAAGGGGGTTGAATGTAGGTAAGGGGGGTTGAATGTAGGTAAGGGGGGTTGAATGTATGTAAGGGGGGTTGAATGTAGGTAATGTGGTTGAATGTAGGTAATGGGGGATTGAATGTAGGTAAGGGGGGTTGAATGTAGGTAAGGGTGTTGAATGTAGGTAAGAGGGGTTGAATGTAGGTAAGGGGGTTGAATGTAGGTAAGGGGGTTGAATGTAGGTAAGGGGGGTTGAATGCAGGTAAGGGGAGTTGAATGTAGTGCAACATGTGCATGCGGGGAGGGGTTGAAGGGTAAGGAATGTGTGTGAACAGGTGAAGGGAGAGTGTGAGTGTGGGGAGGGAGATACTGTCAGAGCATGGAGGGAGAGTGTGAGGGTGTGACGGGAGAGTGACTGTGTACTGGAGGAGAGTGTGTTGGTGTAGGCAGGGGGCAGGGGGCAGTGTTAGCGCATGGGTGGAGTGTGTGGTGCATGTGAGAGAGAGTGAGTGTGGATGGAGGAAGAGTGTGACTGTGTGTCGATGGAGGGAGAGTCTGACTGTGTTTGGATGGAGAGGGTAGGGGCAGATCATGAGTGCACGGGAGAGAGTGAGGGTGGATGGCGGAGAGAGTGAGGGTGGATTGGGGCGAGAGAGTGAGGGTGGATGGGGTGGGGAGAGTGAGGGTGGATAGGGGAGAGAGTGAGGGTGGATGGGGGAGAGAGTGAGGGTGGATGGGGGGAGAGAGTGAGGGTGGATGGGGAGAGAGTGAGTGTGGATGGGGGAGAGAGCGAGGGTGGAAGGGGAGAGAGTGAGGGTGGATGGGGGAGAGTGTGAGCGTGGATGGGGAGAGAGTGAGGGTGGAAGGGGAGAGAGTGAGGGTGGATGGGGGAGAGTGTGAGCGTGGATGGGGAGAGAGTGAGTGTGGATGGGGGAGAGAGTGAGTGTGGATGGAGAAAGAGTGTGTGTGGATGGAGGGAGAGTGTGACTGTGTGGATGGAGAGTGGGTCATAGGAGAGTGTGTAAGTGTGTAGGGGCAGATAATGAGTGCATGGGAGAGAGTGAGGGTGGATGGCGGAGAGAGTGAGGGTGGATGGGGTGGGGAGAGTAGGTGGTGTGTTAGGATATCAAGTACACAGTGTGTTGGAAAAGAAATTGAATGCGTGGAGAGTGTCAGTGTGTGGGGGGAGAACCTGAGTGCATGTGGGTGGGTGTGTACGTGTTGGAGGTGTGAACAGGGGTGGTGTACAGTGCGAGTGTGTGGGGGAGAGTGTAGGTGGGGGGGGGGGGAGAGGGTGTGAGTGCAGCTGGGAGTGTGTGTGTTTGTGGGTGTTGGGGTTGTGAACGGAGGGGTGGACTGTGTGAGTGTGTGGGGGAAGAGTATAGGTGTGTGGGGGGGAGAGGGTGTGAGTGCAGCTGGGAGTGTGTGTGTGGGTGTCGGGGTGTGAACGGGGGAGGTGGACTGTCTGAGTGTGTGGGGGAGAGTCTAGGTGTGGGGGTGGGAGGGTGTGAGTACAGGGTGGGAGTGTGAGTGTATGTGGGTGTCAGGGGGTGTGTATGGGGGTGGGGAGGGGGACTGTGTGAGTGTGTGGGGGGAGAGTGTAGGTGTGTGTGGGGAGAGGTTGTGAGTACAGGTGGGAGTGGGAGTGGGGGTGGGGGTGGGGGGACTGTGTGAGTGTGTGGGGGGGAGAGTGTAGGTGTGGGGGGGGAGAGAGGGGAGAGATTGTGAGTACAGGTGGGAGTGGGAGTGTATGTGGGTGTCGGAGTTGTGTACTGGGGTGGGGGACTGTGTGAGTGTGTGTGGGGGGAGGGTGTATGTGTTTGGGGGGAGAGTGTGTGAGTGAGGCTGGGAGTGTATGTGTGGGTGTTGGGGATGTGAACTGGAGGGGGGGGTGGACTGTCTCAGTGTGTGGGGAAGAGTGCAGGTGTGTGGGGGGAGAGGGTGTGAGTGCAGCTTGGAGTGTCTGTGCGTGTTTGAGGGTGTAAGTACAGGTGAGAGTGTGAGTGTATGTGGGTGTCGGGGGTGTGTATGGAGGTGTGGGGGACTGTGTGAGTGTGTGGAGGGAGAGTGCAGGTGTGTGTGGGGAGAGGTTGTGAGTACAGGTGAGAGTGTGAGTGTATGTGGGGTGTCGGGGGGTGTGTATGGGGGTGGGGGGGGGGGTGGTACTGTGTGAGTATGTGGGGGGAGAGTGTAGGTGTGGGGGCGGGGGAGCATGTGTGACTACAGGTGGGAGTGTGAGTGTATGTGGGTGTCGGGGATGTGTACTGGAGTGTGAGTGTATGCGTGAGTGTGTGGCGGGAGAGTCTAGGTGGGGGGAGAGGGTGTGAGTACAGGTGGGAGTGGGAGTATATGTTGGTGTCGGGGGGGGGGGGGTGTACGGGGGTGGGGGGACTGTGTGAGTGTGTGGGGGGAGAGTGTAGGTGTGGGGGTGGGGGGAGAGGGTGTGAGTACAGGTGGGAGTGTATGTGGGTGTCGGGAGTGTGAACGGGGGGCTGGACTGTATGAGAGCGGATGCGTTTCACCATAACATGTCCTCTCACTGCTTTGTACCATGTGACTACAGACACGCAGGAGGTTTCTAAGTGAGCGGCTAATCTCAGCACTGATACTAGTGACTCTTGGGTGGTTCGTAACCTTGACGATAACAATTAGCAGCTCTGCAGCAATTAGAGAATGGCCCCAGTAATTCGCTGTGTTCTTCGGATTGAAGATTTAACTTGGGGGGGGGGGGGCGGTTGTAGAAGCAGAGGGTATATTACAACAATAACGATGAGTCAGTGGAGCAGAACCGGATCACTGATCCGACTGTAGCTGTGCACTCGCGTCCAGTAGTCAGTGGTTCAGGAGGAAGGGACGGGTAAAGGTGGGTTCTGCAGGCAAGAACAAAGAGAAACAATGAAAAAGGAACATGGCTCCACCTAAGCCAACAACTCCCTTGGTCAGGGGGAGAAGTAAGCCCGCGAGAAAAAGAAAAGGGTTGTATAGAGGAAAGAGAAATGAGGAGAGTTGAGTCAAAGGGCCAGGTGTCCTTGCCCCTGTGGTGGGTGACCAGTCGGTGAGCCAGAAACATGGATGGAGTAAGAGGTAGAATGTGAAATGCTGGCCGGCTCCCACTCCTGCCCCTCTTTTCAGACATACTAGTGATATCGAGACACATTGAGGGGTCAGACAGTGAACAGCATGAGCACCGGAGGTGTGGTGGAGTGGTTAGAGTATCTGACTTTTTTCTAGGTCAGACTCCTAATCTGAAGGTTGATGGTTCGATTCTGCATGCCATCCCCTCTGCCAAGTTGGATTTCCACCACTGTCTATGACTTACAGCATCACCAAAAGCCATTGCTCTCATACCATATCTATGTGGGGTGGGAGGTTAAAAATCCCTTGCGTCTGTAAAAGTGTAGGCTCTGGCTTTCTATTGACCAACTGTCTAATGGTGAAAACAAGGCTATTCAGAATTATCCACGATAGGCAGCATCCATCTGCAATAAATACATCACATAACCTGGCTGAGGAAGAATACTTATCGCCGATTGAAATTTCCCGTCCTTAATCAACGAATATAATAAAAAAAAGAATATAGAATTAAATTTAAATAATAATTCTAGCATGTGACTCATTCCTGACATTTATTAAACACGATAACGGTTTTATCACTATCCATATATAGCCATGTACTATTAAAAGAAAGGAATAGCTAAAGCTAGATGGGAATCACACTATCATCCCCCCTCCCATCTCAATTCAACCCCCCACCCCACATCTCATGCTCACGGCGACCTTCCAAACACCCACTCACCCCTACTCGATGTGACTTCATTTATGTACATGCCCATACAACCGAGCACCTCTCGGGCGTGCACTACCTCTCCATATATCATCACCCCGCCTTCAAGTTCAAGTCAACACCCAGCACTTCCTCCGCCACTCATTGGCAGGAAATAGGGGCAGCCCATTCCCCTCTTCACTACCTCTCTCCTCCCTCGCCGTCTGTCACTGCCTCTCCCCTCCCTCGCTGTCTTTCGCTCCCTCTCCCTCTCACTGTCCCTTCCCCTCTCGCTCCCCCCTCCCTCTCCCCTCCCTCTCTATCTTTCACTCCCTATCCCTCTCACTGTCCCTTCCCTCTCGCCTGCCCCTCCCTCTCCCCCTGCCTCTCCCCTGCCTCTCAGTCTTTCACTCCCTCTCGCTCTCACTGTCCCCCCCTCTCGCTCTGCCCCTCCTTCTCCCCTCCCTCTCTCCTCCCTCTCAGTCTTTCACTCCCTCTCCCTCTCACTGTCCCTGCCCCTCTCGCTATTCCCCTCCCCTTTCCCTTCCCTATCATTATCCCTCTACACTCCCCCTCCCTCCCTTTCCCCCTCCTTCCCTTTCCCCCTCCTTCTCCCTCGCCTTCTCGCTCTACCTTTCCCTCTCCTTGTCTCGCTACCCTCCCCCTTTCCCACCCCCCTCCCTCTCCGTACCTGTCCTTTCCCCTTCTCCATTTCCTGCCCTATCCCCCCTCTCCCGCCCCCACCCCCTCTCCCTCACCATCTCCCTCTCTTCCTGCCCTCCTCCCTTACTTTCTATGTTCTTTTCCATGTCCCTCTTCCTCGTCGCCCTTCCCCTGACCCTCCCCCCACTCCATCTCAATAGTCCGCTCCCCCTCCCCTCCTCCTTTCCCTCTCCTCCCTCTCCCTCTCCCTCTTTATCTCCCTCCTCCTCTCATGTCCCTCTCTATGCAACTCTCTCCTCCCTCAACACACCTCTCATTGCAGTTACCCCCTCTCCCTCTCCATGTAACCTCTCTCCCCACTCCCCTCTCTCCTCTCCCTCCCTTTCTCCTCCATTTCCCTCTCACTCTCCTCCGTCTACCCTCTCTCCCTCCCCTCTCACTGCCCCCTCCCCATCCCTCTCCCTCTCCATGTCCCTCTCCCCACTCCCCCTCTCCTCACCCTCTCACTGTTACACGCCCCTCTCTCCCCAGCCCCCTCTGGTATCCTTCTTCATGTCATACCCCATCTCCATCCCTCTCCCTCCCCTCACCCCCACATATTGCCCCCTCCCCCCTGCCCCCTCCCGCCTGCCCCCTGCTCTGCCACTTCTGTCTGCCCGTGTTACAAGTGTGCTGAGCTGAGTGTGCTTTATGCGTGCGGTTCGTCATTACTCACGCATGGTGCCAAGTGGTGGTAAGCCTACTTCATATATATTTATGTGATCTATAGTGCATTATACGAGTATAAAGCCCCATGTAACATGTACATCCTATCTTTCCTCGTGCACATTGGTGGAGCGCCCCCCCCCCCCTCAAAGCTGTCGGGTATTGCCGGGCGGGCGCCCCCTCACGTCACCCTCTGGAGGAATTGTATATATATATATATATGTTATATTTGTGTGTGCTTCTCAGATTTGAAATACCTGAATCATCAGCCACTGCTTTTGTTCCATACTTCAAAACAGCAGACCATTTCCCAATCGTGCATGTGTGTGTCTTGTGTCTTTTTAAGGGTTTTCTTTTTGTGAGACGTGGGTGAAGAGGGGATTACTGGTTGTTTCAAAATGAAAGCAATCCCAGTTAAAAGCAAGTTCTTTTGCGTCGCCCTTCTCACTTTCTCCGATCTGGTGGAATAGATTTTATTCCAACTACAGGGCACCAATATACCTTTTCTACCAAGTATCCAAGGTCCAAAACCCACAGCAGTACCTCATGGCACTGCCATCAGATGTCAGGGTAGTGTTGGAAATCATATGCAATGATTTTTACATGGGACAAGCTAAAGAGTCATCATGTGTTATCTACAAATTAGTTCTTGTCCTTGCTTTCAGAGGGCAGGATAGTGGGGGGAATCTTATATTTAAAAATAAATCCATTGAAGTCTGTAGTCTGAGGGAATAGGTATGGGAGTTGGTTAACAAAGAGGTTACTGGATAGGTGAGGTACAATATGAGGGAATAGTTGAGGGAATAGGTGAGGGAATATATGAGGGAATATATGAGGGAATAGATGAGGGAATATAAGAGGGAATATATGAGGGATTATATGATGGAATATATGAGGGAATATATGAGGGAATATATGCTGGAACATTTCAGGGAATACATGAGTGAATAGAACAGGGAATAGATGAGGGGATATATGAGGGAATAGATGAGGGAATATAAGAGGGAATATATTGTGGAATAGATGAGGGAATATAAGCAGGAAGAGATGAGGGAGTATATGAGGGAATATGTGAGGGAATATATGAGGGAATGCATTGTGGAATAGATGAGGGAATATAAGCGGGAATAGATGAGGGAATACATCAGGGAATATATGAGGGAGTAGCTGAGGGAATGTAAGAGGGAATATATTAGGGAATATATGAGTGAATATATTAGGGAATATATGAGGGAATATATTGTGGAATCAATGAGGGAATATAAGAGGGAATTCATGAGGGAATACATGAGGGAATATATTAGTGACTAGATGAGCGAATGGGTGAGTGCAAAGATGAATAAATAGATGTGTGAATAGATGAAGGAATATATTGTGGAATATATGAGGGAATGTATGAGGGAATAAATGAGGGACTAGATGAGGGACACATTTTACTAAGTTGCGTTGATTGTTTGGCCCTGCGCCAACAGTTCTACACTGCAGACAGTATGCATGACCTTTTTACTAAGGTAAAACAGGAAAACATAGCCTTTTTGAGGGCAGCTGGACTGTACCACCTCATATAGTTTACTAAATAGATTCTATCAGTTATTAATAAAACTTTTCTTTTTCTATGGGAATTTGTTTCCCTTGACCACAAATATATGATTGTGAGCTTTCTAATTTAATGAGTGTCTATTGGCACATAATTGATTGTCTGCTTTTACATGTAAACCCGATGGTTTGAACAAATAACAAACATTTCTCGCCATGAATATGGGTGAGTGAAAAGCTGACACGGCCTAAAGCAACCACCAATCAATCAATGAGATGAGGGACTAGATGAGGGACTAGATGATTCAGTAGATGAGTGAATAGATGAGGGAATATATTATGGAATGGATGAAGGAATAGATGAGGGCATACATGCATATATTGTGGAATAGATGAGTGAACAGATGAGGGAACATATTATGGAATAGATAATGGAATTGATGAGGGAATAGATGAAGGAATAAGTGAATGGGTGGGTAATGTAATAGATGAGTGAATATATGAATGAATAGATGAGTGAACACGTGAGGGAATATATTATGAAATAGATGAGGGAATATATATTATGTGGGAATGCATGATCAAGTATATGAAAGAATACCTGAGGGAATACCTGAGGGGAAAATGTATGAATATATGAGGGAATATATGAGGGAATATATGAGGGAATAGATTAGTGAATATTCAAGGGAATAAATTAGGGAATATATGAGAAATATTTGAGGGAATACATGAGGGAATAAGTGAGGGAATAGAAAAGGGAAACAATGCGGGAATATGTGAGGGAATAGGTGAGGGAATATATGACAAGAATCAGTGAATGAATAGGTGATGGAATAGATGATGGAATAGATGAAGGAATTAGTGAAGGAATAGGTGAAGGAATAAATGAGGGAATAGATGAAGGAATCAGTGAAGGAGTGGGTAAGGGAATAGATGAGGGAACATATGAGAGAATATGTCAGGGAATAAATGAGGTGATATGTGAGGAAATATGTGAGGGAATATATGAGGGTATATATGAAGGAATCGGTGAAGGAATAGGTGAGGGAATAAATGAGGGAATAGATGAAGGAATCAGTGAAGGAGTAGGTAAGGGAATAGATGAGGGAATAAATGAGGGAATATATGAGAGAATATATGAGGGAATATATGAGGCGATATGTGAGGAAATATGTGAGGGAATATATGAGGGAATATATGAGGGAATATATGAGGGAATACGTTATGTGAGGGAGTAGGTGAAGGAATACATGTGGGAATTGATATTCATGGCATAGCATTAGCAGGGAGTGGAGTGAGTGTTATCCGTGGATGGCGCTGGGCGGGTAGCGGGTGGAACAGGTGGTGGGAGTTGATTGCTGACTCAGTGTGCGGGTAATTAAGTGTGGGTAATCAAGTGCAGGTAGGTGAGTGCGGGTAGGTGTGGTGCTCCGGGCCGGGGGATATGCAGTGTTGCCAACTATCACGAAATTCCTATGAGAGGCCTGGAAATTGAAGGTTCTGATCAGTCCCCTTAGGAGTAACGGGTCGACCCGAAAATCCCATGAATTCCATGCAAAGGCACTAATAACACCACGAAATCCGCTGAAAACACCTTCAAATAGCCCATTTTAAAGCATGCCCTCGGACCTCCCTCACGCTACTCAGGTTCTAAGCTCGCAATGAAAGACCTCAAGGATTCTTAGTACCTCCAGGTTGGCAACACTGGAGGTGAGAGAACATGAATTTGGATGTGGGTGTGGGTATAAGTGTCTGTGTGTGTGGGTGGGTGTGTGGGTGGGTGTGGATGTGGGTGTGGGTGTGGGTGTGGGTGTGGGTGTGGGTGTGGGTGTGGGTGTGGGTGTGGGTGTGGGTGTGGGTGTGGGTGTGGGTGTGGGTGTGGGTGTGGGTGTGGATCACTATGGGTTGGCATCCCAGCCCAGGCCAACCCAGCCCAGCCCAGCCCAGCACAGCACAGCCCAGCCCAGCACAGCCCAGCACAGCCCAGCACATCCCAGCCCAGCACAGCCCAGCCCAGCCCAGCCCAGCCCAGCCCAGCCCAGCCCAGCCCAGCCCAGCCCAGCCCAGCCCAGCCCAGCCCAGCCAAGCCCAGCCAAGCCAAGCCCAGCCCAGTCCAGCCCAGCCCAGCCCTGAGCAGCCCAGCCCAGCCAAGCCCAGCCAAGCCCAGCCAAGCCAAGCCCAGCCAAGCTCAGCCCAGCCCAGCCCAGCTCAAACCCAACCCAGCCCAGCCCAACCCAGCCCAACCCAGCCCAACCCAGCACAGCCAAGCACAGCCCAGCCAAGCCCACCCCAGCCACCCCAGCCACGACCACCCCAGCCCAGCCCAACCCACCCCAGCCCAGCCAAGTCCACCCCAGCCAAGTCCACCCGAGCCCAGTCCAGCCGGGAGAGGAGGAGGGCGCGTGAGAGTGGTGTCGGGTTGGGGGTGGGGGTGGGTGGCGGGACTCTGGGGCGGGGGAGGGTGCGGACGGGTGGCGGCGTGAGAAATGGGGTGTCAAAAGTAACTTATCAACCCTGGATGGCAATGGGCCTTGTCGGACATGGCCCGCGCTGCCGCCGTCCCCCGCCGCACCGCCCGGGTGCATGCCGATGGCCGGTGTCCAGCCCCGGGACGGCCCGGTACTGATAGGTGAGGGATGGGTGCGCCGCCGGGCGGAGCGAGGCGGCGGCAGGACGGGGCGGCAGGAGCAGGGCGGGGCAGGGCGGGGCGGGGTGGGGCGGGGCGGCAGGGGCGGTCCGGTGCGGTGCGGGGCGGCAGGGGCGGGAGGGGCGGTGCGGTGCGGTGCGGTGCGGTGCGGTGCGGTGCGGTGCGGTGCGGGTGCGGGGCGGGGCGGGGCGGGGCGGGGCGGGGTGGGCGGGGCGGGGCGGGGCGGGGCGGGGGCGGGGCGGGGCGGGCGGGGCGGGGCGGGGCGGGGGCGGGGCGGGGCGGGGCGGGGCGGGGCGGGGCGGGGCGGGGGGCGGGGCGGGGCGGGGCGGGGCGGGGGCGGGCGGAACTGGGGCGGTGCGGGGGCTGGGCGGGGCTGGGGGCGGGGCGGGGCGAGGGCGGGGCTGGGGCTGGAGCGGGCCGGCCGCGGGGCGGGGATGGGGCGGGGGCAGTCTGGAAGGGGCAGGGGCGGTCTTGGCGGGGCGCGGCGGGGCGGTGCAGGGCGGGGTGGGGACAGGGCGGGGCGCGGGAGAGTTGGGGGAGGGGGAGCAGAGTGGGAGGAGGACGGAGCGGGAACGGTGCACCACCCGGAATGGCAATGCCCTGCAAGGTATTCGGGGGACCTCGTATTAATGAGAAATCACCGACCAGACTTGATGTGGACAAAACAGAATAAAAACATACAGACACAAATCGAACTCGGAATGGTCCACACGAACACACGACTCACGGTATATCTAAACTCTGATTACAGTTTCTTTTATTCACTATTCTCGTGGAACAACTGGAGCTCAACCAACGGTTGGTTGGGCTCAGTGCATGGGCCGGCCCCCTTTTCGCCGTGTCGATGTGTCTGTCTGGTGATGTTTTATTTTGGTGAAAACAATCGATGATTTTTTATGTATTTTCTTTTAGCAAAGCGTGACTGTGGTCTGCGCTCTGCCTAATGACAGT
This sequence comes from Branchipolynoe longqiensis, assembly GCA_030323885.1. NCBI lineage: Eukaryota > Metazoa > Annelida > Polychaeta > Phyllodocida > Polynoidae > Branchipolynoe > Branchipolynoe longqiensis. The sequence goes on along the minus strand of CM059194.1, from coordinate 17,904,430 downwards.
CGGGGAATGCCTGAGTGTGTGTGTGAGTGTATGGGGGAATGTGGGAGGTGTGCATCATCACTCCTCCAGTGGTCTGCACTTGCTATCCGGACCGCACTTCGTCCACACCTCTCTCTATCTCTTCTCTGCTGGCCTTGCTCCTCCTTGATAATGTCTGGAAAGAGTTCCATGAGGGGGAGCCCGCTAGCATTTCACTTTCTACTCTTACTCTGTATGTGTCTTTGGCTAGCAAAGAGACACGTCCTTTGACTCAACTCTCCTCATTTCTCTTTCCTATACTCTACCCTTTTTTCTCTCTCCCGGGCTTACTTCTCCCCCTGATCAAGGGAGTTGTTTGCTTGGGTGGGGCCCTTTACCTTATCGTTTTTCTCGCTTTGTTCTTGTTGCTGGAACCACTGAACCCACCTTTACCCGTCCTTTCCTTCTGAACCCTTACTGCTGTTGACTGGATACAAGTGCTCTCCTACCACCAGACTGGATAGATTCGGGGCCGCCCCAATGACTCGTTCTTTGATAGATTGTAAAGATGTCCCCAGCTTCTACAACCGCCCCATCAGAAGATTAATCTTCAACCAAAGATTGGACCGATTTATCGGTGCCTTTCTATATTGCTGCAGTTCCGCAGCCGGTAACCATCGTAAGGTTACGAACCCCCCCAGAAGTCAGTCCAGTGGTCTGCATAATTCCCGAGTAGCGTCGCGCCCTAGGAGGATGAACAAGAGCAAGAGGAGGGGCAGGAGCAGGAGTGTGGGGAGGAGGAGAGGGAAGGGAAGCGGAGCAGGAGGAGGGTGGGGAGGAGGACAGAGAGGGATGGGAAAGAGGTGGAATAGGAATACGGGTAGAAGAGGAGGCGTAGGATGGCAGGAAGATGTTGAGAGGGGGGAGGGGGAAAGAAGAGGAGGTACAGGAGGAGGGTGTGGAGGAGCAGAAGGAGGAGCGTCAGGAGGAGGAGGGGAGCGGCAGGACGAGGGGTGGGGAGGAGAAGAGGGAGGGGTGGAGCAAAAAGAGGAAGGGAATAGGAAAGCACGCGTAGGAGGAGGAAGAGGATGGGAGGCAGGAGGAGACAGAATAGGAGGAAGAGGAGCAGGAGCAGGGGGAGGAGCAGGGGGAGGAGCAGAAGCAGGGGCAGGAGCAGGACCAGGAGTGGAAGCGTGGAGAAGAGGAGATTGAGGCGAAGGGACAAGAGGGGGAAGATGGGAAGTCGAGGAGGCTTAGGAGATGAGGAGGAAGAAGAGGAGGGGGAGGCAGGAGGAGAAATAAGAGGAGGAGACTGAGGAAGAGGAGGAGGAGGAGGCGGATGACAAGAAGGAAGAGGGGGGAGGAGAAAGAAGGTGAGGCTGAGGAGGAGAAAGAGGAGGTAGAGGTGGAGGAGGTAGAGGAGGGAGAGGAGGATGAGCAGGAAGAGGAGTTTGAGATTGTGATTAATGTGTAAATAATGTCAGATAAATCTGTACTGCATTGCAAGTGGATTCATTTGTTGTCCTGAAAGCGAACCGAACCAAATGTAGTATAGTCCGATGAAGACATCGAATTTGCGAATGATGACAGAAGATCAAACCCATCGCATGATGTAACTCTAAATTCTTTTTTTGTGTGGGTACATTAGTTGATTAAGCATGGGAGATTTCAATTGCGGATGATTGGTCTTCCTCATTCCACTGCTCCTTGCCCTATCCTAAGAATGCCGAATGTCAGGCTAGGAAGCAACAAGTATCACTTTGTAAGTCATTCATTTGACTCGACCTGGGTTCGAACCCACGATCCCACAACCGACCCTCCAACTCATTCGGCCATCCCGCCTGGTATTAATTAATAAAGATTTTATCTATAAAATATACCTCAAACGAAGCTATTAATTTTACGCCTGAAATATCATATATATAAGCACACACATTTATCCTACCCGCTGGTATATATATATTATACATACTCGGTACATAAGCGAACCGTTAGTATAAAAGGCCCTTAGGGGTGGCAATCTAAATGTTGCTCCATATTCAACGAGCTGGGTAGTTAGGGCGGCATTAACCTCAATAAGGCTCTAGTTGGCCAGTGCTTTTCCCTTTCCTCGCACCTGCCCTTTGAAGCAGACTTAATAAAGCCACTGAGAAAATGTCGTCTTCTGCGTGTGAGAACAAACATCACGCATACCTAATACACTAACAGTCAAATCTGTAAGATCTACCCATAAAGGATAACATTCAGTGAATTTGATGTCAGAACTGGTAAGATTTCGACGGAGCAGACGACAATTCGATGGTGACCGTCAAGTAAGGGCTGCATTAACCCCCCGCCACAATTAATGGGCGGGCTGCATTACCCATGTTTGAAGAAGCCATTTGGCCTCCAGCTACCTCCAGTACCCCGCTTTATCCTGGTCCCTTACAGCTCCTCCAGTGTGTACCCTGTAGCCAACGCTTGCTTCCTCCAGTATGCAATGGGACGTGTGGGGGGGGGGAGGGGTGGAGGGTGGAGGGGGGGGGGATGCGGTGGGAGTGGGAGTGGGTGAATGACTGGAGGTAGTTTCAGGGGCCAATGTTACTAATTCTAACATGGATAACAACATTAAGTGAATTAAAACCAATTTTGCTCTGAATATTCTAATACTAATAGCATTTCCATTTTTTCTCCCCTTAAAAATAAATAAATTAAAAAAAACCTTTATTATCCTTTTGCATTTTGAGCATTTTTGCTATGAGTACTTACGGAAATTTCGCTTTCATCTTTGATTAATTACATTTTTGCTAATATTTTATTTTTTAATTATTATTTTGCTGCAGCTGACCGTTTGCATTTTGGCTGATTTTTATATTTATTTATATTTATTTTTAATTTGGTTTCGCTGCGGCTGCATCAGTCAGTGGCACCTCACCGCCGGCGGGAACCCATAGTGCTGCTCTTTCATAGCAATATAGAAAGGCTTATAAGGACGGCCGTAACAGCGGCACAGATTCTGAAATATGACCAACCCCCACGTCGGGGTCGCCCTGGGCCTTGCCCCCGCCCTGCCCCCGCCCTTCCCCCGCCCTGCTCCCGCCCTACCCCCACCCTACCCGGCCCTGCCCCGTTCTTATCCCGCTCTGCTCCTCCACCCAAGTCCCCCTTCACCTAGCGCCTCCCCAGGCCCCCCCCCCCACCCACCCCCACCCACCCCCCACCCCCACCCCCACACCCCCCTGCCACGCCTCCCCGCCCTGCCGCCCAGGGCGCTTCTCGGGCGGGCGGGCGGGCGGGCGGGGCGGGGGAAGGACCACTTTGTGGGCAGCGAATCTGGCGAGAAGCGCGCCAATTTGCTGACCCCGCGCACCCATCCATCGAGGGGTCAGCGAGCCGTGAAGGGGCCGATCAGCACCCGCCTCCAGGGGGCGCCCCAGGGCGCGGTGCGGGTCGGCGCGGACGCGCCCCCTGGAGGCGAGCTGTGCTGCTCCCTCCAGTGTCCCCTTGATCCCGGCATTGCCCCCTTCCCCCAACCCGCGCCCTTTAGAACTCATTCACCCCGATACCCTTCCCTCAGACACAGACTCACTCAGACACACTCGACACACTCAGACACACTCACACACACACACTCACACACACTCACACACACTCATGCACACACTCACACAGTCACAGACACTCACACACACTCGCACACACTCACACATACTCACACATACTCACACACACTCACACACACTCACACTCACACACATTCACACACACTCACACACAGTCACACACACTACCACACTCACACACACACTCACACACTCACACACACTCACACTCACACACACTCACACACACTCACACACACATTCACACACACACACTCACCCACACTCACACACACTCACACACACTGAAACACACACTCACACACACTCACACAAACTCACACACCTTCACACACTCACACTGACACACCCATTCAGACACACTCACATACACACTGACACACACTCACACACACAAACACACACTGACACACACAGACACACACACATACACTCACACACCTACTCACACACTCAACTGCTTGCCACAGACTCACACACACTCACATACACTCACATACACTCACACACACTCACCCACACCCACACACCCTCACACATACACTCACACACACACTCAAACTCACTCACACACACTCACATACACTCACATACACTCACACACACTCACACAGACACAAACGCACTCACACACACTCACAAACACACACCCACACGCACACACTCACACACACTCACAGACTCACACACACTCACACACACTCAAATGCTTGCCACAGACTCATTACCCTCAGGACAGTGGCACTACCCCCACCACTGATCTTTTTCTCTCTTAACTATTATCTTTCTCCCCTTTCCTCCACCCCCGGATCCTCTTGGATCCACAGAGTCTGTTTCATGAAGACATAGCCAACAGCGCCACCACAACACAACAACATCAACAACAGCGAGTTGAGTCTAACACTATCTGATGTCCAGCTTGGAAATCTAGGTGCACCTTATTTTGTAAGAATTCATGTTCACATCACCATGGTACAATTCGAGGATACTACTAAATATAAATACACTAACAAACAAATATAATAGCTTGCCTGGTTTTGGAGTTCTGTATAAGTTATTGGGTACCACTACTATCCCCTCTCTTCTCTACCATACCCGGCTACCCTACTCCCCTCCTCCCCACATCCATCCCCTCCTCTCCTCCTCTTCTCTCCCACTCCTCCCCTCCCAATCCCCTCCACTTCTCCAACTTCACACCTCCCCCTTCTCTCCCACCCCCCTTCACCGCCTCCTCAACTTCTCCATCTCCCATTCGCACCTCACCCATCCCTCACATCCCCCCTCTCCCCACTACCTCCCCTCACCCATTCCTTCTCCTCAACCCTTTTCTTCCTCATTACCTTTTCCCATCCCACCGCTTCCCCTCCCCACTTTCCTCCTCTCCTTTCTACGCGGATTCTAGCCACTTCTTTCCCTTTCGTCTCTCCCCTCACACCACTCTCCCTCCACTTCATCACCCCTTTCCGTCCCCACCCCTCTCTCCCCTCTTCCATCACCATCCCTCCCCGTCCCGACCTCCACCCATACCCTCAACCTCGCCATTAATAGGATAGGGAAAGGACCGGGTTAGCTCAGTGTCAGGATAATGTGACTGAGTAGGATATCAGGTCCTGGTGCTGGCGGCGTGGTCTCCCAGTGGGGCAGGACTATAAAGTCACCATGAGTGCACACTGTCAGTTCACAAGTTGGTTCCCATCCTGATATGACCTTAGATGTTGCCAGGACGTAAAATTCCAACAAACAACCAACCAACAAACAAACCCTCCCCTGCACTTCCTGGGTCCCTCCCCAACCCCCCCACTGCCCTTCCCCACCCTCCCTCTACACTTGCCCGCCCCCCCCCCCCACCCCACCTCCCCTCCGTCCTTTCCCTGCAAACGGTGAGGTACACAGGTTGTTGGTTCTTGGTTGTTTGAATTTTTGCGTCTTGGCAACATCTATGGTCATATCAGGATGGGTACCAACTTGTAACAGTACGCCCTGATGGTGACTTTATAGTGATGCCCCAGCAGGAGATTAGGCCACCAGTACCATGACCTGATATCCCACTCAGTCACATTACCCTGGAACTGCGCCAAACCAGACCTTGGCTTATCCTAATAATGCCGCGCGCTTGCCTAGGAAGCGACAACTATCAATTTGGTAGTCATTGGTTTGCTACTCGACCAGGGTTTGAACCCACGATCCCATTGGTTCGGATCCCCCGATCTCCCCAAAACAGGAGACGGACGCTCAACTCACTCGGCTATCCCGTCTGGTCGGGGTGTGAAGGTGAAGCCCCAGTCACACCTTACCGGAATGAGTACCGGACACCACCGGACAAAGAATTGTCTAGTCCGTTGGTGTCCTGTGTCAAAATGTATCGAAATGTGTCAAAATGTTCCGCTTTCAACGGACAAGGAACATACATTAACGAATAGCCACCGGACGATAAACGGACGATAACCGGATGATAACCGGATGACACCTGATAACAACGGAAAAGCAATGGTCAACCGATGGGCGAAAACCGAATGTCAAGTGGACAGACTGGACACCAACCGGACACCAACCTGACACCTACCGGACACCTACCGGACTGATCACGGACATGCCAAAAACAGATAAAAAACCAACGAACCAAATTCCCACAGCAACATCAACTGACTCTGCAGGAAGCAAACCGGAGACATAACGGATGGGTAACGCACATGAACCGGACAAAATGGACTAAACAGACTTAAAAAGGAACCATCCGTACACCTCAGTCCGGCGGTGTCTGCTACAAGTTTTGTGCATGTTCAAAACTTGCTACCGTACACATCGGACACCACCGGACACAGAACAGACACGCTGGATGCCAACTGTATATACACCATACATGGCCGTATTTCACCAGACAGTGTCCCTTTTCTATCCGCTAATCCAATCCGGTGAGGTGTGACTGGGCCTTGAGGCCGGTGGTCAGTGGGCATGCAGTGAGCTGGATCAGGGACTGGCGGCCTGTCGGACACACTTCCCCGGGCACGGGCCACACCCGTCCGGCCTTGCACAAAAGATGCACCACCCCTTGACTTTCCTTATTATTCTCCCTCAGTCAGACGTGACAGGGAACCGCCGTTATTCATACCCCACCCACACTCCCAGTGACGTTCAGAATGGCTTGCTGTCTACATATACACCAAACGGGATGGCCGAATGAGTTGAGCGTCTGTCTCCTGCTTTGGTAGATCGTGGGATTTGAATTGACGGGTCAAGTCAAAGCAATGAGTTAACAAATTGATACTTGTCGTTTCCTAGCCAGGCACTCAGCATTATTAGGATAGGGTGTGGACTGGTTGGCTCAGTGTCAGGATAATGTGACTGGGTGGGATATCAGGTCATGGTGCTAGTGGCCTGGTTTCCCAGTTGGGCAGGACTATGAAGTTGCCATGAGTGTGCATTGTCACAATGACCTTAGATGTTGCCAGGACGTAAAACCCCATCAACGAACTAACCAACATACGCATTGCATCAAATAGTTGCTATAACATTTCTTGTGTGAGAAGGCTTATTAATCCTGTGAGATTCGTTCATCAGGAAAATAGAACATATTGAGAAAGTCCTATTATATAACTAGGTATATGAAGATTTGTTAGGAGCAAATATATATTCACCTTGTATGCATCATCAAATGAAAATGTCAGACCAATCTATAGAGATCGCATTCACATGTCAATTTGGTCACACATGTGGCTGGTGTTTCAGGACTAGCAACTTCTGGTGTCATATCATTCATGGCCACTGACATTAAGGTCTTGTTTGTTTGTCCTAGCAACATCTAATGTCATATCAGGACGGGTACCGACTTGTGACAGTGCGCACTCATGGCGATTTTATAGTGCTGCCCCATTGGGAGACCAGGCCGCCAGCACCATGACCTGATATCCGACTCAGTCACATTATCCTGACACTGAGTCGATCAGTCCTTGCCCTACCCTAATAATGCCCCTATCTGGGTAGGAAGCAACACGTATCAATTTTAACTCATTGGTTTGACTCGACCAGGGTTGGAACCCACGATCCCATGGTTTACCAACACGGGAGATGGACGCTCTAACTCATTCGGCCATCCCGTCTGGTTGCGCACTCTTGGTGGTGCTATGATATTTTCCCATTTGGACACGGAGCCAACAGCACCATAATGCAATATCTGACTCAGTTGCATTATTATGCCAACCAGACCGGATGGACGATTACGTTCAGTTCCCACTTCCGGTGTAAGAGTTCAACTTCCGGTGTTACAGGTCAACTTCCGGTGTCAGGCCAACTTCCGGTGTGACAGGTCAGGTTCCGGTCTGACAGGTCAACTTCCGGTTTGACAAGTCATGAGATTCACACGCTGGGTTAGAGCCCCAGCCGAATTGAGGCAATGACTTAAAAATGTCATTCTACGGGTTCGATCCTTGGTCGAGTCAAACCAATAACTTAAAAATTGGTACTTTTCGCTTCCTAGCCAGGTGCTCGGCATTATATGGATAGGGCAAGGACTGGTTGGCTCAGTGTCAGGATAATGTGACTGAGTGGAATATCATGGCATGGTGCTGGTGGCTTGGTCTCGCAGTCGGGCAGCACTATACCATCAACTTGAGTGCTCACTGTCACTAGTCGGTACCCGTCCTGATATGAACTTATATGTTACTAGGACGAAAATCACCAACACCAATCAACCACTGAGCTGTGATTGAAAGCACCACTGATTAATGAACAACAGTACTGTAACAAATTCAACACAGCTCAAATACAACGAGAAAAACACTTCTCATAACATCGAGCAGGGGAAACAGCGACGAGTCTCAATTTTACCGGGGATTGAATCCAAGAGCCCCTAATCCTATGAACCTCTGTGTAAACTATTCCAATAGTCGGCATAGGGGTGAATGCAAATGTTCTTTTACTGATCGGTGTACGTGCCCAAGCGCATGTATGTATATATATATATATATATGTATGGGTCGGTGCTGCCTGAGTGGGATGTAAATAGACATAGTGGTGCTGTCAGGTCTGGGTGTGATTGCACTCAGGTGCTACCCCCCTCTGCTGGGATAGGGATCACCACACTCAAAAGGTCAAGGTTGGTGGTGGCCATGGGGCCATACAGCTTGTGGTGGAGACCGCTGGTATCCATGGGGACCTGGAATGCTGGATCCCTATTGGTAGGGCCAATAATGCTTAATTCCCATTGGGGGAAAGGGGTGGGGTGATACTCTACAATGAACCCATGTGACTACACAAGCAATAACCCAGAGGGCTGGACTGTCTTCTCTTCTTCTTTACATTGTATACTCTTCCTTTCTCTTGTCTGTATTGTTTTCACCATAGCCTGCCTATACAGCCACAGATTCGAGCATTAGACTTTATATCTGGTCAGTCCTAGTGTGACCAGTATAACACTACCTGAGCCAGGCATTGAATGGTCATCCGGGCACCCGATGGTGAACGCGCGCCCTGACTGTTTCCGGTTCCGGTGATCGCCCACTGAGGAAGCCTTCAGCTATTAGGACATCACCCATATGCCCCCGCGCCGACCAGCCCGGGCACATCCAATGTCATAACTCACACCCAGGGATCAGCGCCACGATATTGACCTCCCAGGGGCAACTCAAGGTCATGGCCAGGTCGCCTGGGGGTCATGGGCGGGTCCCTGGGTGAGGTGATGCGTGACAGGGGACTCGGGCGCGATGAGACACTGACATAATAAAGCGCCGTGGTGACGTCACTGGGGCGCGTGGTACAAATAATTCGTCGGTTAATTTTATTTTGGCGCCAAAGAAGAATACAAACCATGGAAATGAGGTGCTACCGCAAGATACTACGCATCTCGATTCTGATGCAAAGACCATGGTTCCAATGAGGAAGTCCATGGCTAGATCTGAGAGTGAGAGGCAGTTGGACCACATGAAGATCTCTTGACAAATTGTATTTAAAGAGATGCAATCTGCAGTGACGTGGCCATATTTCCCATACATCAAAGTTTGACCAAAAACATCTTGCAAGGAACAGTGAAAGAGCGAAGAAGATAAGGCAGATAAAGGAAGAGGTGGGAAGACAACATCCATGCATGGATTTTAACAAGTCCTAGTGAGCTGAGGAGAACTGGGGTCAATGGTTAAAACTGATGGTAAAGTTATTTGTGGTGCTCCAACCACCTTCCATGTTAACACACCAATGGTGATGATTTATTACATATATATATATATATATATATATATATATATATATATATAACACCATATACTCCACGGAAGGTGTGGAGTATATGGTGTTATATATATATATGTGCTGTATAAGCATTATACAAGTATAATTATCCATGAACTGATTATCCTTTAATGGTGCCTCTTGTTGCACCTTATCTGGACACCTCACAACTATTGACACTTAGCAACTCAGGCGAATGGACAGGCGCGCTGCCTTGCCTGGTGATGCCACCTGGCCTATTCAGCTGCCATGACTCAGCCTCTTGCCTGTGCCACTCGCTTAAAAAGTTTTATATAACAGATGCAGATTTTTATATAACAGATGCTTTTTAAATACTTTTGGTATCGACTTTAATCTAATTATCGGGTATACTTATCTGGTCGTCGCAAATGTCAGAAAGGGCAATGCCATTTTTCATCGAAATGACTCAGGAATAATAAATAGTTGGTAATAATAGTCAACCTGATATATTTATCTAAAAAATGATGCAAGAATTCGAAAGCCATCGGACTATGTAACGGTAAAGGCTATCTCTGCAATGTTACTCTATCAATGGGCACCGTAGTAATGATTGCTCACACAACCACTTCAAACTTGTATCAGATATAGTTGTTGCTACCATTTGACACAAATCTGGCCATTTCAGAATGTTGTGTAAATTCCAATATAGGCATGTGAATGTGATAAACAAGACTGACAGAATAGATACCACTAGCTTTTCACCACGAATATAGTGTTGGTTGTTCGTTGTTGTTTTACGTCCTAGCAACATGTAAGGTCATATCAGGACGGACGAATATAGTTGTTGCTGCAGGCATGGCATGACACTCATTTCACCTGGGCGGGCAGCAGATGGATCGCATAAGGGAGCCTATGTAGGTTAATTGTTAGAATGATTGTATAGGAATGGCAGACATGAGGGTTCGAGTCCCACTCTGTCTTGAGTATGCCATTTGTGTACAACATTCCCATGATACTGGTTCTGTGCTGGTGATGCGTGAAGCATATATACTGAGTGATGTATATTCTTTGACCTCCTTTGTGTAAGTAATTGAAAAGTGCCACCTGGGTATTTGTAATCATAACTATGACTATGAGACTGACACTTTCAGGGCGATGAGCATAATTGGCTGTACTCACCTCCCAATGTGAAATGCACCATGCACACACGTGTGTGTAGGTGGATGGATGGGAACCTAGGTAGTCCTCTAGGTAGGTTGCTCCCTCTGAAATGGCATCACTGTGGGTTCGAATGCCACTCTAGGCATGATGTCCTATTACATTATGTTAACTATTCTATAGCTACGATCTGCATCCCGTCACATCACCTCATCATTATCATCATCGACATCATCATCACGACTCAGCTTATCACTATTGTCATCAATCATTTCCAGCATCATCAGCATTATCATAGCAACACAATTTTAACCATCGCCATTGCCATTGTCGGCATTACCACCATGGTCGTTATCAGCATTATTGTTCTATTGACACACTATTGCAATGTTCTGAATTGGCTGTATTTGTAAATTATTGACTTAAAACCTCCAAGAAGGCGTTTTAGTATCTTCGCTGATTAAGCCAGGTCGTGGAAGATATTATCCTATAACTGCTCTTTAAGTAATGAGCCTTTGTGGCGAGATGGCATGACATGTTATTAATTCCCATTCTTTGATTAAAATGTTGTCTGGCGAAGTAGGCCTACAGTAGTTGACAAGTGCGGTCTGGGTTGGTGGGTGAGGAAGTGGGTGTGACGGTGGGAGTTGGGGCATGCGATGGGTCAGGGTGGGAGTGGGGGTTGGTGTGTGTGTGGGAGGGGGTGTGACGGTGGGAGTTGGGGCATGTGATGGGTCAGGGGTGGGTGGGGGTTGGTGTGTGAGTGGGAGGGGGTGTGACGGTGGGAGTTGGTGCATGTGATGGGTCAGGGGTGGGTGGGGGTTGGTGTGTGAGTGGGAGGGGGTGTGACGGTGGGAGTTGGTGCATGTGATGGGTGAGGGTTGGGTAGGGGTTGGTGTTTGTGTGGGAGGGGGTGTGACGGTGGGAGTGGGGGCATGCGATGGGTCAGGGTTGGGTGGGGGTTGGTGTGTGGGAGGGAGGGGGTGTGACGGTGGGAGTTGGTGCATGTGATGGGTCAGGGTGGGAGTGGGGGTTGATGTGGGGGAGGGGGTGTGACAGTGGAAGTTGGGGCATGTGATGGGTCAGGGTTGGGTGGGGGTTGGTGTGTGTGTGGGAGGGGGTGTGAGGTGGGAGTTGGGGCATGTCATGGATCAGGGTTGGGTGGGGGTTGGTGTGTGTGTGGGAGGGGGTGTGACGGTGGGAGTTGGGGCATGTGATGGGTCAGGGTTGGGTGGGGGTTGGTGTGTGTGTGTGGAGGGGTGTGACGGTGGGAGTTGGTGCATGTGATGGGTCAGGGTTGGGTGGGGGGCTCTGATGTCAGTGGACAGGTTGAGTAGGGGTGTGGCGCATCGTGTGGAGAGTTTGTGGTGTTTGTGGGTGTGGGTGTGGCTGTGGGTGTTGGTGTAGGGGTCTGACTGTGAGGGTGGGTGGGTGTGGGTGTGGGTGGGGGTACTGATATCAATGGAAAGGTTGAGTGGGTGTGGGGCGGATTGATTGGAGTGGAGGTGAATGTGTGGGTGTGATTGTCTGGATGTGGGTGTGGGTGTGGGATTGGGTGTGGGCGTGGGTGTGGGTAGGTGTGGGTGCGGGTGTGGGTGTGGGTGTGGTTGGGTGTGGGTATGGGATTGGGTGTGGGTTTGGGTGAGGGTGGATATGGCTATAGGATTGGGTGTGGGTGTGTGGGTGTAGGCGTGGGTGTGGGTGTGGGTGGATGTGGGCATATGATTGGGTGTGGGTGTGGATGTGTGTGTGGGTGTGTGTGTGTGGGTGTAGGTGTGAGTGTGTGTGGTGTGTGGGTGTGAGTGGGTGTGGATGGGTGGATGTGGGTGTGGGTGTGGGTGGTGTGTGGTGTGTGGGTGTGGGTGTGGGTGTTGGTGTGGGTGTGGGTGTGGGTGTGGGTGTGGGTGTGGGTGTGGGTGTGGGTGTGGGTGTGGGTGTGGGTGGGGGTGTGTGATGTGTGATGTGTGTGTGTGTGGGGCGGACTTACAGCCCGCTGACCACTGCCTATCAGTGTGTGACCACCAGTACATCACCGCACTGACCACTCACCCCCCCCCCCCCCCCCCATCTCCGACAAGCCGGCAGACACGGGGGGGTCATGTGGGGTCGGCGCTGGCGGCCGGCGTGCACCGCGCAGATCGAAGCGCACTCAGCGAAATGGCCGCTGGCCGGCAGGGTGCGCTTTTCTAATATTATGTGATGTCCGCAGCTGACATGAGGTTTCTAATCTCATGTGATGACTGGTACCCGGCCTGACCACTCCACCCACCCCCGCCCCCACACCCACGTGACTCGGGCTGACAGGCGTGGGGGGGGGGGGGTGTAGGAGTAGGCAGTGGTGGGTGGGGGTGGTGATATATCGTCTCAAGGCCGCAGCACTAATGACATATCGATGCAATCTACCAATATGTTGGTGTTCTTTTAGTTTGACGTTACTTAAATTTATGATTATATATATATGCTAGCTAGATATTAAATTATATATCCCTACAAGTTCTAACATAGTAACAACTTAAGCTTCATCTGGTCGATGGAATATGCCTACCATTCAATTTTTATTTTTCACCCAAGTTGTAAATATATAATTTCCTAATGTTAGTCCTTTCAATGCACTTTGCTCATCAGGGGGCTCCATTAAGTTAACATTATTATTATCATTAGTATTATTAGTACAGTGGCTAAGAGTAGATTTTGAGTAGAAGCCTGCACTTTTTCAGTTGTTTGTTTGTTGTTTTACGTCCTAGAAACATAAGGTCGGAGCAGAAAGGGTCAGAAAAGCATGAACCTTCCCATAGTGCTACTACGATACCTGTAGATCATAACACAAATTTAATCACGCAAAAAAGTGCCACCTGGTGGTCACCATTTTGACATCAACTGAAATGGCCACCCTTTTAGCCAATATCTTCATATCTATAGCACTTAGAAGTGATACTCAAGCATATTACATTTATAGTATTACTATATTAGCATTTAAACGCTAGTCATGCAGTGTAATTTATTAGTGTTTACGAAGTCAGCCGAACTACTGGATGGTGTGGATGGTTGTTAGAGTTTTCTATCCTGGCAACATCTAAGGTCATATCAGCACAGGTACTGACTTGTGACAGTGCACACTCATGGCGACTTTATAGTGCTGCCTACTGGGACTGGGAGACCAGACCACAACCACCATGACCCAATATCCTGCACTCAGTTTACATTATCCTGACACCGAGCCAATCAGTCTTTACCCTATCCTAAAAATACCAAGCTCTCGGATCTGTGGTTGTGTAGTCAGGCTAGGTGAAATCAATACAGGCAAAAAGAGAAAGGAAGAGTATAAAGAGTGAAAGAAGAGAGAGAGCCAAGCCCTCAGGTTTATTATTTATATGGTACATGGATCCAGTATGGCATATCACCTGACCATTTTCTCCCAATGAGAATCAAGCATCTACAGCTCTACCAATGAGAATCAAGCATTTCAGGTCCCAATGGTTACAGTAATCTGCCCACCACCACCAAGTGGCGTGGCTCCCTTGGTCACCACCTGCCCTGAGCTGAGTGTGTGGTGATCCATGACTAGCCGAGGGCGGAGGGGGTAGTGGGTAGAGCTCTGAGTGCCCCTTACACCCTATCTTACTAGCACCACAATGTCTATTTACCAATGAATCAATCAAGCATCACCAGCAACTACATAAACACATTTATGCACCTGGCCCTATATACCTTTTTCATAAATAGAACATTTGCATTCCCTCACCAATGCATCATTATCGGAATATTTTACAGTTGGTTGGACTTGATCGGGAAGCGAACTCCCGACCTTCGAGACGCAAGGTCTGCGCACTACAACCGATTCGGCCACCGCGCCCGGTTTAAGGAACCGGAGATTGTGGGGCGGGTGCCTGGGGGCGGGGGGCGACGGGGGGTGAAGGGTGGGCAAGGGAACACGGAGAACATATTTCTATATAATAATACGGTATTGCCTGCAGGGACGCGGGGTGGGTTGGGGAAGGGCGGGGTGACGGCCTGCCGGCTATTTAGAGCTACTGGAGGACATTGAGACGGACTCAATCACAGCCGGGACATTTAGAGGAACGACGCATTGTGGGATTACAGATGGAGGCTCACGGCAGTGTGTCAGGGCGGGAGGGTGGGTGGGTGGGGAAGTCTGTGTGGGTGGGTGGGGGAGTGGGTGGGGAGGTAATGGTGTGTGCCAGTGTGTGAGGGTGTGTGTCATTGTGTGAGGGTGGGTGTCAGTGGTGGAGGGGAGAGGTGAGGGTGTGTCTCAGTGGGTGAGTTGTAGGTGTGTGGGGGTCAGTAGGTGAGGGTGTATGTAGGGGTGTGTGTGTGTGGGTGTGGGTGTGGGTTTGTGGATGTGGGTGAGGGTGTGTGTAGGTGTGGAAGATGGTGGATGGGTGGGGGGGGAGCTGAGGGTGTGTGCCATTGTGTGAGTGGTGTGTGTGTCAGTGGTGGAGGGTGAGTGGGTGGGGTGGGGCGAGGGGGGGAGGTGAGGGTGTGTCTCAGTGGGTGACGGGTGTGTGTAGTAGCGGGATGTGGTGGCGCGTGTCTGGTGTCTGGATGTGGGTGAGGGTGTGTGTCAGTGGAAGAGGGTGGATGGGTGGGGGGGAGCTGCGGGTGTGTCTCAGTGGGTGAGGGTGTGTGTATGTGTGTGTGTTGGTGTGTGGAGGTGGGTGAGGGTGTGTGTGTCAGTGGGAGAGGGTGCATGGGTGGGGGGAGTTGAGGGTGTGTGTCAGTTGGGGGAGGTGAGGGCGTGTGTCTGTGGCTGAGGGTGTGGGAGTGGGGGTCAGTGGATGAGGGTGTGTGTGAGGGGGTGTGAATGTGTGAGTGTGTTCCAGTGGATTTGTGTGTGTGTCAGTGGGTGAAGGTTTGTATGGATGTGTGTATCAGAGGGTGAGCAGGTGTGTATGTGAGGGTGTGTGTGGGTGAGGGTGTGCGTGGATGTGTAGATGAGGTGGTATGTAGGTGTGTACGTGATCAGTGGATGTGGTCGTGTGTGGGTGAATGGTTGACGGTCTGTCTGTATCAGTGGGTGAGGATGTCTGTGAGTGTGTGGGTGCACGGTAGAAGGGGTGGTGTGTTGGTCAATGGGTATGTGGGTGTCGGTGGGTGAGAGTCTGGGTGGGTGTGTACCTGGTCAGTAGGTGGGGTTCTGTGGATGTATAGGAGGTTGTGCTTGTGTAGGTGGGTCAATAGGTGAAGTGGTATGTGGGTCAGTGAGTGAGGTGGCGTGTGGGTGAGTTGGATGGTCAGTGGGTGAGATAGGGTGTGGGTGATTAGGAAGTCAGTCGGTGAGCTGCTGGGTGTAGGTAGGCCGGTGATGAGGTGATGTCTGAGTGTGTTGGTGGCTGGGCCTGTGTGGCATGGGTCAGTTAGTGAGGTGGTGTGTGGTTCAGTGGGTGAGAGGTGTGTGTGTATGTGTATCTCGTCAGTGATTGAGGTGGTGTGTTGGTGTGTAGGAGGGTGTGGTAATAGGTGAAGCCTATAGGTAGGTCCGTGGATACTGTGGTGTATCAGTGGGTGTGGTGGTTGGTGAGGTCGTGTGGTGCTATATTGGTAGGTCATTGGGTGGGGTAGTGTGTGGGTGTTGGTGAGGGTGATAGTGTGTGATGTGGCTGGGGGTTTGGGTGACAGTGGTTGAGGTAGTGTGTGGGTGTGGGTGACAGGGGGTCAAGTAGTGTATGGGTGTGGGTGACAGTGGGCTAGGTTGGTGTGGGGGTGGCTGACAGGGGGTGAGGTAGTGTGTGGGTGTGGGTGTGGGTGACAGGGGTCAAGTAGTGTGTGGGTGTGGGTAACAGTGGGTTAGGTTGGTGTGGGTGTGGGTGACAGGGAGTGAAGTAGTGTGTGGGTGTGGGTGACAGTGGATGAGGTGGGTGTGGGTGTGGGTGACAGGCGGTGAGGTAGTGTGTGGGTGTGGGTGACAGTGGGTGTGGGCGACAGTGGGTGGGGTAGTGTGAGTGTGGGTGACAGTGGGTCAGGGATGTGTGTGTGGGTGTGGGTGACAGTGGGTGAGGTAGTGTGTGGGTGGGTGTGACAGTGAGTGAAGTGGTGTGTGGGTGACAGTGGGTGAGGTGGGGTGTGTGGATGCATAGGTGGCTAGTATGTGACAGTGTGTGTGGTTGTCAGTATGTGAGTGTGTTTGTAGGTATCAGTATGTGAGAGTGTGTCTTTCAATATCTAATAGTATGTGGCAGTGTTAGTATCTGAGAATGTGTGTACCAGTATATGAGAGTCTCTGTATGTGTCAGTATATGATAGTGTGTGTGGGTGTCAGTATATGAGAGTGTGTGGGTGAGTCAGTATATGAGAGTGTATGTATGTGTTAGTATATGAGAGTGTGTGTATGTGTCAGTATATGAGAGTGTGTGTATGTGTTAGTATATGAGAGTGTGGGTATGTGTTAGTATATGAGAGTGTGTATGTGTCAGTATACGAGAGTGTGTGTGGGTGTCAGTACATGAGAGTGTGTGGGGGTGTCAGTACATAAGAGTGTGTGTGAGTGTCAGTATGTGAGAGCATAGGTGGGTGTAAGTAGGTGAGAGTGTGTGTAGGTGCTAGATTTGTAATAATATATTTTTCGATTGAATATTTAAACTAGGAAAAAAACTACTGGGACTACGTTCTTCTCTATTTCTGTTATTGCTTCTTGTCCGAACTGACCTAAATTGGAAGTAGTTCTAGTCAAAGCGTACAGACACCATTAGCAGAGAATAGTCCCTGACTTTAAATGCCACTGAAAATGGCACCATTCAGCATCGTGTAATAAGTATTTAGCCAGTTCTGCAGAATGGTCTCCAGCTCAATGAGTTGCGGATAATCATGTTATGCTGCTTGTAGCAATATGTAATAATATGTCACATTTTGGTTTTATTTTCAGTTGAATTAAGGTTTGGTTGTGGTGTATAATTAATAGTTGTAATAATATGTGCAAAATAATTAAATGTCTGAATGGCTACAATCTAAAAATAGGCTTATGCGACGAGACTAATCCTCACCAAAGCTTATGCCAGGTACACACATAGCGTATAGGATTCGCGCACTAAAACTCCCGATCCGCTTAAAACTGAAATCGGCCGATTCATTTTTCGAATCGGGAATCGCAATCGTAATCCTAGCGCACACCTACCGTTTTAGCCCTAAAAATCGGGAATCGCAATCGGTAGGTGTGCTAGGGGAGTGCACACCTCACGATTTTGGGGCAGTTTTAGGTCGTATACGCTAGGTGGGTGCGGGAAAACGATCGTATACGCTAGGTGTGTACCGGGCATTAGCTACGCACTGCGGTAACCATCACTAGGGGTGAGGGGGCTGTGTGTTTGTTTGGGTAACCAGCCTAGGCCAGACGGGGTATAAAGAAAATGGCGGCCAGAGTGAAGCACACTGTAAGTGGAAGCCAAGATGTGAAGTGAAGACCGTGCTGGGAGCCGGCAGAGCTAGAAATTGGGGCTGTTGCTGGTAAACGGTGAGGCACTGGAATTAGTGTTGCATACAAGACGCATATGCGGATATTATGGGAATTGCACATTGTTGTTTTATCTGTATTGCTAATTAAAAACTAGAAACAACTTCCTGACTAACATGTATATATGTGTTTAAAGTTCATTGACTTGTTTCAAATAGATTATCGCATTTCTGTACTCACTATTTGCAGCAATGACGTACAAAGACTGTCGGAGAGGTGGTCAACAGTCTGAGTGTGGGCGATATTGAGTGAAACCATGAGAAATGGGACGCCAAGTGATAACGACACTTATTATGCGCATGCTTACCTAAATATATTTGCGTGTGTATTAAAGGTGCATAGCCCGATGGTATTATTGAGTTTCTGACATTTTTCTAAGATAAATATATTAAATTGGTTGTTATAATCTACCTTACTTTTGTTTGAAATAACGTTCATTTTAAATGGCTCAGTTTTGAGATATTTGAATTGCAAATATGTCAAATTAGTTCTGGCAAGCATGCCACAACTCAGACACCATAGCCAAAACAAGAGAAACAGGTTGTATTAAATTGACTTAGTATCCCTTCTGTGTGGAAACAAATGCATTAAAAGTGCATCATTATCTAAATTAGATATGTACAATCAATTCTAGATAATTGTTTTGGTTTTGACAAGTTTACGCTTCATCGGATTCTGCAGCTTTAATGAATTATATTTATATTGTCGCAGGGCGCGGGATGATGGAAATGGGGAAATATTATGCCTAGAGGAGGATTCGAACCCACACCTATTGCATTTCAGGCAAGTGTGCTAACCATTACACCACCTACGCTCCCTGATGTCATTACCCTATCTATGCTCACCTCTCTATGTGGGTCCTTGCCTGAGAGGTCATTGCACACTACTACAATGTAATAATTTAAGTTGCATTCGGGGTCTGCTTCAATAAGCCTCATTGAACCCAGACATCTCCTCTCCCTCTTTCCTTCCCACGTGAGCCCAGCCCTCCCACCTCATTGTTAATACTTCCTTTCCCGTCCCTCCAGGCGCCCCCTTATATACCCTATTCCGCATATAATCTCCCTCCCGGCACTCCTCCAAGGTCCTCCGATCGTAGTTTTTTCCCACCCACCTCCCTTTGTTCTCACCCTATTTTCATACATAGGCCTCATTCTTCCTTTCAGACTAGACACCATGCTCGAATCGGTAAGGCGGCTGGCTGGCTTCCCATGAGTTACCTTGGTTGTTGGAGTTTGACGTCCTGGCAACATCTAAGTTCATATCAGGACGGGGCCCATGAGGGAGCTTGGGGCGTCAAATTCCAACTTTGTCAAATCAATGACTTACAAAAATGTATAAGTATTACTACCTAGCCACACGATTGACATTCCATTTTACTAGGATAGTTGCAATGACTGGTTTGTACACGATCAGGATAATGTGACTGAGTCGGATATCAGGTCATGGTAGCAGCGGTCTTGTCTCCCAATGTGGCCACACTATAAACTGACCATGACCACACACTATCACAAGTCAGTACCCGTCTTGATATCACTTAGATGTTGCTAGGGGGTGGCAGTCAGCGCCCCATGCGGGGTGCTGGCTAACTAATCGGTCTCATTCATCACCAGAAGAAGGCCAACTTAATTACGGTGCTCCGTGAGTCCCCCCCCCCCCCCCCCCCCCCCACCACGCACCCTTCTGCGTCAGACACAGCTCATTGTAGCTAGAGCCTCCACAGCCTGCCCAGACACAGGCATCAGCAGACTGGTCACGTGATATATTACAAGCGTAAGACTCAACCAGCTTGGCTACGTGATATAGTATACTGAAACCCTGAAAATACTCCGATGTGAAATATGCAGAAATCGTCAACCCTAGGCAGCCCGACTATGTAGTGTAATGGACTGAAACCAATAAGCCTCCTCGATTATGGAATATACAGAAATCTTCTAACCTAATCATCTGAACTATGTAGTGTTTTTCTTGAAGATTTATACTGCCTATTATGGATAATTCTGAATAGACTTGTTTTCACAATTAGACAGTTTGTCAAAAGAAATGCCGAGCCTACACTTTTACTGACCCAAGGGATTTTTAACCTCCCATACCACATAGACATGGAATGAGAGCAACTGGCCTTTGATGACGCTGTAAGTTATACACATCGGTGGAAATCAAAATTGGCAGAGGTGGAGGCATGGGGAATCGAACCACTGACCTTCAGATTAGGAGTCCGACCTAGAAAAAAGTCAGACACCCTAACCACTACGCCACAGAGAACACCAGTGTAATGTACTGAAACCGTAAAATCACGTCTTTTATGGGTTATACGGAAATTGTCAAACCTAACCATCCAAACTATGTAATGCAATGTACTGAAACCGTAAAATGACGTTGATTATGGTTTATATGGAAATTGTCAAACCTAACCATCCAAACTATGTAGTGCAATGTACTGAAACCGTGAAATCACGTCGATTATGGGTTATACGGAAATTGTCAAACCTAACTAGCCCAACTATTTAGTGTAATGTACTGAAACCGTAAACTCACGTCGATTATGAGTTATACGGAAATTATCAAACCTAACGTCCAAACTATGTGGTGCAATGTACTGAAACCATGACATCACCTCGATTCTGGCTTATACCAACATCTTCAAACCTAGCCATTCCGGTGGACTGCAGCGTACTAAAAGCATCAAACAACCTCCGTTATGGAATATACAGAAAATTCAAACCCAAATCAGCCCTGCTTCGAAGTATAATATACTGAAACCGTCAAACTCCCTTAAATATGAAATATACAGAAATCTTCAAACGTATAACCAGCCCAGCTATATTGTGTAATATACTGAAACCCTCAAGCCACCGTAACTATGAAATATACAGAAATCTTCAAACGTAAAGGCCCTGTCACATTACGACACATATTACAAGCGCGGGGGCCAACGCATGAAATCACTTTTTTACGTCGAGAACTTTTTGGCGCACGGGCAAAGTTTGACGTATACATACCATATACATAGCTTATGGCCAATGTATGACCAGCGTATGGCTAATCTGCCTCCTGGCGAAAAACACTCGAATTGTGCTCATGGTATGTTTGCAGAACACCTGTGAATGCTTGATACGTCATCCAATCGCCATAACTACACCTCCTACATTACATATGTCAAGAGATGCTGGAGAAATGCTAAATGTACGTTAGACATACGTTAGACATACATTATCCATACGTTGTCAGTATGTGGACTGTACATTCCCACTGCCTTTAGCGTAGTACAACATAGTGCAACATAGTGAACGTTTGTCTAACGTATGTCTAATGTACATCAAAGTATGCCTAAAGTATACATAACATATGGCCAACGTAAAATCCACATGTTGTCAAACGTTGTAGTACGTCAAAGGTTTTGTGCATGCACAAAACTTTGCTAACCCACTGATGCGTCACACCGTATCTCGATGGACGTCGACGTACATTGACATGTTCCGACGAGCACCTAACTCATGCGTAACGCATAACAACGTATCCCAATGTAGCGGCCAAAACTCAGATACATCGGCATACATTGGTGCGATGTGTCGTAATGTGACAGCTCCTTTAGCCCTGAAAAAAACCCTTCAAATCTAACCAGCATAGCTACATAGGGAAATACACAGTAAACCATCAAACCGTCCCAATTATTTAATCTCGACCAGCTGTGAAACCGAACCAAGCTAAGTAATTGATGTCTAACGTGTGTGAAGGCGTCTAGCCTGACTGGTTAACATATTGAAACCCCAAATCCCTGTTACTGTTAGACCCACAATAGCATACATACAATACATCCACTCTAACTGACCACCTCCACAAATCAACCACTTCCCTATAGTGATCACTTTATTTGAGTCCCAAACGACCGCCCGTTCAATGCCATTGTAACAAAATGAAAAACTCCCTAAACCTAGCTCCTCCCGAAATGGACAATTTAAAGTCAGTCCCATGGTCTGTCGATTTAGAAAGGTTTTACTGCGTATATATATTTTGAAAGCGAGCAGAGTGACAGTAAGCTCATGGTGTGGAGGAGGCAGGGAGGAGAGAATGCCTCCTCTGTAGGGAATAACATGGAAGTTAGATTGGTTAGAGAGAAACATTAAGGGGCTGCCTTTATTTATATCCACATAATAAACTATATAGTACATAAGAACCCTCAAAGCCAAAGCAGCCACGACCATGTGATGCACAACAGTATGACAAGTTTGTGTATCTTTTTATATATCCCTTATCTACTTCTGCTATCCTGGTTGTCTCATTGTCTGAAACATCCAAAAGAAGACCACATTGTACCCACATTGTTTTAATCCCAACATAGTTGCTACGGGCGCATGTACATAGTCTGGACTGTCTGGTGGCAGTGGCGAAAGAGAGAGAGCATGTGACCTGCACCCTTATTTATAGGTTTTTACCCAGGTATTAGTCAGGTGACCCAAGCTGGTACCTGGCAGCCCGTTGGCTGCAGAGTACCAATGCAGCCATGTACCAGTCAGGTGACCTAGTTAGCTGGTACCTGGCAGCCTGTTGGCAGAAGAGTACTAAGGCATCCATAACCTGCTTGGTTGCATAGCACTAAATAAAAATCACCCCAAAATTCCCAAATATTTTACAAGCAGTCAAATCCAATAGACGACTTCTGATGGTGTCTAATGGTTCTTGAAGACTGACTGAAACTGCAAGCTGGCATGTTTACATGGGTTTGCGTTGGGCGTGCGTTCCTCCCAGTCATATCCTTCATGACAAGCCCTATATACACTGCTGTACTTTAAAGTCAATTTGAAACCATGGTTCTTGACCACTAATCTCAGGAAGACTCTGGCCATATATTTGTTTTGGATTGGGTTGCAGTGAAATAAATTGTGCTAACAAATATACTTCAGTAGAGCTGCATAGTCCAATGAAAGGAAGTGAAATAAATTGTGCTGACAACTGACCTACAGTAGAGCTGCATAGTCCAATGAAAGGATGGAATTTTGGAAACCAAGACACATAGTGCTCCCTGTCTGCAAAAGACATCTACGCATCTAGATTGATATCTTCTGGAGTCTTGATTTTAGCTCGTGTCATATTGGAGGGACATTCATATGAGATAAGAACAATACGTACAAGGCAATATATGTTCACCCTCGGCAGGGGTCCTCATTTACATTGCATCACGCTAGTTTGTGTCTCTTTACACTTGTCAGAAGATCTTTGTGTGGTCAAATTGCCTGCTGTAGTTCAGGATATACTTCCTCCTTTACATGAGATGCGCAGTATCTTGAAGTAGCACCTCATTTCCATGGTTTGTATTATTCTTTCAGTCTTTCAAGCTCTGCTCTGAGGGTCCATGAATGGCGAGCATACAGGCAGATGGATTTGACAAGGGAGCACATCAGTCATATCTTTGAGCTGAGAGAAATACTCTCGTCAAAGCAAACTGGTTTCAGCCTTGTCAACACTGCTGTTGTCTGCGCTATTCAGGAGAATATCTCAAGTTTGAAACCCTCGTCAGGGATAATTTGGCCCAGGTATTTGAAGCTCATCCCAAGCGTTTGTTCTGGCCAGACGTGTAGGCCGAATCGGTAGAGCGCAGGCTTCCCATGTGGAAGGTTGGGAGTTTGAATCCCAATCGAGTCAAACCAATGACTTATCAAATTGATATGTTTCGCTACCTAGCCTGGTGCTCGGTATTAATAGGTAGGACAAGGACTGGTTAGCACAGTAACAGGATAATGTTACTGTGTGAAATATCGGGTCATGGTATCACCGCCCTGGTCTAGCAGTGTGGCAGCACTATAAAGTTACCATGAGTGCCACGCTGTCAGAAGTACGGTATCCTTCCTGATATGACCTTAGATGGTTGGTTGGTTGTTGGACCTTTATGTCCTGGCAACATCTAACGTCATATCAGGATGGCTACCATACTTCTGGCAGTGCGCACTCATGCCAACTTTATAGTGTTTCCCCACTGGGAGACCAGGCCACCAGTACGAGGACCTGATATCCCACTCAGTCAAATTATCCTGGCACCGAGCCAACCTAATAATGCCGAGCACCTGGCTAGGAAGCGACATATATCAATTTTGTTAAGTAATTTATTACCTCAGATGTTGCTAGGATATTTTGTGCCACGTTACTGGGTGCCACTTCTTGCTGGCGGTGATCCCACTTCACCCCACATTTTGATGAGACACCTGCTGTACTGCCATAGTAGTCAGCTTTGTGGGTTGATGGCAGTAATGTCCCCCCCCCCCCACCGCTCTCCCTTCCCATCGCCCCTCTACCCCCACCTCCTCCATCACACACGACACATACATGTGTAACCGAACATTACCGACGGCTTCACGCGCCACTTCCGGTGTCCATGACAAGTTGATGCCACCAACTGGCGAGCGGTTACAACATTCAGTAGGACATAACGACATCTAGTAAAACACAAGCGCTGCTTTATTCACATGTACACACGCATACACATACACCCATGCACAAACACATGCACATGCATGCACATGCACATGCACACACACACGCACACATGCACATACACATGCACACACACACATACACACGCAAACACACACACGCACACGCACACGCACACGCACACGCACACGCACACGCACACGCACACGCACACACATACGCATACGCACACGCACACGCACACGCACACGCACACACACACGCACACACACACGCACACGCACACGCACACGCACACGCACACGCACACGCACACGCACACGCACACGCACACGCACACGCACACGCACACGCACACGCACACGCACACGCACACGCACACGCACAGGCGGACTTGCGGAGGGCGAAGTGCTGTGTAACTGGTACCATTACAGCTGTGTATTGCATTGCACTGATCGTAAATACCCATGCACTGGTCATCCATGCACCCCACTCCCTCCCCCCCGACCACCGCAAGACACACAGTCCCTCCGCCACACACACACGCGCTCACACATACCCACTACCCACCGGAAGTGAGTGAGGATTGTGGCGGACTGTGGCATAGGGTTGCACGGGGCTGGGTCTGTGGTGAAGGACATCGGGGCGCGGGGCGCGGGCGGGGCGCGGGGCGCGGGGCGCGGGGCGCGGGGCGCGGGCGCGGGGCGCGGGGCGCGGGGCGCGGGCGCGGGGCGCAGGGCGTGGGGCGCAGGGCGTGGGGAGCGGAGCCTGCGGAGCGGAGCCTGGGGAGCTTGGCGCGGGACGGCGGGGCGGTGGGGCGGCGGGGCGGCGGGGCGGCAGGGCTGCGGGGCTGCGGGGCGGCGGGCCGGCGGGGCGGTGGGGCGGCGGGGCGGCGGGGCGGCGGGGCGGAGGGGCGGAGGGGCGGCGGGGCGGCGGGGGCGGCGGGGCGGCGGGGCGGCGGGGCGGCGGGGCGGCGGGGCGGCGGGCGGCGGGGCGCGGGGCGCGGGGCGGCGGGGGTTGTAAGGCCGACACTGTCAACCCCCGGGGCCGGCAAGGACAAGCAAACACCCCGGCGCTGACTCGATTACACGCTGATTGATGAAGATGGGAAAATTAAATAATTAGCGTAGGGCGCGGCCGTCACCAGCGGTCTCTGGTGGTGATTTACCGCCGACGCGCTCTCCCCCACAGCCCCCTGTTTAATACAATCAGCGGCCGATGATGAAGCTGGGTGGGCCGGCGGACCGACACCCCGCCCCACCCGGGCCCGCCCGCCGCCCGCCGCAGATTCGATTTCCCGCCATTTGGGCCCGCTTTATGGGGGGTCTACCTTTCCCGCGCTCATTTATTGGCGCGCGTCCAATCTGGTTAAGAGACCCGCGTCGGTTTCGCCCCCTCCCTCCCTTCACCCTCCTCGCTGTCTTCCAGCCTCCCCCCCCCCCCCCGACCGCTCCTGCTCACCCTCCCTCCCTCCACCCTCCTAGCTGTCGCCCAAGAACGCCCCAGCTCTCCCTCCCCCCGCCGCCACCGCCTCCCCTTTCCCAGCCCCTGCCGCCCGCCCTTCTCGGCCAGATCCTCGGCTTCTCCGCCCGCACCCCCCCCTCCCCCCGCCCACGTCCCCGCCCGTCGCTAGCCGTCACCCGGCACCGCTCCCCGCGTCCCTCACGGCTGCTGACCGAGTTAAGGCGGGCAGTAATCGCGTTTGCCGCGACGTTTAGACGAGGACATGTGTAGCAGCGCCCCCACCCGGCCCTAAAACATAGCCGGCGTGCGACGGCCACCACGTGATTAGTGGCATTAATCCGTACGTAACATGCTGTAAGTGTGCCGGACGTCGGTGTGTGTGGGCGGGGGGGGGGGGGTGAGGGGGGTGAGCAGTAGTCGTATACTGGCAGTAGTGGGCCCTGGTAGGGCGGAGACGTTGGTGGGGGCGGGGGATGGGCAGGGAGGGGACAGTTGTGTGGGGGTAAGACTTCCCTGGACCAGACATGGGCTAGGGAGCGAACCGGTCCTTGATGGTCGCCTGGGTAGGGCACCCGCTTCCCAAAATTGGAGGGTCCAGGATCAATTCCCGGTTGAGTCAATTCAAAGATTTAGGAAATTGGTTAATTAGCATCACCTTTGGTGGGTGTTGGGTATTATTAGTATCCGAGCAAGCATTATTTGCACCATGTGGGGCTAGTGTGACTGACTGTGTGTGGTATTCCAGTAGGGCAGAGCTGGATATTCTTGATGAGCAGATTATTACAAATAATTGACCAATCTCAGAATATAAATAATAATGAGGTAAATTCGACCAGTCCCCTCATTACCAGGAGCCATTCTAAGGCGCTGTAGAGTCAAACCATGAATGCCTTATTTACAACATAGTTGGAGGAGTGTGAAAAGTAAAGAAAAGCTTGTTTTATTTAACAACGCCTATAGAGCACTTGGATTTTTATCATCGGCTATTGGACGTCAACCATATGGTCATTCTGACATATTTCCTTGGAGGATACCCGCTGCCACCACATAAGCTACTCTTTCTGATAAGCAGCACGGGGTCTTTTCTATGCACTTTGCCACAGATAGCACAGCACATACATACCTTCGATGAACTAGTTGTGGACCACTGGTTGGAATGGAAAATAGCTCAAACTGCAAACGCGTTCACCTAGCAGGAACGATAAGATTACCGACACCTTCACAGGGTGACACGCTATCACCGGAACTATGTCCCGTTCCCCGGTTGTTGGAGGAGATATGTACAAAAGAAAGCATATGTGCTATATAAATACATTATATGAATATTATTTAACTGAGGGTCGGTAGCATTAAAACACTGCTAACGCTACGCTTGTTAGACACTAGTGCTACATCAGCCTGGGCGACTTGACTTTGCGCGCAGGTAGGAAAACCCCACGTGAGTCACTCCCGCGTTGATTGGTGCAAGCACAGGTATCGACCTCTCTCCCATTTGCAATTTTGACCGACAATGTAAAATTAAACGGGATGCTATTTAGCGGGTCAGCCAGTGGTATCGAATTGACTCGACCGGAAAGTGATCCGCGACCTTCTAATTTTGGGAAGCGGGTGCCCTACCCAGGCGACCATCAAGGACCAGTTCACTCACTAGCCCCCGTCTGGTCCAGGGATTTCTTACATTCACACAACTATCCCCACCCCGCCCATCCAGCCCCGCCAATGTCCGTGTTCTATTGTGCTTTACGGAGTTACTAATAATAGTAAATAAATCAATCTGACCTTACATGTTGGGTATTGGAGTTTTACGTCCTGGCTACATCTGAGGGCATATCAGGATGGTTGCTGACTTGTGACAGTGCACCCTCATGACAGCATTATAGTGCTGCCCCACTGGGTTTTTGTTTATTATATGTATGTACATAGTTAACATTTGGAATACATTGGACCCATGTAGTTGGTGTGTTAATCTAGACAGACTATTGTAAAATATTCCGATTTACGGCATTGGGGGAATGCAAATGTTATATTACTAAACAGGTCGACGTGACCAAGCGCACGTATGCATATATATGTAGGTGCTGGTGGGGCCTGAGTGGGATGTAAATAGACATAGTGGTGCTGGCAGGGCTGGGTGTAACCCCACTCAGGACCTACCCCCTCCCCCTCTGCTGGGTAGCATCACCACACTCAGGGTCAGGGTTGGTGGTGACCAGGGGGGCCACACAGCTTGGTGGTGGTGGGCAGACCCCTGATAGCCATGGGGACCAGGAATGCTGGATCCCTATTGGTAGGGCCAAGAATGCTTGTTTCCGATTGGGGGAAAGGGTTTGGGTGATACTCTACAATCAACCCATGTAACCATATAAATAATAAACCAGTGGGCTTGACTTTCTCTCTTCCTTTACACTTTATACTCTTCCTTTCTCTTTGTTTGTATTGATTTCACTATAGCCTGCATACACAGCCACAGATTCGAGCTTTAGTCATCCTACACTATGTTGTATGCGAGCACTCCCCCCTCCCCTCTCCTTTCGCCCCTCCCATACATACTTTGATGTATGTCCCCTGGCGACAGTTCCATCGATGCTACTCAAAGTTAGTGTCAATGTTCCTGTAATGGCGAAGTGTCAAAGAGCGGCTCTCATAGACGCGCATCTCTGCCGGACCTTTTTTTATTTATTTACTCTTGTAGGACTACATAAGTAGCCGAACCAGACGGGATGGCCGAATCAGTTAGAGCGTCCTTCTCCCATGTTGGTAGACCCTGGGATAGTGGGTTCGAACCCTTGTCAAGTCAAACCGATGACTTAAAAATTGATACTTGTCGCTTCCTAGCCAGGCGCTCGGCATTATTAGGATAGGGCAAGGATTGGTCGGTTCAGTGTCAGGATAATGTGACTGAGTGGGATATCAGGTCATGGTGCTGGTGGACTGGTATCCCAGTGGGACATCACTATAAAGTCGCCATGAGTGCACACTGTCACATGTCAGCACCCGTCCTGATATGACCTTTGATATTGCTAGGAAGTATAACAACAACAAACAAAACAAACGAAAAGACGCATGTCTATGGCGGACCTTTCGTTAAATATTATTTATTTACTCCTGTAGGCCTAAACAAGCAGCCAAATTGCCAATATATGCATTCACTAAAAGAGGAAGTGGAGAGGGAGGGGAAGTGATTTATAATAACAACAACAGCAACAAGTCATTCCATTGCCATTCCCGTTAGTCCCGACACTCCCTACAATCCAATCACCCGTACACTTGGACACCCCCTCACACACACTTACCCGCTCGGCCACTCACCCCCCACCCCCCATCAGAACCGTCACCCACAACCTCCCCCCCCCCCTTACCACAACCCGCCCCCCCCCTTACCACAACCCGCCACCCCCGCCCCTGCTACAACCCGCCACCCACACACCCCCGCCCCCGCCACCCCCAACCCCCACCACCCTCAGTCAACCCCCGTCACCCCACCCGCAGTGGTCAGTTTCCCCTTATCTGCTAACTGACCTCTGGCCAGGTTAATTTCCTGTCGTTCGATCCTTCCCTCCTCAATGCACCCCCTCCCCTGACAGCCTCCCTTTACCGCCCCCCCCCCCCTCCGTCCTTTACCTCCCGGCGCCCTCCGCCCCCCCCACCCCCCCCACCCCACCACCACACGCCCATTCAGGTGGCGTGCATTCACGCCCCCCCCCCCCGATGACGCCGGCCCTCCCTCACACCACCCTACCGGACGCGGTAGCCGAACCGATAGAGCGCAGGCTTACCGTACGGAAGCTCGGGAATTTGAATCTCCGCCGAGTCAAACCAATGACTTAGAAAATTGACACTTGTCACTACCGATCCTGGCGTTCTGCATTAATAGATTAGGACAAGGACTGGTTAGCACATTATCAGGATAATGTGACTGAGTGGGATATAGGGTCATGGTGCTGGCGTCCACACATACACAGGCACACCCATACACACACAGACACACACATACATGCACATACACACATACACACATACACACATACACATGCATACACACATACACCCATATATACACATACACATATACACACATGCGCACATACACACATACACATACATATGCACACACCCATACACACATACACACATACACACAGACACACACAGACACACATACCCACACATATGGACACAGAGACAGACATACACATACCTACATATACACACATACCACACATACATACCCATACACACATACACACATGCATACACATGCATGCATACGCACATACATACATATACGCACACCTACACACATATACACACACACTGACACACTGACACACACATACACACACACAACCACACCCAGACACACACTTACACACAGACACACACATACACACCTGCACACATACACACAAACACACCCATCCACACACATACATACAGAGACACACACATACACACATACACCCATATACACATACACACTGACACACCCATACACACATACACACACCTACACACATACACACACATACACACATACACACATACACATACAACAAGCACACATACACACATACACACATATACACACTGACACACTGACACACACATACACACATACACATATACACACACAGACACACACATACACATACACACACATGCACACACAGACACACACAGAGTGCTGGGCGCATAATATGCATGAGTTTAGGTGCTTAAGTCAGTCCTGGGCACCGCAGCTTGTCGGGCCCGAGTGGTGTTCTACGTAATGAGAGGCCGGGTCCCCAACGCCTAGCGCTCCCAGCGGGATAATTAAGAACTACTCAGACAATAAATATTGCTTTGCATAACAGCAGATGGTGTATCCTGAATGGTAAAGCAAGATCAAGAGGATGCCCATGCGGTATAGGCTAGTTAAACATTATTGATTTATATTTCTTATAATATAATTCATATACCTTAACATAAATATAACTAGAAATTGGAGCTGAGGTGAGGTAATGGAAGTATTGTTGCATAAGAGAAGTATATGAGATTATTGTGGGAATTGCATATCACTGTTTTATCTGTATTCCTAATTAAAACTAGAATAAACTTCTTGACCAACAAGTGTATAGGTGATAAGAGTATTAAGGATCCAGATCGAGCATCAGGATATAGCAGATTGTTGCAACTCACACTTACTATTACACCAAAGTGCTAAAAAATAGACCGATGACGTCATTTACGACATATGCAAATATATGCCAAGCTACAGTATGCCTTTTATTTGAAATGCACCTTGGATATACTACTAACACTGGTTGCATTATCTGAGTGTGGACAACACAAGATTTCCCCCAGCAACCCCATCATCATCATGCTGTCGGTCGCAAAGCGACAAAGACTGCTTTTATTTCTTAACCGCCGCTATTTCATGCAGTTGTGCATTTCATAAAAGCTGCTTGCAAAGTGGTGAAGTGCTGCTGGCTTTTGCAAGTTCCTAGCAGCACTCTCTCGGGGAGCAAATAGAGGTCTGACACCAGCAAGAACACATCAAGACAGGCGCAAACTATTTGTCCCTGCAGTAGCTGGCCAGAGATGTTGGGAGTTCCCTTCATCATCGCCCTTAATGCTGCCATGGAAGCATGGTTTCCTGTTAGGGTTTGCTCCCTTAGCCTTTGGTTCTATCAAGAACCTGTACCACACGGCAGTGGTTTACAACTTTGCAAGGCAGGGGCGTCAAACTCCCTGAGGTATTTTAGCAGATAAGTACTGCATTACCCGCATACCCGCAGCAACCCACCCTCTTACTTAAGCCAGTGGGTTGGTTGGTTGTTGGAGTTTTACGTCCTGGCAACATCTAAGGTCATATCACGACGGGTTAGGCCAGAGTAAGCATCCATGTTGTGTGTGGCAACGCAATGGTGCAGCATTCTCTGTGCAAACACGTCTTCTAGAAGATTTCCACCATCAATCTTCCCTCTGATCGCAGTACAATAATTAGTGTTTTGGGTGACACCACTAGGTACAAGTGCATACCCCGTGGGAAAAGGTCTATTCCAGTCGGTTTTCGGTCAATTATGCTCTTATCATTCTGGATACTGTCAAATTTCTGACGATGAGAGTAAGATGTCATTTCTGAATATGATATATATACATATTATATTTACCTAGCTAGTTCAGATATCTATGCATATATATATATATTATATATCTTATATATATAATAATTCTTCCGTTAGTGGATATAATATAAACATGATATGCAATGACATAAGAAACAATATATATATATTAATTGAGCTTGTGTATGTTTATATATATAAACATAGACAATTGCAATGAATGCAATTGAAAGAACTAATGAATGCAACTCTTAACACATATATGAGCCTCTCTCAAAAGGTGATAGCTCTTCGTTTTTTTGTCCATAGTAATGATTGACACAAAACAGCACAGAAACGGTTACGCTGAAAACACAAGGACATTTCGTTCAAATCAATCTGTATTCTATTGGGATTATGAAACACCATGTAAAAAACAAATCAGTTTATCCTGAGCAAATGCATCAGTAGATAGTTTTTTGATCGTTACAGTGGACAAAGTCTTGGCCCATATTGCTTAGCACCTTTTGCGACAGTCTCATATACTTCTTAGTCAGGAAGTTGATTATTTCTTTTAAGTGGCCACTCAGAGTGACATAGCAACTTACTGCAGTTTTCTTAAGCCCAATCTACGCTTCACCTTAGTACAGGTACCTTAAGCCCAATCCACATCTTACCTTACTATATGTCTCTCACGCCTATTTTATATTCTAACAATTCATACATATTTAATCATTTTGCACATATTATTGCAACTACTAATTATACAAGACACCTCATACTTTGCTAAAAATTGGCAAATTTTTAGACAGTGTTCATCATATGAAGTTTAAGTGTATGTCACCATCTCCAAATAACACTTCGGGGATACTACTCACACATGACATACCTGCAGTAGTAAGCAGACACTACCACCTGACTGTTCTCCCTCCACATGCTGCAATCAAGCATGTGTGACTGCACTGCCTCCACGTGGTGCAGTCAAGGATATAACATCACATGGCCATACTGCCTCCACGTGGTCCAGTCAAGTACACAACACCATAGACTGCACTGCACTGCATCCCCGTGGTGCAGTCAAGTACACATTACCACATGGCCATACTGCCTCCACGTGGTGCAGTCAAGTACACAACACCATGTAACTGCACTGTACTGCATCCACATCAAGGATACAACACCATATGACTGTACTGTACTGCCTCCACTTGCTGCAGTCAAGCACACAACACCACATGACTGCAGTGCACTGCATCTGCGTGGTGCAGTCAAGGATACAACACCATGTGACTGTACTCCCCTCCACTTGCTGCAGTCAAACACACAACGCCAGATGACTGTACTGAACTCTGTCCACATGGTGCAGTCAAGTACACAACACCTAGTGACTGCACTACCTCCACGCGGTGCAGTAAAACACACAACACCACATGACTGTACTGAACTCCGTCGACATGGTGCAGTCAAGTACACAGCACCTAATGACTGTACTGCCTCCACATGGTGCAGTCAAACACACAACATGACTGTACTTAACTTCCTCCATGTGGTGCAGTCCAGGATACAACACCACATGACTGTACTGAACTGCCTCAACGTGGTACAGTCAAGTACATGACACCATGTGACTGAACTGCCTCGACGTGGTACAGTCAAGTACATAACACCACATGACCATATTGAAATCCCTCCATGCAGTGCACTCAAACACTCAACACCACATGACTGAACTGCCTCCATATGCTGCAGTTAAGTAGAAAACACCACATGACTGTACTGATCTCCATCCACATGGTGCAGTCAAGTACACAACACCTAGTGATTGTACTGCATCCACGTGTCAAACACACTACAACATGTGACTGTACTGAACTCCATCCACATGGTGCAGTCAAGTACACAACACCTAATGACTGTACTGCATCCACACGGTGCAGTCAAACACACAACACCACATGACTGTACTTAACTGCCTCCATGTGGTGCAGTCCAGGATACAACACCACATGACTGTACTGAATTGCCTAGACGTGGTACAGTCAAGTACATGACACCATGTGACTGAACTGCCTCGATATAGTGCTGTTAAGTACATAACACCACATGACCATATTGAACTCCCTCCATGCAGTGCAGTCAAACACACAACGCCACATGACTGAACTGCCTCCATGTGCCGCAGATAAATACAAAACATCAGATGACTGTACTGAACTGCCTCGACGTGGTACAGTCAAGCACACCTCACCAGATGACTGTACTGCCTCTCCAAATGTTGCAGTCAAGCACACAGCACCACCTGACCGTACTGAACTGCCTCCACCTGGGGCGACATGGCATGTGGCGTCCCACGGCCCGCCTGCTAATCAACACGGAGGTCCGCAGAAATCATGCACCTCCACTCACCCCCTCGTCGAGCCCGTCTCACCAAATAATTCCCCGCCAAATCGCCGCCAGTTTTACTACACTAGATGTGGCTTACCGAGCGCCCTCTGCCCCCAGGTTATGTCTGCTATTATACAATAATAACCACATTACACTCACTATAAATATATTACCAGGTATTAATGACATATTAACTGTGTTCACATCACTCATCTTACTTATATATGGGTATAGCCGTAGAAGAATTATTAGTAGGTCACATCGATGAAGTGACGCGACCCACTGAGGGTGAAAACACAGAGGTCGGGGGTGGGGGTGGGGTGTTGGATGGCGGTCTGTGTGTGTGGGTGTGGAGTGCGGGTTTCATGCAATGGTTGGTTGGTTTTTGTTGGTTTACAGACTCGCAACATTTAAGGCCATGTCAGGACGGGTACCGACTTGTAACAGTGCGCACTCACGATGATTGTATAGTGCTGCCCCACTGGGAGACTATATCACTGCCACTATGAGACAATATCCCACACAGTCACATTATCCTGATACTGTGCTAACCAGTCCTTGTCCTATCCTAGTAATGCCGAGTGCCAGGCTAGGTAAGCGACAAGTATCAATTGTCTAACTCATTCGTTTGACTCGGCTGGGATTCGAACTCCCGACCTTCAGCGCGGGAAGCCATCGCTCTGCCGATTGGGCCACCGCGTCCGGTTGCATTCCATGGTGGTGGTGCCGCAGGGTATATGTGTGTGTGGGGGGGGGGGGGTGTAAGGGAGGGGGGACTGGAGCCCAGTGCATTGTGAGGAGGCGAGGTTTCAACCTTTCAACCCCCCTCCCCCCGCTGGTGTTCTCGGTTCCGGAAAGATCATGCCTGCGTTTTTGTTGAATGGCTCTGTGCAAAGGCGACTGGGCTTTGTGGAGTCCTCGACTGGTACATGGTACACGGTGTGTGTGTATATATATATATATATATATATATATATATAAATACATTATATATATATATATATATACCCTCTTCTGGGAGAAGGGATGCTGGCAGTGTCAAATCTGTAATATCTGTGATAACTGTAATATCTGTAATATTGTAATAATATGTGTGATATCTGTAATATACGTAATATATGTATTATTTGGATTCTCTGTAATATCTGTACTGCATTGTCATATCTAGTGTATCTAGCATTTATGGACAATCTCGAATATATATTGTAAAAATTAAAATGTGATTTCTATTTATAATGTATGATATATGTAACAAGAATATTGTATTATATCTATAATATATATATATATAAAATATATTAATATATACATGGTAAACTACATATTATATATTATATATTATAAAATTTATACACTATATATAACATACATAGCATTATTCTCCAAATATTCATGTATAATATTGTCATGGGGGTGATGAAAATGGTAAATATTGCGCCTAGAGAGGGACTCGAACCCACATCTCTTTGCATTCCGGGCTCGTGTGCTAACCATTACACCACCTAGACTCCCTGAAATCACCACACTACCCACGCCTACCTGTCTATGCCGCTCCTTGCCTGAGAGGTCAGTGCAGACCACTACACTATATACGGCATTTATAAAAAATAAAATATCGAATACTACGGTCCCTACTTTCTTTCGGCCGTTATTTTGATGAGCATTGTCTTGTGCCATCATTTTAACGACCCTATTCCCAAAACTCACACAAACTTGAGCATATTAATTAGTATTAGTACTTCGGGAATACCAGTTCCCATGCATGTGGGTATGTATGTGCAAAGACCCTATAATATTAAGACGGCTCACTCCCTATCTCTCCCATGGTAATG
The DNA here is from genome assembly GCA_030323885.1 of Branchipolynoe longqiensis. Lineage (NCBI taxonomy): Eukaryota > Metazoa > Annelida > Polychaeta > Phyllodocida > Polynoidae > Branchipolynoe > Branchipolynoe longqiensis. The sequence continues at coordinate 17,867,871 of CM059194.1, read as the reverse complement.
TAAATTTTGCAGTGCCACCTTGTGGTGGGTTTGATCAGCCGGCTGCTGGTTGGTGTTTCACATTTCATTATATTACACATGAGATAGGTAAGTATGAATACACATCAATATGAAATTGCTATGAACAAATACCCATCATCATCAGCATCATCATCAGCATCGCCATCATCACACATCTTTCACATTCATATATACATTTATACATATAATATAGCACCTGTTTAACCAAGAGAAGAGCCAGTGCACCAAGTGGTGGGTTTGATCATTTTGATTACACAGTACAGGCTGAGTGAGCCGTCTTAGTATTATAGGGTCTTTGGTATGTGTGGGGTGGGGGTGTGCACGAATTACCCCCTAGACAGGTGTGCGGCCCCCCTGCCACATCTACCACGCCCACCCACCTGCCCTCCCCATACCTGGGCTCCCCCCCAACCCCCCAATACCGGCCCACATGGGCCATCCCAGCGTCCCGCAGGAATAACCTCGTAATTCCTTTTCAACCCCAGTCTTTTCGCTTAATTTTTTATTATTATTATTATTTGTATTTCTTTTTACATCTCCACCGAATCAGATTCATGAGTTGATGCGGGTGGGTGGTTGTGTGTGTGTGTATGTTGGGGGGGGGTGGGCTTTGAAATATTCATTGAAATATTGATAAGTCGATGGTGATTCTGAGGCTATGGTGCTACCAACAATTTTGCCGCATTTGTCCGTATATATATATATATATATATATATATATATAGATATATATATATATATATATATATTCATGGAGATGTGTTGACGCCTGACTTACCTGCAGTAGGAAGTTTCATTTAGAGTTCAAACATTCTCTTCAGTTGCGCTCAAACTGATGAATTGTTCACAGCGTTTACGGCGAATGGATATTTGTGTTTCTTTTTCGTTGAAGCAGACAGCATCATCAAATCGGACGATTGTTTGTTGGTAAGACCTGCCGCGTGCACTGGCGCGTGACGGGCCGAGCAGCGTGCCACGCCAACCGAGCCGGATAACGATCTAGGTTTTAATTAGAAGAGATTTGTTCCACGGGTTCCTCGAAAAACACACACACAGCTCTTGGGTGGGGGAAAGAGCCTCTAACCACCCCCCACCCTCCCCACTCCCCCACCACCTACCTACACACAAGACCACCACCAGCAACCTTCTCACTACAATAACAAACCCTCACCCTAAAAGTAGGTCAGGTTGACCCAGACTCACTCTGTCGGTGATGATTAGGTTATTACCTCCAGGTGTCAGGTTGTCGTTTGCCCTGAATAATAGTCGTCTGCTCTGTATGAAAGTCGTCTGCGATGAATGAAAGTCGTCTGCTCTGAACAAAATACGTCTGGTGTTCAAGTTAGTAGCTGTGAGCAAAATGTCTGCTCTGAATAAATGTCGTCTGCTCTGAATAGAAGTCGTTCATTCTCAATAAAAGTCGTCTGCTCTGATTAAAAGTAGACTGATTTAAATTTGTTTAAATTGTCTGATCTGAACATAATACGTGTGCTGTTCAAGGAAGTTAGTAGATCTGTACAAAATGTCTGCTCTGAATAAGTGGCCTCTGCTCTGAATAAACGTATTGTGGTTTGAATAAAATTCATCTGTTCTGAATAAAAATGTGTCTGTTCTGTAGAAAGGTCGGCGGCTCTGTACACAACTCGTCTGCTCTGAATAAACGTCGTCTGCTCTGGATAAAAGTCATCTGATCTGGATAGAATGTATCTTCTCTGGTAAAAACAATAAAACGAAAGAAAAGAAAGAGGCATACCTGTCAATTGAATTCCTTTTTTAATTTTCACTCATTTTTTGTTGACTTTCTTTTCTAAATTGAATGTCGGCCTTTTTAATCAGGAAAGTAATCCGCGGAAACCAGATGTCGTCTGCTGCCACCATTGATGGCAACAGCTGAGAGTGTGGCCACATTTCGTGGCATATAGCCTCCGTGTGTCGTGTGTGGTTGTTTTATTGTGTACCGAAAGGGTCAGGGTGAGTAATGGTAACGATAACTCATCGGAAATTGATAGATGTTGATAAAAAGCGATAGAGATCTAGTAGTAATAATTCATGGCCGTTATTTACTTCTTTATCGAATTGAAATCTAATTATGGGCAATTTGCGCTAATTTAGATTAATCATATCGGGCTCAATGTTTACATTTGCCATTTGGATATTGCAATTTAAAAAAGAGGAAAACGCTTTAAAAATAACAATGAAAAACCCACTGGCTTGGAGAGGAGGAACATTACGGATATTGGTGCCAATGGAAAACCGTGGCTTTAGCGAAATTGAGTTAAACTCAGATTCTATTGAGTCGTTAACATGATATGCGTCATGTGTATCTAGAATATAATGATAAGATTGTATATATACATTTCCCGTCATAGTCTGGGGGCGGTAGTGACCAGACGCAGCTGGTATCAGGGTGGCCAGGAGCCACTCACAGGTGGCACCCTAGTGGCAGAAGCAGGAACTAACTCCTATGACAGTAGGATAGGAGGAATTAACTACTATATAGAAGAGAACTGATAAGTGGTAGTGTCCTTGTTTATATTCCCATAATATATTATAGAGCATATATATATATACAGGTCATGTGTGCATGTGTATATGTGACAACAATGGAACCTCGGAAAGACTGGCCAAGGATAGACTTTCAGTGCATTCTTCTATTGACAAAGGCACATCATGGTTTGAAATTGATCCTATATGTCAAAGGTGTTAGCAGAGGAACGATCGTCTCAATCACACCCCCCCCCCCCCAGACTGTCTGAATGCAGATATGCAACGAGGTAAGAACAAATCACGAATTGCTGTCACCATTGCCACCAATTGAACACCAACATTCTTCATGCATATAATGCATATTGTGTGTATGCTTCATCGCTATCTGCAACCATGTTTATAAACATCAGGTATATACGACATACAATATTAGACACATCCGCTTTCAAACTCTCATTTCCCTGTGCTACTTACTATGCTTGTTTCCTTGGTGGCACAGTGCCCATAGTTTGGCAACGTTATAGTGATGCCACATTTGGGTACAGTTCCGCATCCCCCCAACAATGCCACTCAGTCACATAATGTTGACACCGAACCAAACTTGTCCATGGCATATAATGATAAGATTGTATGCACTGTCACAAGTCGGTATCTCTTAACCACTGCAGAAACCCATCTTAATGTTGCATAGTCGGATAAAAGCATCAAATTTTCCCAACCAAAAATACTTATCTAGATCTGAACCCACATGTCCAACTAAGGTAGGCCTACTGTTACACTAATTAATCTGCATAGTCCGATGAAACATCTGGTATGTGAAGGATGATATCCTTTCTCTGCTGGCGAATTTCCTGATGTCTTTGTGTTGACAGTGATATTATGTGTTTCAACCCCGGCTGGTAATATTATAGGGGCATCTTCTGAGGCAGTATTTTTTTCTTTTTTTTTTTCTTGAAGATTTATACTGTCTATCATGGATAAGTATGAATGGACTTGTTTTCACCATTGGACAGTTTGTCAATAGAAAGCCCAAGCCTACACCAACCCAAGGGATGTGTATCCTCCCACACCACATAGACATGCTATGAGAGCAACTGTTATACACAGCGGTGGAAATCCAAATTGGCAGAGTTGGGGGGTGCAGGGAATCGAACCACTGACCTTGAGACTAGGAGTCTGACCTAGAACAAAGTCAGACACTCTAACCACTCCGCCACAGGGAACACCTAATTCCTACATATTCATGGCCATTTCAGTGAAATCATTCAGATAGGCGCTCTTTGAGTGAACATAAAACAGAAAGAGGCTTTGGTTGGTTGGATAGTCATTGGAATGTTGTGTCCGGGTAATATCTAAGGTCAAATCAGGATGGATACCGACTTGTGACAGTGCACACTCATGGCAACTTAAAGTTGCATAGTCCGATGGTTTAGAATTTCGGTATTTTTTCTGAGATAAATATATTATATCGATCACTAGTATCTACTTTACATTAGTTCAAAGTTACTTTTATTTTAAATGGTAAACTTTTGAGATATTTCGAGTGAAAACATGGAAAATTAGTTCGGGCAAGCTTGCCAAAACTCTGACACCATAGACTTCTGCAGTAACAGGTTCTGTTAAATTAACTCAGTATTGCTTCTACGCCGATAAAAAGTGCTTAATCAGTGCATCAGTATCTAAGTTAGATATGTCAAATCAAATCTAGATAATTGGTTTGGTTTTGAAAATTTGATATTTCATCAGACTATGCAGCTTTAATAGCATTGTCCCATTGAGAGACCAGGTCACTGGCACCATGATCTGATATCCCACTCAGTCACATTATCCTGACATTGAGCCAAACAGTCCTTGCCCTATGCTAATAATGCCGAGCGCCTTGCTAGGACGCGACGCGTACACATTGTTAAGTCATTGGTTTCACTTGACCAGGGTTCAACGATCTACTAAAAAGTAAAAGGGAAGATGGACGTTCCATCCCGTCTGGTGTACAACTAAGAGGATTCATGGCTGCTAAAAACAGAAGACATTGTTGAAAGCAGACGACAGTCAGAAGTAAGCTGACAGGAATGAGTAAGTGGTGATGACTTACGGATAGACACTAGTTCACAGGTTGTCTGCACGCTGTACCGCCCATACCTGCCACCAGGGGGCGTCAAGGGACAAACCGGCGCGCCTTAATTACAATGCGCATGCGTGTAGTCTTAATTATTCATAGTCGGGTCGGTTCACAAGCATTCTGTTTTCGCCATCACAGTAATAAGTCCAGGCCACTGCACAAATTATGCTGGCATATTATAGGGCATAGGATGGACAAATAAGGTACAATGTATTACAAAGCCGTCCAGTCATGGTTCACTCTCAAAAGAAAATGTTTATTTAATAGAAAACTTGATCCTTCAGCGGTCTTTTTTTCTCTCTCAGTGTATCTCACTAGAGTCTTTGGGGGAAAATCGAGAGAAGCAAATTGAAAAGAAACTGTTGTTTATTCTTGAGTCATGTTGTTGTTTTTTCTCGGGGGAATGGTTTATTTACCATATCGAGTAAGTCGCATCGCGGCTTCTTTTCATCGCTGAACAGCACTAGTCTAAATTTGGTAGCTGCCTTGTCATCTATGCTGTTACTTGTGTTGGTTGTTATGTTAGTTGTTTTTTTGTGGGGGTTCCCAATTTTTTCTTTTGTTGGTGCCACATTTGCAACATGTTGGTATATACCTACCACATGCACTAGCGTTGGTAGGGATACTCAGTTTACACTGTGACTTTAAATGAAATGTGAAATGGTAGACACTGGTAGACAGTGTGCGAAAATAACTATAAGGCGAGATTATTGTGCAGAAAGAGGAAGTGAGTGCTAATGCCATTATAATGAAGGTAAATGATAATTTGTGGCACAAAATAGTTACTGAAGACATGAAGTACTAGACAGTGGCAAAGAAAATAAATTATGATGAAGATAGTAGTTACTGACATATGGAGGGTAGACAGTGCTGGGCAATCGTGATGATAGTAATGTAGGAATTTGTAGACATTGCTGAATAAATAATTAGAAAGATAATTAATGCTATAGGAAGCTGTAGAAATTGGTAGACACAATGATATAAAGATAGAACATTAACAATGAAATTGCACACAGTGCTAAACAACATCGTCAATTATATATGAAACTATAGAGAGTGTGAGGTACATTATAACAAAGATAGTACTGATGCATGAAGATGTGGAGAGTGCTAGGTGCATTATGATAAAGGTAGTGGTGATGCGTGAATATGTGGAGAGGGTTAGGTATATTATGACAAAGATAGTATCGATGCATGTAGTTGTGAAGAGTGGTTGGTACATTATGATAAAGATATTGTTGATGCATGAAGTTGTGGAGAGTGATATGTATATTATGACAAAGATAGTGTTGATGCGTGGAGTTGTTGAGAGTGTTAGGTACAGTATGACACAGATAGTATTGATGCATGAATATGTGGAGAGTGCTAGGTACATTATGATAAAAATAGTGTTGATACATGAATTTCTGTAGAGTGATATGTACATTATGACAAAGATAGTATTGATGCATGAATCTATACAGAGTGATATGGGCATTAAAACAAAGATATTATTGATGTATGAAGCTGTGCAGAGTGCTAGGTAGATTATAACAAAGATAGTATTGATGCATGGAACTGTGGAGAGTGCTAGGTACATTATGACAAAGATAATGTAGTGGTCTGCACTGACCTCTCAGGCAAGTAACCACATAGACAGGTAGGCGTGGGGAGCGTGTTGATATCAGGGAGCCTAGGCAGTGTAATGGTTAGCACACTGGCCCGGAGTGCAAAGAGATGTGGGTTCGAGTCCCGCTCTAGGCACAGTATTTCCCATTTTCATCACCCCCATGACACTGGTTCCCATGACCAGGATCCTGTACAAGCTTTGCTCTGTATGGTTGTTGAACCTACCCTGTGTATGTATGTGTTAGTGCATTGCCTGTATGTATGTAATTGTAAGCATTACAAGACTTACAATTCCAGGGGGACGAGTGTAGTGGTCTGCACTGACCTCTCAGGCAAGTAACCACATAGACAGGTAGGCGTGGGGAGCGTGTTGATATAAGGGAGCCTAGGTGGTGTAATGGTTAGCACACTGGCCCGGAGTGCAAATAGATGTGGGTTCGAGTCCCGCACAGTATTTCCCATTTTCATCACCCCCATGACAATAACATTGATGCATGGAGATGTGGAGAGTGGTATGTACATTATGACAAAGATAATATTGGTGCATGACTATATAGCGAGTGCTAGGTACATTATGCCAACTATAGTATTGATGCATGGAGCTGTGGAGAGTGCTAGGCACATTATGACAAAGATATTATTGATGCATGAATATATAGAGAGTGCTAGGTACATTATGACAAAGATAGTATTGATGCATGGAGATGTGGAGAGTGCTAGGTACATTATGACAAATATAGTACTGATTCATGGAGCTGTGGAGAGTGCTATGAACATAATAATAAAGAAAGGGTGTGAGGTACGAAGCTAGAGAGAGTGTTAGGTTAATTATAAGAAAGATAGTCAATAGTATAAGTAGTTCTTGCGATTGTTAGCTAAATTGTAATAAAGATAACCAATGAAGTATGCTAGTGTAGAGAGTGTCAGTGATATCCTACTAAAGATAGCCAATGGTGTATGAAGATTAAGAGTGCTAGATACATTATAATGACGCGAGTCCATGATGCATGAAATAGGAAAGATTGCTAGATACATTATGATAAAGATAGGCAGTGATATTCCAAGCTGTATAGAGTGTGAGCTAAATTATATTGAAGCCAGTCAATGATGTATGAAACAGTGGATATTGCTAGATCAGATATGATATCTTATCATCAATGATGTCTGCCACTGTACAGAGAGCTAGATATAGTATGATAAAGATAGCGAATGATGTACGAAGCGGTACAATGTGCTAGACAAATTAGGATGAAGTTAGTCAATGACACGTGAGACTGTTGACAATGCTTGAAAAATAATCATAGATATATTGACCAGACAGGATGGCCGAATGAGTTGAGCGTCCCTCTCCCATTCTGGTAGATCATGGGATTGTGGGTCCGAACTGTGGTTGAGTCAAACCAATGACATAAACATTGATACTTGTCACTTCCTAGCCAGGCACCCGGCATTATTAGGATGGGGCAAGGAGCAGTGGAATGAGGAAGACCAATCGTCCACAATCAAAATTTCGCCTGCTTAATGAAAGCAGACGGGATGGCCGAATGAGTTAGAGCGTACCATCTCCCATTCTTGTAGATCATCGGGTCTTGGTTTCGGACTCTGGTCGAGTCAAATCAATGACTTAACAATTTATACTTGTCGCTTTCTAGCCAGGCACTCGGCATTAATAGGGTAGGGCAATGACTGGTTGGCTCAGTGTCAGGATAATGTGACTGAGTGGGATGTCAGGTCATGGTGCCAGCGGCCTGGTTTCCCAGAGGGACATCACTATAAAGTTGCCATGAGTGTGCACTGTCACAAGTCGGTACCCGTCCTGATATGACCTTAGATTTTGGTAGGATGTAAAACAACAACAAACAACAACTAATCTACCCCCAAAATAAAAAATATATATAATGATCAATGAGGCTGTAGACTTTTCCGTGGCAAGTTATGATGAAGATTGTTATTGGCTAAAGAAACTGTAAACGAAGCAACAAAATTACTGTAGGCAGTGCTGGACACGTTATGACGAAGACAGTCAATGATGTATGAGGTTACAAGGAATGACAACCAACTATAGCCAAAAAACTAGTGTAGACCAGACAGGATGGCCAAATGAATTGAGCATCCGTCTCCCGTTTTGGTAGATCGCAGTTTAATACCCACAGGTCTAAACCCTGGTCGAGTGAAACCAATGACTTAAAAATGTATATGTGTCACTTCCTAGCCAGTCGCTCAGCATTAGTAGGATAGAGCAAGGACTGGTTGGCTCAGTGTCAGGATAATGTGTCTGAGTGGGATCTCAGGTAATGGTGCTGGCAGCCTGGTGTCCCAGTGGGGCAGCACTATAAAGTCAACATGAGTGCCCACTGTCACAAATCGGTACCCATCCTGATATTACCATAGCTGTTGCCAGGACGTAAAACTCCAGCAACCAATCAACCAACCAACCTTCCGCTAGTGTCTTCATTTAGAGGCCCACGTGATGTGTCTGGATCGAGTGGCCTTGACCTCTAGAGGCAGGCGTTGGTAATGGAGGCTATGGAAGGTGCCCGCTTGTGGCACAGGCCCCTTGTGGTGACGGCGGGTATTGTTGGGTGAAGAATACCCAAGTCCTTGTGGAGAATGCAGCCACCGAGTAAAGATTAATTAGCGCTCAGCTGATAGCGATACCCATAGCATGTCCACCATGCCTCTTAACCACTGCAGAAACCCATCTTAATGTTGCATAGTCGGATAAAAGCATCAAATTTTCCCAACCAAAAATACTTATCTAGATCTGAACCCACATGTCCAACTAAGGTAGGCCTACTGTTACACTAATTAATCTTCATAGTCCGATGAAACAACAACTTTTAAAAACCAAAACAATTATCTAGGTTTGATTCTACATCTGTAACTTAGATGCTGGTGCACTTAAGAACTATTTTAGTCACATAGAACAGAATATCAAACAAATTTAATAAAACCTGTTACTGCAGAAGCCTATGTGGTCAGAGTTTTTTCATGCTTGCCAAAAGTAATTTAGCATGTTTGCACTTCAAATATCTCAAAAGTTGGCTAGGTAAAATAAAAGTTACTTCAAACTAAAGAAAGGTAGACCATAACGATCATTCTAATATATTTATCTCAGAAAACTGCAACTTTAAGCATTTCTTTCATGCATAGAATGTCGTAATAAGGCAACTTAATAGAACATGTTATGACTGGAGTCTATGTTGCCAGTGTATCGAGGTATCCAACCACACTAACTATGTTATATACAGTGATTCGTTCTCTTGCCTCCTGGCTGTTGCTGGACTCAAAACGAATCACCCTATTCTAGCAATGGTCATTCATGAAATGAACCAACTGACAACGGATGGGTATGACATCCACCTGTGCTGGGTGCCTGGCCATGCCGGCATACAATGAAACAAACAAGCTGATCGGGCTGCAAAGAAGGCCCTGAACTGTGATCTTGAACCATGTCTGATCCCTCACTCTGATCTGAAACCACTAATAGCCACCCACATAAAATCAAAATGGCAACATGAGTGGGCTGAAAGGGTTAATAAACTTAAAGAAATTGAACCATCTGTGGGAAGGCCACCACAGACTCATGCGGGGGTCGGCAGGACCAAGTGGTCCTTAGCCGCTGCCGTATTGGCCACTCGTGGCTTACACATGCTTTTCTGCTCAAGGGGGAACCTCCCCCTGAATGTATTGGGTATTAGTCCCCGCTGACACTCAAACACATTTTACTAAGTTGCGTAGATTGTTTGGCCATGCGCCAACAGTTCTACACTGCAAACAGTATGCATGACCTTTTTACTAAGGTAAAACAGGAAAACATGTTAGCCTTTTTGAGGGCAGCTGGACTGTACCACCTCATATAGCTTAGTAAATAGATTCTATCAATTATTAATACAACTTTTCTTTTTCTATGGGAATTTGTTTGCCTTGATGACAAATATATGATTTTGAGCTTTCTAATTTAATGAGTGTCTATTGGCACATAATTGATTGTCTACTTTTACATGTAAAAGCGATGGTTTGAACAAAAAAACTAACATTTCTCGCCGTGAATATGGCCTATGCTGCCGACACAGCGTAAAGCAACCACCAATCAATCAATCAAATGTTGCCAGAATATTGGCATGCCTGCCACAATTAACTTGACATGTTGTGACGTCAAATATCTTACAATTCAGCGTTTTAAAATGAAAGTTACTTCAAACTAAACTAAAGTAGAGCATTTTGATTAGTTTAATGTATTTATCTCAGTAACTTGCAGAAATTCTAAAGTATCGGACTCTGGAACTACACCAGGTGTTATGTGAATAGATAGTCTGTTGAGTAGGATCCTGGCGAAGATCTTCCCTGCTATGGAAAGAAGAGAGATTCCTCTATAGTTCCCACAGTCTGTTCGATCACCTTTCTTGTAGATGGTTACAATGCTGGCATCCTTCCATGCTTGGGGTACAGAACCCTCCTCCCAGGCATTGGTGATTAGTAGGTGCAGTCTGTTGAGCAGATTCTCTCCTCCATGCTTCCATACCTCGGCAGGAATTCCATCACCCCAGGTGCTTTGCCATCTTTCAGGCTGGCGATTGCTCTAGCCATCTCATCCTTGGTTGGAATCTCATCGAGGCATGTTTTGGTAATGCGCTGCTGGATGTTGGCCAGAGCTTTGTGATCTATGTCACCAGGGACGTTGAGTAGCTTCTGACAGTGTTCACTCCATCTTGCCACAACTCTCTTGCTGTCAGAAAAGGTCTCCGTTCCATCTGTTGATTTCAGGTGAACAGGTCCCTACTTCACAGGTGCCCACACTTCCTTCACTCCGCTGTAGAAGCCCTTTATGTTGTTTCTGTCTGCAGCTCTCTGCAGCTCCTCTGCCTTCATTTCCCACCAATCTGACTTCAATGCACGGGTGCATTTTTGTAGCAATCTGCAGGCATCTTTGTATGCCGCAGTACTGGATCTAGTGTTCCTGGTCTGCAACACTCTCTGGTGGGCTTGGTCTCTTCTGCTCATAAGATTCTGTAGCTCCTGATTGTTGGGGTCGAACCAGTCCTGATGTTTTCTGTCTGGTTCACCAAGTCAATATATAGTGGTGTTCTCTGTGGCGGAGTGGTTAGAGTGTGTGACTTTTTTCTAGGTCAGACTCCTAATCTGAAGGTTGGTGGTTTGATTCCCCATGCCCCCACCTCTGCCAATTTGGATGTCCACTGCTGTGTATAACTCACAGTGTCATCAAAGGCCAGTTGCTCTCATACCATGTCTATGTGGTGTGGGAGGTTAAAAAATCCCTTTGGTAAAAGTGTAGGCTCGGGCTTTCTATCGACAAACTGTCTAATGGTGAAAACAAGTCTACTCAGACTTATCCATGATAGGCAGTATTAATCTTCAAGAAAAAAAGAATATTGGAACATGTGACTGCTGAACCCTATGGTGTCTGAGTTTTGCCAAGCATGCACAACATTGACTTAACATGTTTGTTTGCCTCTTCGAATATCTCTTTGTAAATCAAAGTTACTTCCAGGTAAAGTAAAGAGGATATAATGGTAAACCTAATAGATTTATCTCAGAAAATTATACAAACTCAAGACCATCGAACTATGCAACTTTAAGATCATGCGAGCAGGCGTGTGCGTGTGTGAGAAGGTGTGTGTGTGAGAGAGAGAGAGAGAGAGAGAGAGAGAGAGAGAGAGGGCGTGGTGGTGGCTGGTGGTGCCTCGAATTAGGTTTACTAATTAATCAAGTCCAGCACCTGTATTTCATTTGAATATAAAATATATAAAAGAGCTATAAACACGTCCACCCGCGGTGAGTGAATAGGGTTTCATGCCCTAACAACCGCTCAGTTCATACAATGGCAGGCTCCCATTAACCGATTTCACCTTGTTGTGCTGGGGTGGGGTGGGGGGGGGAGCTCGTTAAAGAAACAATGGCAGGAGTCAATTTATCACAGTGTGCAACGCATGGCTTTATAGTGCTACCCCACTGGGATACAGTTCCACCGACTCCATGACTCACTCGCATTATTCTGACACTGAGAAAATCAGTCCTTGTGATATCAGGACAGATACCAACATCTTGCTGGTTGGATTCACGACGGCTTTATAGTGCTGCCCCTCTGGCATACAGTGCCGTCAGCACCATGGACCCAATGTCCCACTTACTGACATTATTCTGATAATGAGCAAAGCAGTTATTGCCATGGCATAGTAATGGTGACCACCCTGCAAAATAGCGGCAGGTATCAAATTGTTAAAGATTTGGTTTGACTCGGCAGGGAATTGAGCCCACAACCACCCATAGAGGAAGCCGGCACCCTACTCATTGATACCACCTCATAAAGCCTCTACCGGGTATACTCGACTTATATTTAAGATATTTTAGAGTAGGTCTACATAGCTGTACTACTTAGATGATGGTAGGACGTAAAACTCGAACAAGCAACCAACATAGGTGTATTTACAATGAGTGGGACCGGATGGCCGAATGAGTAAGTTAGAGCGTCCGTCTCCCGTGTTGGTAGACCGTGGGATCGTGAGTTCGAACCCTGGTCGAGTCAAACCAATGACTTAACAATTGATGCCTGTCGCTTCTTACTCAGGCGCTCGGCATTATTAGGATAGGACAGGGACTGGCTAGCTCAGTGTCAGGATAATGTGACTGAGTGGGATATCAGGTCATGGTGCTGGCAGCCTGGTCTCCCAGTGGGGCAGCACTATAAAGTCGCCAGGAGTCCGCACTGTCACAAGTCGGTACCCGTCCTGATATGACCTTTGATGTTGCTAGGGCGTAAAACAACGACAAACAAACAAACAATGAGTGGTCACATGATAACATAAGTATGATTTTGCGACTATGACGAGTGCTTTGTTAGTTAAGTCCATACTGGTAATGTATATGGTGGATAACTGGAGTGCATTCTGGGTAAAAACAAAATGTATACACCTAGACATATGCATCATACCAGAATGCTTCAGTTTAATCAACAAACCATCAGCCACGTTTCACACAGCAATTCGCCTTCAAACAAAAAGAAAAAGAAGAGAACATAAAAGATTGCCGCTCATTGCGTTTTGGGTAGTGCGTGGTTAGTAGAACAGTGGCGCCACCCTCCCCCCGAGCGGGGCGATGAAAGATGCAGGTCGCCGACATGTGTCGTAGCACGTAATTACACGTGTAACCGACTTGCTAGTTGATTAGCACGCCTCGTCAGGGATCATGTCAACACTGCGCACTGCGCATGCGCATGCGCCGCCGCGCCGACCCGCTCCACCCAGCCAAGGCTGGCCATCAAAGACGTTGAAATCACGAAATAAAACCCGCCTATACGCCACACCTACATATTGTTGGTGTTATCTTACCACACAGTGGCTGCTGATAAGGTATTTGATTGCCTGCATTTCAGTAGCAGATAGATAATTGGTTGGTATGGTTAATAGCCTATGTTAGTTTTATTTATATTTTCTTGGTACATATGTATTTATTTTTCTACTCTTATTACTAGACTAGCCTACTCCTATTTACATATCATAGGATTGTACATAGCTGTGTGGTGTGTTATCTGGCTAAAAAAATAAAATAAAAAAATGTTATGGATGGATGTTGCACGGTAAAATTTAACGGCTTTCTCAATTTGCATGCAAACACAAGCAAAAGGTGAATGAAAAATGTCAACTCTGTTTACCAAACACACACACATGTCCAAACATGTGGAACAAACACACGCAAATGTCTGAAAACGGTTCGATCCTGGTTCTGGGCAGCTTGTGTTTTCCTTACTTGTAAGTTGTATGTTTGCTTTCTCTAAAAAGTAAAATGGAATGGGTGTGAGTGTTTGTCGGTGTGATTGCAAATAATTCTAACAAGTCTCAAACCCTGGTCACATACATGTTAGTGAACGTAGTTGAACGTAGAATAGATTAAGGTGAGTCAAACGGGTTGTACGTAAGTTACACTATGGTGAAAAATGTTAAGGTATGGCAGGTTTTGGCACAGATAAATATGTTACGGCATGGATGCCGGTACGTTCAACTACATTCAATGTACGTTAGCCTCCACTATGGTCAACTATGTTCAACTATGTCCAAGTACACTAGATTATGCTAGGGTATGCTAGAGTATGCTAGAGTAGATTAAGTGTATGGAGACTTCACCACAGTATGTTAGCCTCTAACATAGCGCTCTTCAAAGATTAAATCGGAACTCACAGCCCACCGATGTTATTACCAAGTTAGCATAACAGAGAAGTACGGAATCCAGTAAGTTCAACTACGTTCAACTATGTTCAACTAAGTTCAACTATGTTAGCCTCTACTACGTTCAACTACGTCCACTAACGTGTATGTGACCGGACCTTTAAATAGCAGTGGATATGACAGGGGTTGGGACTATGATGTTTCTGATGACCAACTTCATTGTGCTAGTTAGGTATTATAGTTGTTATTGTATACTCCAATAAATTGCCTACTCAATATAATGATTTTGTTTATTATTGTAACCCCTTCCTTATATGGAGCAAATGGCCAAGTAGCTTTCCGTAGGAGTACACTCTAAAGTGTGTGCGGAGAGCAGCTTCTAAGGTTGTTCATACATATAAACAAATATAAGCTAAACAACCCATGGATACTCACTCACATGTCTACAACTCATCATCATCATGCTGTCAGTCACAATGCGATGAAGACTGCTTTCATTACTTAACCACCGCTTCGTATGATTCTACATTTCATAAAAGCTGCTTGCAAAGTGTTGAAGTGCTACTGGCTTTTGCAAGTTACTAGCGGCACTCTCTCGGGGAGCAAATAGACATCTCACACTGGCAAGAACATGTGAAGACAGGCGCGAGGTATTTGTCCCTGCAGTGGCTGATCGAGCAGATGTTGGGAGTTCCATTCATCACCGCCCTTAATGCTGCCACGGTAACATGGTTTCCTGTTAGGGTTTGCTCCCTTAGCATTTGGTTCTATCAATAACCTGTACCACAAGGCAGTGGTTTACAACTTTGCAAGGCAGGGGTGTCAAACTCCCTGAGGTATTTATGTATAACTATAAACCCATATAACCACATTTCATCCTATACTACCAGATGCAAGCACACACAGACATCTAAACACATATACACATATGTAAGAATATATCAACACAGGCAAGCACAGATAAGAGTATACAAACGCAGATAAACCAATTTCATATTTTGGGCACTGAGTTCAAAAACATGAAAACACTGGATGTGAAAAACTGACCTAATTTAGCCAAAAACAACAACAAAAACAACAAAAACAGCAATCCCGAGTGAAAGGCCTTACGCTATCCGGTGCTCTTTGACGCACACCACCACTCAGATCGCCTTAGGCACTTTTCCTTGTTCTTGGGGTTTTCCATGTCGGACAAAACTAGACAAAATACTAATTTATTGACGCCATCTACAATCCTGATGTTATCTCCGTAATTAACTCTATCACCCGCCACTCGCTCCATCGCCATCGTCTGCCCTGGCGAAATGGAAATGTCGTCTGCTGCACCGCCACCGGAAACAAGCCAACAGAACCAACTTCCGGCTAGGGGGGGGAATTGATTCCATTGAAGAAGCAGGGCGCGCCGTCCAAATGTCGTCTGCCCATGAGGATGACGTCACATCAGACGATATTTTAAGCGGCTGGTGGTGTTTTGAACTCATCCAAGCGCGGCAAATGGAAATGAATGGAGGGTCTTATCATGACGGTGGAAGGTCTACGTGGGCAGGGTGCACGTGACGTGCATGTCGGCTGCACCTTTGATGCACGAGTTGTAACAGTATTTGTCGCCCCCGGGCGTCGAGCAAAAGCTGCATTATGCAATGCACAACCGGGTCTCTGGGTGTGTTATGTTGGCTGGCGAGTGATACGCTGTTTTGCTAGGTCATTAAGTATGCTAATTGGATGAGAATAATGAACGGCAATAAGAGAAATTAAAAAAAACAAAAAAACGGTATCATAGAGGAGGTTGGTTCGTATGAAATTGGTCCAAAGGGAAGTATTTGGCGCCGATTGAAAATGGCCGTCTATGGAATGGATGGATGGAATCCGTCTATAACTGTAAGGAAATATGTTTTATTGATGTATTTAATAGTTGTAAAATAAATAAAATAAAGACAAATTAAATATGATATCTACCATTTCATTTAGAGTTGCATAGTCCGAATACAATATCAAATATTTGTTAAAAAACCAGTTACCTGAATATTGACCTACATAATTATGTAACTTAATTACAGGTGCAACTTTGCAAAGAACAGCACAATAACAAAGGTGTGGAACATAGAGTTTCTAGGATAAATAATATATATATAGATGTATATATGAAGAGTTCAGGTCCAAAACCACGTAAAAGCCCAACCAAAAATGCAATTAAAATAACACATTTTGACCTGAAAATAATGTTATTTCTTACTAATTCCACTTTTCTTTGTGATGACATGATTGTGGAACAACGAACACAAAAGTATGAATGTGAAAAAAAACCAAGTTGTTGCGGGTTTTAATCTATTGTTTATGTCAATTTTTGGATTGGCGTTTACGTGGTTTTGCGCCTGTTCATGGATCTAAATGCCACCAAACTCAACAAACTTATTTTCTTTCTTGAAAAAAAAAAAAAAAAAAAAACTAATTCCACCTGCGCGGTGCTACTATGAGAAATGCTTTGTCAATGTGTTTCACAAAAGAAATTAAACATAATAACACCCACATTGAACAGTTGAAATAAGATAGTGGAATGTTGTTTAATGGAGTGTATCAGTGAGCTGCTAGGTGAACTACAATGGTGATGTACATAATTCTATCATAAGAAAGCAATAAAAAGCCATCAACTCAATTAAATAATGGACTTTGCATGTATGCAATACAACCAGACGGGATGGCTGAATGAGTTGAGCGTCCGTCTCCTAGTTTTGGAAGATTGTGGGATCCGAATCCATGGGTTCGTTGATTCGAACCGTGTCCAAGTCAACCCCATGACTTAAAAATTGATATTTGGCACTTCCTAGCCAATCGCTCGGCATTATTACAATAGGGCAAGCACTGGTTGGCTCATTGTCAGGATAATGTGACTGAGTGGGATATCAGGTCATGGTGCTGGTGGCCTGGTCTCCCAGTGGGGCAGCAGTATAAAGTCGCCATGAGTGCGCACTGTCACAAGTCGCTACCCATCCTGATATGGCCTTGGTTTTAATGAAGGCAATACAACTAATGGTACAATTGCTAGGACACAAACCAACAACAAGCAAACAAACTTTATTCAATACAGGGATAGTGAGTGACGTAAAGTCATGTACCAACACACACAATATATTGCATGACATAAAGTTATAAGTAAAAACAATGGTTATAAGTAAAAAGACAGATAAACCAAATGTCAATATAACCATAGATGGCACAAACATAGAACAAGTCTCCGAATTCATATATCTCGGACAAAAGATTACAAATGATGGGAGATGTGAGGAAGAAATTAAAAGAAGGATAACAATAGCCCGAACAACATTCTCCAAAATGTATAGAGTGTTAACATCAAGTAAGATATTAATACAAACAAGGAAGCGTATTCTTCAGTGTTATGTGTGGTCTACTCTAATGTATGGGGCAGAGACATGGACAATCTCTAAGAAAATGTACAAACGTTTAGCAGCATTTGAGATGTGGACTTATCGAAGGATGATGAAAATATCATGGACAAAGAAGATCACCAACAAAGAAGTTCTCAGAAAAATTAAAAATAAGAAAAGCTTGTTTGCCACTATACAGACAAAGAAACTTATTTATTTTGGCCACATCATTCGTCAGAGTTCAATATACCGTACATTGTTGGAAGGGAAGGTGAATGGCAGCAGAGGGAGAGGGAGACCAAGAACATCATGGTTTACAAATATTTCACAGTGGACAGGCTTGAATTATTCACAGTCTATCAGAACAGCACAACATCGGGACAAGTGGAGAACCATTGCATCCAACCCTCGACTAGAGGATGGAACTATTGATTGATTGAAAGTAAGGCAATTTATTGAGTGCGGGTTCATTGAGAGGTCATGTGATCGTGCTGTCAAAGCCAGTTTTCTCCTCCACCACCACCCCCTTCTACACACACACACCTCCTCCGCATTTTCATTCTCTCCACTCCCCCACTCCACGACCACGCCCCACACAGACACATTTGAATGACCATCACATGTCCATTAGCCCTGCCCAATGGCCGGCCAATTCAAACCGCACATCCCCTCACCCTCTCCTTGCACCCTCCTCTCTCCCCCCAATCCCATTCCCTTCCTCTCCCCATTTCCGTATCCTCCCCTTTCCCCTGCTCCTTCCGCTGTCGCTCCTTCCTCTCCCCACCCTCTGTCTTCCCCTCTCCTTCCCACTCCTTGTCCCCCTTCCCCTTCCTTCCCTCTCTCATCTTCGCTTCCGCTTCCCTTCACACTCCATCCTCCCCTGACCCCCCTCCCGCCTCTTCCATTCCCATGTCATTCCCACTCCCTCATCCCCCCCTCCCTTCCCTCTCTCCTCTTCCCTTCCCTCTCTCCTCTTCTATTCCCTTCCCCTTCCCACTCCCTCCTTCCCCTACCCCCTCCCCTCCCTCTCTCATCTTCCCTTCCGCTCCCCTTTACACTCTATCCTCCCCTGACCCCCTCCCGTGTCTCTCATCTTCCCTTCCCCTGCCCTTCCCACTCCCTCATCTCCCCCCTCCCTTCCATCTCTCCTCTTACCTTCCCTCTCTCATCTTCCCTTCCGCTTCCCTTCACACTCCGTCCTCCCATGAGCCCCCTTCCATTCCCTCTCTCATCTTCCCTTCCCATGCCCTTCCCACAGCCTCATCTCCCCCCTCCCTCCCATCACTCATCTTCCCTTCCCTCTCCCCTCTTCCTTTCCCCTCCCCTTCCCACATCCTCCGCCTCTGACCCATCCCTTCCCTCTCTCATCTTCCCTTCCCCTGCTCTTCCCACTCCCTCATCTCCCCCCTCCCTTCCCTCTCTCCTCTCCCCTTCCCTTCCCTTACCACTCCCTCCTTCCCCTACCTCTTCCCCCCTCTCTCATCTGCCTTTCCCCCCACGCTAACCCTCCGGGGCAGGCGAAGAAGAAATACAAAAAAGAACATCTCCCCCCTCCCCACACACCCACACCAACAATAAACCCCTTCACGCTTATTTTGTCCTTTCTCGGCCAAAGAGCAAATTTACAGAGATTTCCATCCCCCGGAGCAGGTTGCGTTATTACCACCGATTACACCCCCTGAGGGCTGCCGGGTCCTGGGGCCAGCGCCCTCTGTGTGTTTCAACAGGAACCCTCTTGTGGAGAGTGCGCCGCCTCCCCCCCCCCAACCCTCCTCCGCCCCCACCTAACCCAACCTCCTCGCCCTTCCCCCTCATCGAAGTGACACTCGTCCTGGAGTAGAAGAGCACTGGGGTAGGGGAACCGGGGGAGGGGTGCAGGCGGGGGCAGAGGCGGGGACAGGGGCACTCCGAACGGTCATTTGACGCAGGGTTATTGGCAATGTAGGTCCTGGGAAACCGCTCCTTACCCCCACCCAGTGGTCACTAGTGGCCAGGAAGGGCCTGCCCAACTAACATGTCCACCAGCCACATTCCACGTTCACCAAAAAGACCGTGTTTGGATATTGTTCTCTATGTCCTTTGTATCTGTAGCTATTTCTATGTATATGCTGTATAACTATAAGGCATTATGCGAGTATTATAAGGCTGGAAGATTCCATCTCCTCCCTAGCCTCTTCAATCATCGGGGGGTTGAGCCTATATATTAAGGCATCTACTGATACAACCTCAGCTCTCCACATACCGCCACCTACCGCCAACGCTTCAGCAACCATTATGGTCACTCATTGTATCGCTTGAAATTATTATAATTATATACATATTATATTTTCAGCGGTACAGTGAGTGGCGGTTGCAGTGTGCAGGGGTGGTGGTGCTACCATCGGAGCTGGGGTTGGGGAGGCTGGAGCAGTAGATGACTAGAACATACTCCATCAGCCCATGGAGCTGAGTGAATGATGAGGGAAAGGCGGGATATTCTGGGTTATTATACTCGTATAATTCTCATGGACTCAAACGGACGGGGCTGCCCTCTCTGGAAGATCTTCTTATCAAAAAGAATCTCCGGTGGACTGGACACCTCATGAGGATGTCATCAGACAGGCTACCAAAGCAGATCCTCTATTCTCAACTGTTTTCTGGTTACAGTTCAAGGATATCATCAAGAGAAACCTGAAGCTGAGGGACATTAAGACCGACTCATGGAGACAACTCTCACAGCAGAGAGCTAAATGGAGAGCGGCAGTCAAGTAATGAAAGCAGTCTTTGTCGCATCGCAACCGACAGCATGATGATTCTCATACAGCAGATAATCTAACAGAACTGTGGCGAATGCTCATAGCACTTAGTTACAGTAGCGCCCGTTGGTGGCGTGTCGGTCGCACCAGTCGGTCCGGTGAGTTGCTGCACGACTCCAACTATATCCACATATACCCAAATACAATATTCATAATAACTGACACAACCAAAATACATATCCATGAGGCATGGAAGAGATGGGTGGCAGCACCATAGGTCGGAGCGTGGTAGTCAGGATGCACGATAGTAGCAAATAAGGATCAATAATAACAATAATAATAGAATTCCCTTCCACGCATTTATACTCGCATAATGGGTTTGCATCACATATATAAATATTATATAGATAATATTTACTAGAGAAATAACATGAGACAGCGTTCGGGTGAGTGCTTCAAGTCTAGTATCATAAACAAAGTGTTGGGAGATGCAAGGCCTTCCTGTAGTTCATTTAGTTATCCCAAGGCCCGGCGGTGGCGCCACCGTCGTTAGATGTGCAGTGAATCGAACTTTCCCTGTGTCACCTACTGAACCTGGAAGACATATTGCCATCATCAGTTAGGCTAGCCGCGGATACCCCTCCTTTCTATCCTTTAGTTATATTAGCATAATTCATTATCCATCACATACATATGTATATATATGATATATCATATGTTAATTAATGTAAATTTGGGACATGAGCCTCGCAGTGTCATATGTTCTATGTTCTGCACACAAGGGTGCATATATATGCGTGTGGTTGTGCATGGATGTCCACGAATTAGCATTCTCAAAGTTTACCTTTAATTGTCTACCCTATCCTTAAAGAAAATAACCAGTATACAGTTCAATAACAATATCTTGAACGTCGTGTGCTCATGAAATGACATTTTTGATAAGTGTACATATAATATTATATGTCAGTGAAAATGAATTTACAAAAGTATCTTCTCTAAAAATACTTTAGAAAATGCATGCATTTGGAACCAAAGGAGTTGATATCGATATATGTGATGTATAAGCATTATGCGAGTATAAACGCACGTAAGGGATTATATGTTTATTTCCTACCCTAAATATGGATGGGGTGGCTTACTTGTTGTATGCCCCCCCCCCCTCTGACCACGTGACCGGGGGGCTCCACCCTGGCGCACCTCTATCCTGGACGCTACACTGTCACTTGCACCAGTTACATAATTGACTGGTTTTGAGGTTCTGTCAGACTTAAAACAATATTTATATTTTAAGTTGATCATCATAATATACTTTACTTTAGTTTTTGAAGTAATTTTTATTATAAAGCATTAACTTTGGATATATTTGAAGTAAATGCCAGCAAAGTTCCCTTTGACCTACAAACCGAAATGCTGCATTGCCACATTAAAGTGCCCGTGTCCAATGTATTCCACCTTCTGTCATTTAGTAAAACAATATATATTAGGTTTATCGCTATAATAGTATAATGAAGCTTAGTTTAGTTTGAAGAGACAGCCAGTGAAATGGAGAAAGATAGCTGTAAGAGAGAGAGAAACCGACATACAGAGATAAGAGAGATGGGGAAAGATTGTGACATATAGAGATATAGACAAACAAAGATTTTTCTTTTTTTTCCCAAGTGTTTTTATTCCTCTGAATAACATGTTGTCAGTGCTAATGCACTGGTCTTCCAACCCTAATCCGAATTGCCTCTATACACTAAACAAATCTACAACAATATACAGATAGACAATTACAGCTGTATTATAAATGGCTACCTTTGGAGAAATTTGAAGAGATATCAAGTTAAATTAATTTGGGTATGCGCATCAAAAACTGACTACAGACGCTTCACCAGTCACAGACTCTCCTGAAGTGACATGATATAGGCCCCTATGTAGTCACAACTGTTATGTGAATCATGCAGGATCTAAGGTGGGTGCCTAGGATCAAACATGGGGGTTTGGGTTTTAAATTACATATTCTGATGGTTTAAAAGTGCATAGTCCGATGGTTTTGAGTTTCTATTCTGTAGTTTTCTGAGATAAACATATTAGATTGATCGTTATAGTCTATAAATCAACATGATGAAGGCTATGATAAAGAAGCCATGTAATCATATATTTAGGATATTGTATTCCACATTTTTAGGGTTATTTACATAACCCAAGGTTCCGACACTTTTTCTAATACATTGGCCAGTAGTCGCGTCACAGGAACAAGGCTGTGCGAGTAACTACTGAGGGTGCTTGTGGTGGCGTGGAGCATGTTGAGTGTGGGGTGAAGCAGTGACAAAGCGCAAGGCGGAAAATGGGAAATGGCAGCCATGAGACATGGAAATGGTTGGTTGTTGCAGTTCTACATCCATCCCTGCAACATCTCAGGTCAAATCAGGACGGGTACCGACTTATGACAGTGCCCAGGTATGGCGACTGGATAGTGCTACCCCGGTGCGAAAGTTTCTCACTCTTACTCTCTCTCTCTATATATATATGCTGTATAAGCAATTATACGAGTATAATAAGCCGGAAGATTCATCTACTCCCCAGCCACTAAGTCATCGGCTGGTCACATACTAGTTAGGTCATCTACTAGTGCCTCATGACCTGAACACGTGGCGCCACCTACTCGCCCACGCCTCAGAGCCCCTGGATTCACTCACTGTACCGCTATATATATATATATATATATATATATATATATATATATATATATATATATATATATACATGCTGTATAAGACAATGACCCTATAGCCCACTCAGTCACATTATCCTGACACTGAGCTAACCAGTCCTTGTCCTATCCTATTAATGCAGAGCGCCTGGCTAAGTCACGACAAGTACCAATGTTATAGGTCATTGATTTGACCGGACCGGGAACTGAACCCCCGATCTCCCGATCTTTTATTAAGGTGTTTTCTTTATCCCACCGTGACATCACATTACCCCGCCTTCCCTGCAGGTAGACTCAATCAACCCTGTAGCAAGACTGATGGAGTGAACACCCCTAATTGGGAGGACTGGGAGATATGGGGAGTGACAGTGAAGAGCATGACAGCTCTGGAATTTGCTAGAAGATGAAGTGGGGAATAGCGCACTCATGATGATTGGGATGCAGTGGGGTGTGACAGTGAATGTAGTGACAGCAGTGAACTTTTCCGGGGAAGATGTCACACAAATAAGGAGGATGGTGAAAGCGATGAGTGTGGCAGTTGAACTTTGGGAGAACAGGCCGCAGATATTGGACGAACTCGTGTGGGGTGGAGATTGACAGTGAAGATTGTGACAGCAGTAGACTTTGGGGGAGGTTTGCGCACAAATAGCGGTGAGTGGGAAGGAGCGACATGTGACACTGACAGTAAAAGTTGCGACAGCAGTGAGATTTGGGGAAAGACATCGCACAAATAGGGTGTGGTATGGTCGGGCATGACAGGTGAGAGTGAAAGTTGTGACAGTAGTTGAACATTGTGGACAACTTGGGCATTTATATCTCTCTTTTTCTCTCTCTCACTCTTTCTCACTCTCTCTATATACATATATATATATGCTGTATAATAATTATACGAGTATAATAAGCCGGAATATGCCTCCTTTCCCCCAGCAGTCACTGAATCATTGACAGATGGAGTCTGGCCTTGTCATCTACTGATCCAGCCTCCCCAACCTCACCTCCGATGGTGGCGCCACCACTCGCTCCACACTACAACCGCCACTGACTGTATCACTAGAATTATATATATATATATATATATATATAAATGAGGAGGCGTGCCAACTCAATATGCATTTGTGAACCAACATGTGTTTAACATGTCTTTTGTGTAAATAACCCTGAATTGAAAAATGGCTGGAAGACCAGTGCTTCGGCACTGACACAAGACTTATTCAGCAGAATAAACATATTTACCAAAAAAAAACTAAAAACTAGCAGTTGGCTGTGTTCCGACAGAAATGGCAGGTGAATTATTTGTAGATGAGCCCCTCCCCCTCATGAGTCACGTGATCCCTCGCCTACATGATGCCGACTGACATTCTCTCCTCCTCATCCGTGTTGTACACGTAACACCTGCTGTAGGGAAACTGTATACACACTTCGCGAATCGGACACTCAGCCAAATCCTGGTCTGTGTAGTTCAAACTGCCCGCCATGCAGCATCAACTGTTTGTGCAGGATCGTGTCTGTCGCCACTGGTGAAAGCAAAACAAACGCCGTTCAACTTCTCATGTGTGAGTTTATATAGAAGTTATGGTTATATAGAAGCTCACATATGTTCATATATATATATATTCATATATATATATATATATTCATATATATATATAATGTGTGTTATGTGTATTAGGTGTATAATGTATATTATTTTATTATATATACTACATTATATTATATTATATATAGGTAGCACTAGTCAGGCCTGTGGTTGGGCGCGGAGGGACCATCAAGGGAATCACAGCTGAGGCGCTCAGCTGGGGGAGTGTTGTGATTGGATGTGCTGGAGGTGAGCAGACATGTAGAGGCAAGTAGGAGGGGCCTGACTGGTGATTGACATCGGAGGAACTTGTGGTTGCGGCCCCCCCCCCTCATCCCGCCCCCCCCCCCCGCCGCCCCGGAGGAGGGGGAGAGGGAGGGGGAGGGGGAGGGGAGGGGGGAGGCGCGGCCCAACTGCTTCGCTGCCCCGTGCACCCCGCAATGACCCCGAATGACCTTATGTTCATTCAACACTATTATATATATATATGATATGCATGATATGTATGATATGTATGGTATGTATGATATGTATGATATGCATGATATGTATGATATGTATGATATATATGATATATATGACATGTATGATATGTATGATATGTATGATATGTATGATATGTATTATATGTATTATATGTATTACATGTATTATATGTATTATATGTATTATATGTATTATATGTAGTATATGCATTATATGTAGTATATGTATTATATGTATTATGTGTATTATATGTATTATATGTATTATATGTATTATATGTACTATATATAATATATGTATTATATGTAGTATATGTATTATATGTATTATATGTATTATATGTAGTATGTGCATTATAATGTATTATATGTATTGTATGTACTGTATGTATTATATGTATTATATGTATTATATGTACTATATATAATATATGTATTATAGGTATTATATGTATTATATTTGTATATGTATTATATGCATTATATGTATTATATGTATTATATATATTATATATATTATATATATTGTGTATATGGTCATTGGTGGTGATGACAATGGGAAATATTGCGCCTAGAGTGACATATGCTAGCGCCATTACACGAAGCTATGTTTGTTCTGAATGTCGCTACTTGACTTTCACGATAATACACAGCCCCTCAAAAGTAGGTCAAATTCCCGGAAAGTAGGTCACATGCCCGTGTCGGTTTGTCATTTCGCGGTCATGTTTAAAAAAAAAGATAAGCCTCACAATGAACAAACAGCTCCCGGATCGTTCAGAATAAGTGTAATCTACACAACTTCTTAGAGTCAGGGGTTACCATTAAACGGGGAAAGCCCCTCCTCACCCCACACACCCACACCCTCCACCCACCCCACCCTCACACACAAGCCACCCTCACCGACAGTCACCCTCAGGGCAGTGACACTCACATAACACAAATGTCTACGGCGTGACGCGCCCCGGCTAGCGGCGCGCCTGACGTGACAGTCAGTTGTCACGTCACTCAGTGACACGTGACATGGGGCGCGACGATTTCGGGATCCGACTGTGTTGCACTAAGGACATAATTTGCCAATCACTATATGCCCATATAATAAACATTAAAACCTCTCTAAATCGACCGACCTTGGGGACATTTGAAGTCCTTGAAGTCATTTCACGATGGGTACCGACTTGTGACAGCGCATACTCATGGGGACTTAATAGTGCTGCCCCACTGGGAGACGAGGTCACTGGCATCATCCCCCTATATCCCACACAGTCACATTATCCTGTTCCTGTGCTAACCATTCCTTGTCCTATCCTAGTAATGCCGAGCACCAAGCTAGATATCAACAATTATCAATTTCAAAAGGCATTGGTTCGACTGGGCTGGAATTCGAACTCCAGACCTTCCGCCACGGGAAGCCTGCGATCTAGCGATTGGGCCACCGCGTCCGGATATATAAAAGTTCCGAGCGAGTGGAGTGTCAAGCCCCACGCAGGAGGTGGAGCGGTGCATGCCGGTACCCCATCCCCCCCTCCGGGGGGGGGGGGGGGAGGATAGGAGAGGAGGCACTACAGAGCTTATTACAGGCGATAAGGGGCTTATCACTATCCATATATAATATGTTATATTATGGATATGTATATATGAGCGTGTTCTTAAAATATTCCGCATGTTGGTCGATCATGGGGTCGTGGGTTCGAACCCTGGTCAGAGTCAAACCAATGACTTACAAATTGATACTTGTTGCTTCCTAGCCTGGCCCTCGGCATTATTAGGGTAGGGTAAGGACTGGTTGGCTCAGTGTCAGGATAATGTGACTGAGTGGGATATCAAGTCATGGTGCTGGCAGCCTTGTCTTCTAGTGGGGCAGCACTATAAAGTCGCCATGATTGCGCACTGGCACAAGTCGGTACCCATCCTCATATTACCTTAGATGTTGCTAGGACATGAAACAACAACAAACAAACAAACAAACAAATCAAATATTCCGTACATGGCTATTTGAACGTGGTGAATGACATGTACTTTTGTAGTTCCACAATGTGTCAACAATCCCGATACCTTGTAGATAAAACGGACAAACAAAACGGACAAACAAAGCATGCGTTACCATGTCGTCCCCTTTCTTTTCATGTCCACCTCTATTACTATGATTTTGGTTTAGGAAAATGATTCCATCCCTTAAGGCTACATTCCTTCCACGCGGTATGCGGCATGCGAATGCGAATGCGGCAAAAAATCTAAAAGCATCGAAGTCAATGGGGGTGATTCCATACGTCCGAATGCGAATGCGAACTGAATCGGTCCATGTAGCCATCGGTGCGGCATGCGAATGCGAATGTTGCTGCGTTTGCCATAGAAAAGAGTGTTAGAGAAACCTGACATTATGTGTGGGTGTGGGTGTGGGTGTGGGTGAAAGGACCCAACCGTTCGCATGCCGCATGCCACATGCAGCATGCTATATTCGCATTCGCATTCACATTCACATACCGCGTGTAAGGAATCCTAGCTTAAGGCGGTAGAGTATATGCAAAGTATCGCATCAAAACCAGACGGGATGGCCGAATGAGATAGAGCGTCCGTCTCCCATGTTTGGTAGATCGTGGGGTCGTGGGTTCGAACCCTTGTCAAGTCAAACCAATGACTTAAAAATTGATACTTGTCACTTCCTAGCCAGGTGCTCAGCATTATTAGGAGAGGTCAAGGACCGGTTAGCTCAGTGCCAGGATAATGTGACTGAGTGGGATATCAGGTCATGGTGCTGACGGCCTGGTCTCCCAGTGTGGCAGCACTATAAAATCGCCATGAGTATGTACTGTCACAACTCAGTACCCGTCCTGATATGACCTTAGATGTTGCTAGGAGGTAAAACAACAAACAAACAACAAAAAGATTGTGGGGTCGTGTGTTCGAACCCTGGTCGAGTCAAACCAATGACGCTCAAATTTATACTTGTCACTTCCTAGCCATGCGCTCTGCATTAGTAGGATAGGGCAAGGAGCAGTGGAATGAGGAAGACCAATCGTCCACAATTGAAATTTCCCCTGCTTAAACAACTAATGTACCAACAACAAAAAAACAAAAAAAAACAGTTATTTTTTTCTTACGAATTGAACTATTGCAGCCACCTATACCGACAAAGAATAGCAAGCACACTTGACGCTATTCGTGTTCTACCCCAGTCTTCGCCTCCCAGCGATGCTGCCCCGCCGAGTGAGCTGGTTGGTGTTTGGTGTCAGGTCCCAGTCTGTTGAACATTGCCTTTGTCATCAGCTGTCAGCAGGCGGCTTTGATTGACAGCCGAGTTGTTATCTGTGATAACTGATCCTCCGACCGCTACCTCTTCTGGCACTCTCCATCCACCACAAGTCGCTGGCACTCTGAATCCACCACAGGTCGGTGGCACTCTCCATCCACAAGACGTCGATTGCACTCTCCATCCACCAGAAGTCGCTGGCACTCTCCATCCACCAGATCTCGCTGTGCACTCTCCATCCACTGGAAGTCGCTGTGCACTCTCCATCCACCGGAAGTCGCTTGCACTCTCCATCCACCAGAGCTCGCTGTGCACTCTCCATCCACTGGAAGTCGCTGTGCACTCTCCATCCACCGGAAGTCGCTGGCACTCTCCATCCACGAGAAGGCGCTGTGCATTCTGCATCCACCAGAAGTCGCTGGCATTCTTCTTCCATCATAGGTCGCTGGTACTCTCCATCCCCCACAAGTCGATGACACCCTCCACCCAACAGGCGTCGCTGACACTCTCCATCCACCGGAAGTCGCTGGCACTCGCCATCCATCAGAAGTCACTGGCACTCTACATTCACCACAACTTGCTGGCACTCTCCATCCACTAGAGGTCGCTGTGC
The DNA here is from genome assembly GCA_030323885.1 of Branchipolynoe longqiensis. Classification (NCBI taxonomy): domain Eukaryota; kingdom Metazoa; phylum Annelida; class Polychaeta; order Phyllodocida; family Polynoidae; genus Branchipolynoe; species Branchipolynoe longqiensis. Next base: position 17,838,719 of record CM059194.1, on the reverse strand, counting down.
ACTCTCCGTCCACCAGAAGTCGCTGACAATCTTCTTCCACCATAGATCGCTGGTACTCTCCATTCCCCACAAGTCATTGACACTCTCTGCCCACCAGACGTCGCTGGCACTCTCCATCCGCCAGAACTCGACGCCACTCTCCATCCATCAAAAGTCACTGGCACTCTCCATCCCCTGGAAGTCACTGGCTCTGTCCACCCACCAGAGGTCGCTGTGCACTATCCATCCACCAGAAGTCGCTGGCATTCTTCTTCCGCAATAGGTCGCTGTTACTTTCCATCCAACAAAAGTCGCTGACACTCTCCACCCACCAGAGGTTGCTGGCACTCTTCATTCCACACAAGTCGATGGCACTCTCCATCCACCGGAGGTCGCCCTACACTCTCCATCCACCCGAAGTCACTGACACTCTCCATCTTCCGAAGTTCACTGGCACTCTTCATCCACCACAAGTCACTGGCACTCTCAATCCATGAGAGGTCGATGGAACACTCAATTCACCACAAGTCTGTGGTACTCTCCAATCACCAGAAGACGCTGGCACTCTCTATGCATCAGAACTCTATGCAACCTCCATCCACCACATGTCGCTGGCACGCTCCTTCCATCAGAGGTCGCTGGCACTCTCCATTCAGAAGTATTTGGAATTCTCCATCTACCACAAGTCGCTGGCACTCTCCATCCATTAGAAGTCGCTGGCACTCTCCATTCACCGGAGATCGCTAGCACTGCACATATTCGAAAGTTCACTAGCACTCTCCATCCAACAGAAGTCGCTCGCACTCTTCATCCACCACCAATTTTTAGTATTCTCCATCCCACAGAAGTCATTGGCACATTCCATCCACCACAAGTCGCAGGCACACTCCATCCACCACAAGTCGCTCTCACTCTCCATACACCAGAAGTCGCAAGCACTCTCCATCCAGAATTCTCTGGCACTCTCCAGCCATGAGAGGATATGTGTACATCAGATATATATACTGCTTAACACGCACTGTATAGAACCACAGTTTTGATTTAGTGCCTATTGGATATACCTGCAGTTTACAGCACATTGGATATACCTACATACTTAATTTAATGGACATTGTCTATTCAGACATTGTAATACACATTGGATAAAGCTACGGTTTAATGCCTACTGGATATAACTACAGACTTAATTTAATGAACATTGTCTATTGACATATTTTAATGCACATTGGATAAAGCTACAGTTTAGTGCACACTGGATATAACTACAGTCTTAATTTAATGCACATTGTCTATTGACACATTTTAATGCACATTGGATAAAGCTACAGTTTAGCGCACACTGGATATAACTACAGTCTTAATTTAATGCACATTGTCTATTGACACATTTTAATACACATCGGATAATGCTACAGTTTAGCGCACACTGGATATAACTACAGTCTTAATTTAATGCACATTGTCTATTGACACATTTTAATGCACATTGGATAAAGCTACAGTTTAGCGCACACTGGATATAACTACAGTCTTAATTTAATGCACATTGTCTATTGACACATTTTAATGCACATTGGATAAGGCTACAGTTTAGTGCACACTGGATATAACTACAGTCTTAATTTAATGGACATTGTCTATTGACACATTTTAATACACATCGGATAATGCTACAGTTTAGCGCACACTGGATATAACTACAGTCTTAATTGAATGCACATTGTCTATTGACACATTTTAATGCACATTGGATAAAGCTACAGTTTAGCGCACACTGGATATAACTACAGTCTTAATTGAATGCACATTGTCTATTGACACATTTTAATGCACATTGGATAAAGCTACAGTTTAGCGCACACTGGATATAACTACAGTCTTAATTGAATGCACATTGTCTATTGACACATTTAAATGCACATTGGATAAAGCTACAGTTTAGCGCACACTGGGTATAACTACAGTCTTAATTTAATCCACAGTGTCTATAGACACATTTTAATGTACATTGGATAGGGCTGCACACAGTGTGCTGCGGTGGAGAATCCCTGAGATGGTTCCTTCTATACACCATGGAGATCCACAGTGCATGACAACACCTCGGGGGGCATCTTCACGGTAGAAAACTGCATGGGGTGGATTTGTTTGTTTGTTGTTGTTTCACGTCCTACCAACAGCTCAGGTCATGTCAGGACGGGTACCGACTTGTGACAGTGTGCAGTCATGGCACATTTATAGTGCTGCCCCACTGGGAGACCAGGCTGCCAGCACCATGACCTGATATCCCACTCAGTCACATTATCCTGACTGAGCCAACCAGTCCTTGCCCTATCCTAATGAAACCGAGCACCCGGCTATGAAGTGACAAGTATCAAATTTTAAGTTGTTTGTTTGACTCGCCGAGGGTTCAAGCGCATGGGATGGGAGTGGGGCATGGTTCAGATTGTTGACTAAAGTGGATTGTAAACATGACGCCACGTCAAACACAAACTCATCCATTTGTTGGTCATGTAACTGGACCGGATATCCGGGTTGGTAAGGTTGGTTGGATGGCTGTGAGTTGTTAGAGTTTCACATCCTGGCAAAATCCATGGTCATATCAGGATGGGTACCGACTTGTGACAGTATAGACTGATGGTGAGTTAATAGTGCTGCCCCACTGGGACACCATGACCATGAGCTGATATCGCACTCAGTCATATTATCCTGATGCCTTGCTCTATCCTAATAATACCGAGTGCCTGGCTAGGAAGCGACAAGTATCAATTTTTAAGTCATGGGTTGGTACAGTGTCCGCTTCCCATGCGAGATGTTGTGGGTTCAATCCTAGGCCGAGTCAAACCAAAGACTTGGAGTATTTGATAGGTTTATTCTTGCTTGCTTGGCTTATCTGGCGCACGGCATTACTAGGCTAGAGCAATGTGGTGTCAGCGCAAAATTGGCAATTTGTTTGATATCCCCAAATTTTGAGATTAACACAGGCAACAGAACCTCCAAATTGGCAATATCACGGAGCTTGATTGGTTCCCACATGTGTTAATTATCTGGTCAGTTGGCTAAAATCCAAATAGGCAAACATCAGTGGAATGGTGGCTAAGACATGAGATGGCAAAATACCCTGGAATTGCTTGAGATGAAATGCATATGAAATGTGTATCCTTTGTGACATATGAATATTGTTACTGTTCGTTGCATGCTTATAAGTTTTTATATAACAGGGAGTTGTATATATATATATATATATATATATATATATATATATATATGAGGTATAGCGTACTGTGCGAGTATAGAGGCTCGTAGAGGAATTACTTCTATAGTCCATCTATTATTCTATACTATGCCTCCTCAACCTGAGACATGTGAGCGGTGGCGCCACCACCGGCCCACCCCGTCACTAACGCATGTGCCAATAACTCAGTCACTCTGGATGATTGTTTTCTTTTGCTACAGAAACATAAACATCTGACTTTATTCCTGTTTTTCTCATTGTGTATTGGAGAATACCCTCTATATATTATATAATTTCCTCCGGGGGTCACCCGCAATGGTTCTCCACTTGTCCCGATGTTGTGCTGTTCTGATAGACTGTGAATAATTCAAGCCTGTCCACTGTGAAATATTTGTAAACCATGATGTTCTTGGTCTCCCTCTCCCTCTGCTGCCATTCACCTTCCCTTCCAACAATGTACGGTATATTGAACTCTGACGAATGATGTGGCCAAAATAAATAAGTTTCTTTGTCTCTATAGTGGCAAACAAGCTTTTCTTATTTTTTATTTTTCTGAGAACTTCTTTGTTGGTGATCTTCTTTGTCCATGATATTTTCATCATCCTTCGATAAGTCCACATCTCAAATGCTGCTAAACGTTTGTACATTTTCTTAGAGATTGTCCATGTCTCTGCCCCATACATTAGAGTAGACCATACATTAGAGTAGACCACACATAACATAACTCTATCAATGCGCAGGAGGAAATATATGATGTAAATATTACCCTTCTATTTATACTCGTATAATGCATCACATATATACATATATATACAGTAAAATCTGTCTAACTGACCACCTCCACAGACCAACCACTCCCCTATGTCGATCGCTTTATTTGCACCCCAAAGGATCGCCCATACAATACCATTGTAATGATAAAAAGACTCCCTAAACGAACCACTTCCCTAAATGGACCATGTCAAGTCGGTCCCATGGTCGGTCGATTTAGCGAGGTTTTACTGTATATACATTTACTACCTGTTAAGAAATGCTATGGATGGGTACCACCCACTCATCCCACGTAAGTATTATGAAAAGCTGTCATCTGGGGCCATATGCATGTGTCCGGGTTAGCGCTGCGAAGCTGCTTTTCGGCGGGATTACTGGGTTAGCGGCAATAACTCTGTATGTATGTATCGGCGTTAGACGAACACCACAAGTTTAAAGGCATCTACGCTAACCCCAACCCATCTCAAGTTTAAAGTCGATGTTAGGGACCGATTATGCCCAAATCTATTCAATGCGATCATATTTAACAGAATTACATATGCAATAACTGAAATTTTATCAATTTAACCCTAAATTCGAACCGTTATTAATGCTACCGCCGCATTGGCGGTGATATTAATAGTGTCAAATCGACGAATGTAAAGTAAACAAATCGCCGCCGCTGCGATGTCGATATCCATACTGGCATAACGCCAGCGGCAATGTTTTATGCCCAAATCTATTCAATGCGATCATATTTAACAAAATTACATACGCAATAAGTGAAATTTTACCAATTTAACCCTAAATTGGAACCGTTATTAACGTTGCCGCCGCATTGGCGTCGATATTAATAGTGTCGAATCGACAAATTTAAAGGGGCCCCCCCCAAGTTGCAAAAAAACTGAAATGTTAACTAACCCCGCCATGCTTTGGACATGCCCCGTGACACATCTGGAACACCGGTGTTAGATAACCCGGGACCCGCTTTTAACACCGGAGCCAATAAAAAGTTGCTCATACATATGGCCCCTGGTGATATATCTATTATATTGGACAGATTCTTACCCTGTTTTTGGTGAAGATTCATATAATTCCTGATTGGTGACAAACAATCCCATTATTCAGCGTACTTAAAATACCGCTACCCACTTACCACTGCACACGAACGCCGCCTCAAACCTTCCCCACTTCCGGTGAACGGCGGGCAGGTGTGCCCTAATTGGTTTGGTTTGGTTGTTGGAGTTTTACGTGCTGGCAACACCTAAGGTCATATCAGCACGGATACCGACTTGTGACAGTGCACACTCGTGACAACTGTATAGTGCTGCCATATGGCACAGTGGTCTAATCGGTAGAGCGCGGGCCTCACGCGCGGAACGTCGGAGTTCGGTTCCGAGTCGAGTCAAACCAATGACTTTAAAATTGATACTTGTCACTTCCTAGCCTGGTGCTTGGCATTAATAGGATAGGGCAAGGGCTGATTAGCTCACTGTCAGAATAATGTGATTGAGTGGGAAATCAGGTCGTGGTGCTGGTGGCCTGATTTCCCAGTGGGGCAGCACTATAAAGTCGCCATGAGTGCGCACTGTCACAAGTCAGTACCCGTCCTGATATGACCTTTGATGTTGCCAGAGCGTAAAATTCAAACACACAAATGTATAGTGCTGCCAAACTGGGAGACCAAGCCGCCAGCACCATGACCTAACATCCCACTCAGTCCCATTATCCTGACACTGAGCTAACCAGTCCTTGCCTTATTCTATTAATGCCGAAGGCCAGGCTAGGAAGTGACAAATATCAACTTTGTAAGTCATCGGTTTGACTCGACGGGAACCGAACTCCGGATCTCCCGCACACGAGGCCTGCGCTCTACCGATTCGGCCACCGCGCCCGGTGCTGTAATTGGCGTTTACCGCAGGTGAACCGGAACTGTAGTGAATGAATGACATCATTTTTCGCAAAATACAAAACTGGCAAAGTATATTACAATACAACCTCTCTAAATCAATCGACCATGTGACCATCTTGAAATGGTCCATTTCGAGCGGTGATCGGTTTAGGGAGTTCTTTTTATCGTTAAATTAAACCTCTTAAACAGCATATTTTTGTCACTAAATATGCACTGTGAAATCAGCCAAATGTCATTGTCTAGGTCAAAACAGAATCTGCATATTTGGAATCCTTGAGTTCAAAACCATATAAAAAGAGCCTTCACTCATAATCCTATGACATTCTCTCTCTTGAAGATTTATACTGCCTATTATGGATAAACCTGAATAGACTTGTTTTCACCATTAGACAGTTTGTCGATAAAAAGCCCGAGCCTATACTTTTACCGACCCAAGGGATTTTTAACCTCCCACACCACATAGACATGGTATGAGAGCAACTGGCCTTTGATGATGCTGTAAGTTATCCACAGCGGTGGAAATCCAAATTGGCAGAGGTGGGGGCATGGGGAATCGAACCAGCAACCTTCAGATTAGGAGTCTGACCTAGAAAAAAGTCAGACACTCTAACCACTCCACCACAGAGAACACCAAAAGATATGACAAAATCAAATAGCGACTGGTGGCCATCTTGGATTTGACTATTATGGCATGCCCAAAAAACTTCGGCTTCGGCACCCTCCAAAAATCAATTTAGTATTTTTCTGGCCTACAATATGTGTCAAATTGCACGCGTGTTGACAAATCTGCTAATCTGTAAGGTACCACCCTATTTGATTCCTGAGGGCCTGGACTATAAATAACCATGAATGAACGGTGACTGGAAGATCAATAGCCCCAGTGTTAGAGAAAAGGGAATGTTCCGAAGAATTCTATTCTAAAAGAAATCAATGAAAACCAATTATATAAATTATATATATAATTATAGACTGAGATATATGTTATGTATAACACAGTAGTTATTATATAAATGACAAAATAATCAAACACTGAGAACACGCTCTTCATCATCTTATATCCCCAGGCATGCTGAAAGACATATATCACATGAAGAGTATGTGTGGTGTATCTGGTGTGTGTGGTGTGGGTGGTGTATCTGGCATGTGGTGTGTGTGGTGTATCTGGTCTGTGTGGTGTGTGTGGTGTATCTGGTGTGTGTGGTTTGTGTGGTGTAAGTGGTGTATGTGGTGTGTGCGGTGTGTGGTGAGTGTGGTATGTACAGTGTGTATGATGTGTGCTGGGTGGTGTGATTGGTGTAGCTGGTGTGTGTGGTGTGAATGGTCTGTGTGGTGAGTGTGATGTGGTGTGTGGCATGTGGTCTGTGCAGTGTGTGTAGTGTGTGTTGTGTGCGTGGTGTGTGTGATATGTGAGGTGTGTGGTGTGGTGCGTATGGTGGGTGGTGTATCTAGCATGTGTGGTCTATGTGGTGTATATGGTGTGTTGGGGTGTGGTGTGCGTGACGTTTGTGGGGTGTCGTGTGTGTGCTATGCGGTGTGTGCAATGTATGTGGTGGTGTATATGGTGTGGGTGGTGTGGTGGGTGTGGCATGTGGTGTGTGTGGTATGTGGTGTGTGCAGTACGTGTGGTGTGTGGTGTGTAGTGTTGGGTCACAGTGTGTGGTGCATCTAGCATGTGTGGGGTGTGGTGTATGTGGTGGTGGGGTGTGGTGTATGTGGTGGTGGTGTGTGGTGTGTGTGGTGTGTGGTGTGTGTGGTATGTGGTGGGTGCACTGCATGTGGCGTGTGTAGTGTCATGTGTACGGTGTGTGGTGCGTCTAGCATGTGTGGTGTGTGGTGTATCTGGTGGTGGTGTGTGGTGTGTGTTGTGTGTGTGTTGCATGTGGTGTGTGTGGTATGTGTGGTGTGTGTGGTGTGTGTGGTGGGTGTGGTATGTAGTGGGTGCAGTGCGTGTGGCGTGTGTAGTGTCATGTGTACGGCGTGTGGTGTGTCTAGCCTGTGTGGTGTATGTGGTGTGTGTGGTGTGGTGTGTGTGGCATGTGGTGTGTGATGCGTCTGACATGTGTGTTGTATATGGGTATATGTTAATGGGATCAGCTTCCTGGAGGCGTTCTATAAATTAGCTGCGCAGATCTAGGTGCACATCAAACTAGGTTTTTTTTTACGATAGCCTGAAAACATCCACAGGGTGTGGACAGGTAATACCTACCTCCTGACGCGCCATCTATTGAACACACCAGTGTTTGATGTGTCACGTGTTTAATGTCCACCCACCTCCAGGGGGTGCTCAGACATATATCAGCCTCTCACTGTGCACCGTCTAAATGACGTCTTGTAAAATTCTCCGATTAAGTATATATTGAATATCGAGATGGCTAACGCAAGACGGAATTTCCTAGTCTGCTTTCGATGCAATTCAAGGAATATGCATTTTGTTGCTATTTTTGATTGAACATCGGTTGTCATTCGGTGGGAATAGTATGGTTATTTGTAGGGGCCCCTAGAATACTTATGATGGGGTAGTGAGCGGATAGCGATTATGATTGATTGATTGATTAATTGGCGGTTTATTTGCGCCGTGTAAGCAAGATCGGCCGTATTCACGGCGAGGGATTATGGTAGAGTATCCGTTTTTAGTATAGCCCAGTCACACCTACCCGGATCAGGGGCCGGACGAGCCCTGGACCATGATCCGAAGTGGTCCTTGGCGATCCAGCGTGATCCGTGGCTCATCTGTGGCTGGTCCTTAGTGATCCTTGGTGATCCTTGGTGATCCATGGCTGGTCCAGCCTCATCCAGGGTCTGCCCCGGATGTTTTAAAATGTTTAAGACATCCGGGGTGGTCCGGGGAATATTTCGATCCAAGCTCGATCCGCCAATGTCCGGGATGATCCGGGTGTAATCCGGGGGTGGTCCTGGTAGTCCGAGGGTGGACCGGGGGCAGTCCGTGTAGGGTCCGGGCCAGTCCGGGGCTGTCCCGGCGATTTTTAACCAGGATGAGCCACGTTTCAGCCACGGTTTAACCCGGACCAGCCCCGCACTAGCCCGGATGTAGCCACGGACCACTCCCAGACTGCCTGGATAAGACCCGGACAAGCCGGATGAGCACAGATCAGCCACGGATCACCATGGATAGCCAGGTTTACCACGGATCAGTCCAGGATGAGCCCCGTTTTTGTATAGATATAGCAGGAGCAAGTTCACCTCAAGTCAGGGACTGATCCGTGTGTACTCCATGGATACACCGGGTCGTCCGGGGGTGGTCCGGCTAGACTGGGGTCTAGACCGGGGGCTAGAACGTGTATGTGTGACGGTTGTAATGTGCCCATACCCTAGCAATCTTATGATGGAACAAAATATCAATATTATGGTGACACACTCAAATTATTACAGCCTGCATGAAATACTATATTGAATATTTGAATCTCATGTGTTATATAAGTCGTTTACTGTTGTTGCTATGCCACTTTCTGTTCTGCCTAGCAAGTGCCCTGTTATGTTCAGTTATGAATTGCATACAACGTTACGTAATAATACGCTCGTTGTTCAGGTCATATGAAGAAGAGACAAAATAAGTCTACATTTAAGAAGTGACAACTGACCCTGACTATGTATTCGTTGTATTACTTTATGGGTCGTGTTTTTGTATGATGGGCTACATTCGATAGTTTCCCATTTACATGTTTCATGGTTCTCTTCTTAAACATAGTATGTATAATATCTCTATATGTATTAGGTATTCATGTACAATGCCATTTACATTGTTCTGGAATGTTAGTAAATTTGAGCATGGCATTTTATCTTTGCAATACCTGGTACCATTCTGTTATCGATAGGAATTATTTTAAAGAGGGGGATATGGCGTTATGACATTAGTTATAATAACACGAGAAGGACCTGTTGCTATCGATGGTAGTTTATATATACAAAATGTTACCATTGAATTTTGTTCCTCTGTTCCATTGAAAGGGAGATGTAATGTATGTGTCTTCCAGTTGTGTTGTTATCCGAACACCCCCAGTGTGGCACAGAGTGATGTCACTACAGAAGGTTCTAAATAAAGACAGTTACAGTACAGAACTCATTGTGTTCAGACGTCCTTTACATTACAACGGTGAGCCCCAAAACGACCAAAATAGCGATTTTATCCGGGGCTGTCCGGGACACTCGGCGGGGGAGGTCCGGGGGTGGTCTGGCTAAAAATCAGGGGCTCAGCCGGGTATGTGTGACTGGGGCTTTAGAGGCAGACAACTTTGTTTAACTGCAGGAATAAAGAGAAAGTAGAAGATGAGAAATAAAAATCAAAGGCAGTTCTTGGCAAAAGGGTTAGTGAGAATCAACATATCCTGAATATCGAAACAGAAGTGCACTAGCAGCAAGTAGAGATTTACATATACATGTGCACATATATATATATATATATATATATATATATATATAATATAAAGGCCGGCTACAGAACAAAAAAGGAAGGAACGGAAGAAGTGGGTTAAGATGAAAAATTCCCGGGCGCAAATGACAATGTTGAGCGTCCATAGTTAGGAAAGCTGGCGGTGGTGGCGCCAGTGGTCACGTGGGAGGCGGCTACGCTGCACCAAATGATACAATGAATAGCAGTACCAAATAGAATGGTAGTAATAACTCCCTTCCACGCCTTTATAATCACATAATGCTTATACATGACATATATATGCGTATATATCTATATATATACATATATATATAGAGAGAGAGAGAGAGAGAGACTGAAAGGCATTGGTAGAAAAGTGAACTATCGAGTCCTGCTTAATCAATATATGAATCCAAGGTGTATATATATATTGCATCACTTTTTTATACATACATTATATTCTTCTTCTGAACATTATTTTCAGTACCACCCGGGCACTGGTGTTCCAGCCATAATATATCCACGCTCATTATATATTCATACATTAGAAAAGTGAGTCAATCTATCATGTGCACAGGATGCATCACCACCCAGAATGTGTTTGCAAATAATATGAACAAACTTATATATACCAAATCGTTCGTTTTACATGACAGAGAGTGCGTATTTGGTGGGTTAATTCACATGTACAAGTTGCAAGCTATACAGAGAAATGTGTTTGGTTGGGGATTCAGTGTCATCTTATGTGGAAATGGGGTGTGAGTAAGGATAAGAAATAAACTTGTTCCAAATTTGTCAACTATCAAAAATAAAGTGCAGGTATGCTATTTCCCATATATATCAGTGCTCTATTTACCACAGTTGTAAGCGCTTTTGGCATATATATCAGTGCTCTATTTTACCACAGTTGTATGCTCTTTTGGCATATATAATCAGTGCTCTATTTTCCCACAGTTGTAACCTTTTTGGCATAGATATCAGTGTTCTAATTTACCACAGGTGTATGCTCTTTTGGCATAGACATCAGTGCTCTATTTTACCACAGTGGTATGCTATTTCCCATATATATCAGCGCTCTATTTTACCACAGTTGTATGCTCTTTTGGAATATATATCAGTGCTCTATTTTACCACAGTTGTATGCTATTTCCCATATATATCAGTGGTCTATTTACCACAGTTGCATGCTCTTTTGGCACATATATCAGTGCTCTATTTTACCATAGTGGTATGCTCTTTTGGCATATATATCAGTGCTCTATTTTACCACAGTTGTATGCTCTTTTGGCATATATATCAGTGCTCAGTTTACCACAGTTGTATGCTCTTTTGGCATATATATCAGTGCTCTATTTTACCACAGTTTTAGGATATTTTAGCATATATACCAGTACTCTAATTTGCCACAGTTGTATGCTCTTTTGACATATATATCAGTGCTCTATTTTACCACAGTTGTATGCTCTGTTGGCACATATAACAGTGCTCTATTTTAGCACAGTTGTGTGCTCTTTTGGCACATACATATCAGTGCTCTATTGTACTACAGGTGTATGCTCTTTTGGCATGTACATCAGTGCTCTATTTTAACACTGTTGTATGCTATTTTGGCACATATATCAGTGCTCTATTTTAACACTGTTGTATGCTCTTTTGGCATATATATCAGTGCTCTATTTTACCACAGTTGTATGCCCTTTTGACATATATATCAGTGCTCTATTTTACCACAGTTGTATGCTCTTTTGGCATATATATCCGTACTCTATTTTACCCAAGTTGTATGCTATTTTGGCACATATATCAGTGCTCTATTTTACCACAGTTGTATGCTCTTTTCCCATATATATCAGTGTTCTATTTTAGCACAGTTGTATGCTCTTTTCCCATATATATCAGTGCTCTATTTTACCACAGTTCTGTGCTCTTTTGGCATATATATATCAGTGCTCTATTTTACCTGTTTGATCAAATATCTTTTTGCTTTAAACCCAGAAAATTAAACCTTGTAATTTGTTGATCCGATATGTTTAAACAACTGTATGACCCCCCCCCCCCCGATAGCCGATGTCTACTTTTTGTGTCGGGGCTTCGTTAAGCAAAGAACCTCCCCCCCCCCCCAAAAAAGGAGAACAAAAGTGTTCACTTCTACTATCTGCAACGTTAGCAATTTACAGTAAATGACACCTCAACCGAAAATAAAGTAAGTAAGTTAGAATTATGAATCTAATAGAGTTTTCTACATGTAAAAAATACGGCAGAAACTCGGATTATGCAACTTTATATGATTGTGATCCAAGGGTCTTCCCAGAAAGTCAGTCCTAGAAGTTGGCGATCCAAAGTCCTTATGTAAAATAGTTACTATGGTAAGAAAGGTAAAAGGAGAATAAAATCGTGGCCAAGTTTCAAAAAGCGACATAATCTGATGAAGATCATACAATGTTGTAAATCAAATAACTTATCTAGATTTGATCCTACATATCCAACTTAGATAACAATGCTCTTATTAAACATTTATTGCTACATATAAATAGTTTTAAGTGAATTTAATTTAACACGCCACTCTTGAAACCTAGGCTCCTCAGCGTTTCAGTGTGCACAGCAAAATTAGTTTGTTAGATTTTTTCTTCAAATATATAATTAAAAAGGAAGGTTTCACTCAACGTAACCTACAAAGGGTACCCATTCATCTAACCACTCCATAATATAATGATCTAATCAGTAACCCATCCTGATATGACCTGAGATGTTGCCAGGATGTACAATTTTTAAAAAAACACAATCTAATGCATACAACATATAATTACTATCTTGTATGTGAATTTTCAAACTACAGTAAACCCTCTCTAAATCGACCGACCATGGGATCGATTTTAAGTGGTCCATGTAGGGAGGTGGTCGCTTTAGAGAGTTAGAATATCCTTACAATGGTATTCTTGGAATTCAAATAAAGGGATCAATATAGGGGAGTGGTCAATCTGTGGAGGGGTCGGTATAGAGAGGTTTAACTGTATACCATATGTAAGTCTTGGAATGATTAATATTGTTATTTCAGCTGACTTGAGCTAGATTCTGATGACAATATCAAACTATATATACATACATTGTAAAATAACTGCATTGTCACATAACTGGAAGACCAGTGCCACAGCACTGACAACAGACTTTATTCAATGAATAAACTATATTGACAACAAAAAATACATCAAATGGATTATAAAATTAAACCATATATATTTATCTACAAAGCATATGCCATGATAGAGCGTGGGTCAGAAACCTAGGTTTGAGCTGTTTGTTGGTTGTTGTTTTACGTCCTAGCAACATCTAAGGTCATATAACGAAGGAGGTTTTAGCTCTCAGGTACTGATGCACCTATGCACATATGTACCGGTGTATCGGTGTACCGGTGTACCGATGTACCGGTGTACCGGTGTACCAGTGTTGCAGTTTCCACGGCACACCACTTTGCGAGGGACACATCCATTCAAATGCATTGTGAATCGTCGTGAATAATCTTCATACAGAAAAAGTCAAATATCTCTCATATGACACCCCCTAGAAACAAACCGATTGGCACACATACAGAAAACATATTCAACAAACAGATTATATTAAATTGATAACGTTAGGGTTCTTGATTTCTATTAATTTGGAATAAAACTAATGTTTTGCACTGCACGTACCGTCAAACTCAAGGTATTGTCAATGGTCGTGAGCAATCTGCATACAGAAAATACAGCAAAAGTGAAATATCTCTAAAACCACACCACCGAGAAACAAATCGCTTGGTACACATATAGAAAACATCTTTACCAAAAACATTATATTAAATTTATAAGATTAGTGACAATGCTGTTCGATTTTGCCGCATGCGCAGAAGCGATGTGTCTCTGGCAAACTGGTGTGCCGCGGAAACTGCAACACGGGTATACCGATGTACCGGCTTAGGCCTACTGGTGTACAGGTGTACAGGTGTACCGGTGTACCGGTGTACTGTTGTACTGGTGTACCGATGTACCGATGTACCGATGTACCGGCGTACCTGCGTACCGGTGTAGGCCTACCGGTGTGCCGGTGAACCGAGCTACCGGTGTACCGAGGTACCGGAGTACCGATATACCGTGGGAGCGGATGCGACGTGGATATGTATGCCTCGAGGGTTACAAGGTGCAGGCAGTATGGGAATTAGTAAGACCAATAAAATGTGGGTGGAAACGTGGGGTGGGTGGGACGCCACAGATGAGCGTGCGTCCATTTCCTCTCGGGCCTGCGGGTGTGTGGATGGCACGCCTGATGATTTATTTGATGGGATTATAAATGGGTTTGAGTAAATAAAGGCTAACTATGTGTGGTTTTTCGTAGTTTGAGGGGTTATTTTTTGCCAATTTTCCCTGCCTTTTTTGGGTGTGTTTTTTCTTTGTTTCTTTGTTTAAAGATTTAAACAAAGAAACAAACCAGAAGCATTTGATGCTTTTATAGTCCGATGTGTCGATTTGTGGGGTTATTTTTTGCCAATTTTCCATGCCTTTTTTGGGGTGTTTTTGTCTTGGTTTCTTTGTTTACAGATTTAAACAAAGAAACAAACCAGAAGCATTTGATGCTCTTATAGTCCGATGAAAGCATCGCATTGACTAAATCAAAGCAGTTATCTAGATTTAATTCTGCATATCTGACTTAGATACTGATGCACTCGGTAAGCATGTGCTGCCACATGGAGGGGAATATTGAGTCAATTTAATATAATCTATTATTGTAGAAGGTTATGGTGCGAGAGTTTTGGCATGATTGCCTAAAATAATTGTTTATGTTTCTACTTCACATAGCTCAAAAGTTAGCGATATAAGATAAAATCCACTTCAAACTAAGGTGAGCTCAATTATAATTATCACCTTTATATATTTTAGATTAGACTCTTTGAGCTATCTGCTCAGGCCAAGTCGGAGACTCCACCATCAGAGCCAATCACATGTGGTGAGGATGCTCTGTTCAGTGTTGTCATGTGGAGTAATGAGTTTGAATCTGCTAGAGTTGGCTGGGTGTATCCTGGAATCTGTGGTTTGTCTGGTATTGTTGTTAACACAATTTGCTCAGAAAATGAGACAAATTCAAAACCATCGGAGTATGCAACTTTAATACTAGAAGTATAGACTGAGATTGCTGGAGAATCAGGTGGTTTTGCCAGCTAGACATACAGCTATATATGGATATTCAATTATATATTTGTGCACATAGGTGATGTGTAACGTATTATGCGAGTATACATATATGGAAGGGAATATTACTTACTATTGTCACTATTGGTATACTCCATAGGACACAACAGTGTACCGGTGGCGCCACCTGTGACCCATCTCGCCTCCACTCGATGTTGACCAGTGTCAGTCACACCGGAGGATTTGTTCAATATATAAATATATAAATATATATGTATATATATATATATATATATATATATATATGTACCCAGCGGCGAGCCGCTGGGATTTAAAAAGACGCAGCGCGGAGGAAGATGCGCCGGGCGCCTGCCGCCCCTGGGAGCGGTCAACCGGCGCGGAGCCGGGCCGGCCGGCGGCGGCGAGGCACGACGGTGCGCAACCGTCCGTGTCGCCATTAAGATAAGGCGGGGGGAGGCAACGGTCCCTCTCTCCCGCCAACGCTCCCAACGGCTCACCACTCACTCAGCAGTGGGCGCGCATCCAGCTCACACGGTCAGAGCTGCTCTGCCCTTAGCGCGCATTTCGCATCTCACGCCATCATGGCGGAGAACGAGTTTGAAGAGTTTGAATTCTTGAGCTGGGCCACCCTGGCCGGACTGAGCAGAAGGACCACGGGCACGATGTCCCAAGAGGACATCACAACGAGGGAGGCGCTGCTCGCCATCGACAAAACCGATTTCGCGGCCCTCGACATCTCACGCGGGCAGCGGGCCCTCCTCCGGGCCGCGCTGGGCGACTTGGGGAACGCCAGCTTCGGCACCAGTGGGGGCGCGAGCCCCAGCCGGGGGGAGGACAGTCAGCCCCCCCCCGCCCAGGCGGACCGCACGGCAGCCGACCGGCAGCGGAACACCGACAGGGCGCGGCAGGAGCGCCACGCAATATTGGAGGCGGGCACAGCCTTCGATCAGCTTTGGACTTCCACGGCAGCCGACCGACTCCTCGGCAACACAGGAAGCGATGACGCGGAATCGCCGGAGCGCACCCGCGCGCAAATCGCGCCGGCAATTCGGCCCGCCGGCGCAACGGGATACATCGCGCCCACCACCGCCCCCGCGAACCGCCCCAGTCGGCACGGAGCCGGCCCCGACCCGCGCCACAACCTGACCGTCCGCGCAAAGTCAAGCAAGGCGCTCAGGATAATCGACTACCTCCCGCGCACCGTGCGGGAGCGCATAGCGAAAAAGCGCAAGGAGTACCTGCAGATCGTCGATCCCCCCTCAGGCCTCGTTCAATTCAAAACGGAGGAGGACTCGTGCGCGTGCGTGTACCTGACGCAGGGGGAGTGGGGCGCGGCCAACCAGTGCCTCGCAGCCCACCTGCTCCAACTGGGCGACCTGGATCGCATGGACATAGAATACTACATGTCCTACACGGCGAGCATTCACAACTTCGCGGCGCGTTTTGAATGGCAGTCCGTGATCGATTACGATACACAATACCGGGAGGTCCAGGCGGAGCACGGCACGGCCTGGGGGACCGCGGCCACCTACCTCGAGATGCAAATCCTCATCCCCAGGCAGCGCCCCGCCCCTCTGCAAAAGGGACGGAGCGGTCACCCCGGCAGCGCCCATGGAGGGGCGCAGCAACAACACAGGGCAGGACGCGCCGACGCCGCCTCCAGCACCGCGGGCGACAAAACCATATGCCGCCTGTTCGCCAACACGGGAAAGTGCCCCTACTCCCCGTGTAAATTCGAGCACCAGAAGAAGGAATAGGCGGGGTCCGGGGGGGCGCTCATCCCAGAAGCTTGGGAGCGCCTGCTCCCCCCCGACACCCCAGCGCGCGCGGAAATCCTGGCCGGGGTGCGCCACGGATTCAGAGTGACCAACACGCACGTGGACGGCCCCCCCTCCCTGCAGCCAAACCACCCTTCGGCGACGCGTCCCGATTTCCGGGAGGCCGTAGAGGCGCAGGTGCGCGCCGAGATGGCGAATGGCCGTTACGTCCGGCGCGACGGCCCGGCGCACATCACCAGCGCCCTCGGCGCCATCCCCAAGGAGGGAGGGGGGATCCGCCTCATCCACGACGCCTCCCGCCCCAGGGGGGGCGCACTCAATGATTACGCCGAGGGGACCGGATACAGCTGCTCAAACCGTTGAGCAGGCGGCCGCCCTCCTCCGGCCGGGCGCCTACATGGGAAAGGTGGACCTGGCCAGCGCGTACCGCAGCGTACGCATACACCCCCACGACTACGCGTACGCGGGCCTGCAATGGACATTCGCGGGCGACCCCGCCCCCACATATCTACACGACACACGGCTAATGTTTGGCGCGCGATTGAGTGCTATCGTATTCAACCAGCTCACGCAGGCAGCGCTGGGTGTCATGCGCGCTCGGGGCTGGGGCGACCATATACTGGTCTACTGCGACGATTTCTTCGTCACCCACCCCAACCGCGGCGAGTGCCGCCGCCTCATGGGGGAGCTGATGGCCCTCCTCCGCGAGTTGGGATTCGCGATTAACTATGGCAAGCTAGTAGGTCCCAGCACCTGCATAACTTTCCTCGGGGTGGAGATCAACACAGTGAACTTCACCCTAGGCCTCCCCCGCGTTAAGCTTCAGGCCCTCATAGCCGAGGCCGAGGGGGCGGCCGCGCGCCGCAGCCTCTCCAAGCGGGAGCTTCAATCCATCTGCGGGAAGCTGAACTGGGCCGCCCAGGTCATATATGGGGGGCGCACGCATTTGCGCCGTCTACTCGACCTCATGGGCGCGCTCTGCCGCCCCTCCCACCGCGCCAGGGTTACCGCCTCGGTGCGCGAGGACCTAGCCTGGTGGATCTTATTCGCCAACAACCACAACGGGCGCACCCCCATACTCGACCCAGCCCCCGCCACGCCCATCTCCACGGACGCCTGCCTGGATGGGGCGGGGGGCTACCACAACGGCGCCTGGTTCGCGCTCGCCTTCGCCGACTGGCCCGGCACCCAGCACCTCTCCATTAACTATAAAGAGGTCCTCAGCCTGGTGCCCGCAGCGCACCTCTGGGCGCACGCCTGGGCCAACAAAAAAGTGTACGTACACACGGACAACCAGGCCGCCGCCGCCATCATCAATCGGGGCACCGCGAAAGACCCCACGGTTATGGCCTACCTCCGGCAGGTCTACTACATGTCCGCGACACACAATTTCAAATTGCGCGCAATATACTACCCGGGCATCTGCAACGTCGTGGCAGACGCGGCTAGCCGCCTCGTGCTCCGCGGGGGAGCGGAGCGGCTCCAAGCGGCACTGGCGCACACCATGACCGACCCCCGGGCCGCACCCCCCCCGGGCCCGCCCGGGGCCACATTCGGCTCCTGGCTCGCGCCCCGATAGGATGGACTGCGCGGCTCTGGACCGGGAAGTGGCCATATACCAGCAGGCCGCGTACGCGCCAAACACACAGCGAGCATACGCCACCCACAGGCGTGCCTACCTACGCTTCTGCGCGGCCATGGGCTCACCGCCCATCCCCGCCTCCTCGGCGCCCCAACCCCCTGGAGGGTGACTACCAGCTCACCACCACCATCCGCGGCATCCGCCGAGAGCGCGGCGACGCCGCGCGCCGGAAGGCCCCCATCACCCCGGCCATGCTCCACGCAATATTGCGCCACATTGACCCCAGGATCCCCGCCCACGCGGCTGCCTGGGCCGCCGCGCTGTCAATGTACTATGGGCTGCTCCGGAGGTCCAACCTCATGCCCACCACCGCCGCGGCTTTCGACGCATCGCGGCACCTGCGCCGCGCGGGACGCCGCCTTCTCGCGCACGGGCGTCCGCCTCACACTACGTTGGTCCAAAACCAACCAGTGCCGCGGCCCCGCGCGAGTCATCCCGCTGCCGCGCATGACGGCGCACCCCCTCTGCCCCACCCAAGCCGTCTACCACTCCTGCGCCCTGACTCCGAGCGCCCCGCCCGGGGGGCCCCTCCTATGGGCGGGAGGGGCACCCCTCACCGCCCCCGTGTTCTGGGCGGTCATCCGCGGCGCATTGCTGCGCGCGGGTTTCGCGCCCGTGGACTACGGCACCCACAGTTTCCGGCGGGGGGGCGCCTGCGCGTTATTCAACGCGGGAATCCCGGAAGCGCAGATCCGCGAGCTGGGCGGCTGGTCATCAACCGCCTACACACCGCCTACATCATCGCCGACACCGCGGGCATTCAGCGCACCACCGGCGCCCTGGCGGCATCAATGCCGCGCGCATAAACTTTCCCGCGCGGCTTGATTATTAGCGCGCACACGCACCCTACCACTACAGCCAGCTGGGACTTGGGACGCTGAGCGCGCGGGGGGAGGGCACGCCGCCCACCGGCGGGCCGGCGCGCCACCCTCTTCCCCCGGCAGGTAACGGGTTCAATGCCCACGATTACCTTTTACCTATTGAATTAACATGGCCGCGCAATTTGCGGTCTACACCATTGACTTTAACTGGCCGCGCAATTTGTTTACACCACCATTTCTCTGACTTTATCTCACCGCGCAATTTGCTTGCGTTGCATTGTTACTGCTTGTGATTTAATCCATTGTCTCGCTCTGCGCCCATTGGGCAGCGCGCGCCTGCTGCACAGGTTTGATATTTTGCTTTAATTTCATCCTGTAGTCAGACTTTAATAAAAAGTCTTTTAATCCCTCCGAGCGTCCTGTGTTCTTTTTAAGTACCCAGCGGCGAGCCGCTGGGATTTAAAAAGACGCAGCGCGGAGGAAGATGCGCCGGGCGCCTGCCGCCCCTGGGAGCGGTCAACCGGCGCGGAGCCGGGCCGGCCGGCGGCGGCGAGGCACGACGGTGCGCAACCGTCCGTGTCGCCATTAAGATAAGGCGGGGGGAGGCAACGGTCCCTCTCTCCCGCCAACGCTCCCAACGGCTCACCACTCACTCAGCAGTGGGCGCGCATCCAGCTCACACGGTCAGAGCTGCTCTGCCCTTAGCGCGCATTTCGCATCTCACGCCATCATGGCGGAGAACGAGTTTGACCTCTCCCACCCATCCCTCAGGACATAGGGGGGGGGGGGGACGCTGAGCGCGCGGGGGGAGGGCACGCCGCCCACCGGCGGGCCGGCGCGCCACCCTCTTCCCCCGGCAGGTAACGGGTTCAATGCCCACGATTACCTTTTACCTATTGAATTAACATGGCCGCGCAATTTGCGGTCTACACCATTGACTTTAACTGGCCGCGCAATTTGTTTACACCACCATTTCTCTGACTTTATCTCACCGCGCAATTTGCTTGCGTTGCATTGTTACTGCTTGTGATTTAATCCATTGTCTCGCTCTGCGCCCATTGGGCAGCGCGCGCCTGCTGCACTGGTTTGATATTTTGCTTTAATTTCATCCTGTAGTCAGACTTTAATAAAAAGTCTTTTAATCCCTCCGAGCGTCCTGTGTTCTTTTTAAATATATATATAGGGCAGTGGATATGGCTGTGGATGTTGAGAAACCTCTTTATAACCGCTAATAATTTAAGGAGTAGCCAACTCAATAGCCTTCCCCCTTGCTGCATTATGAAATGTGTCTTGACACATATATATATATATATATATATATATATATATATATATATATATGATGCATAGCATATAACGCTAGGATAAATATACAGATGGGAGTATTACTTCTCATTATGATTATTGCTATACTCCTAAGACACTCTGCTCCACCAGATGTTGGCCAGTGTCAGTCACACCGGATAATTATATATATATATGTATATACAGTAAAACCTCTCTAAATTGTCCGACCATGGGACCAACTTTAAGTGGTCCATTTAGGGAGGTGGTCGGTTTAGAGAGTTAGAATATCCTTCCAATGGTATTGGTGGGAACCAAAATAAAGCGATTGATATAGGGGAGTGGTCGATCTGTGGAGGGGTCGGTGTAGAGAGGTTTTACTGTACATATATATATATATGTACAGTAAAAATATATACCTCAGCAGTATGTACAGTATATATAAATGTGCCTACATCAAAAGGAGAAACAAGCGGAGATGGGATGGACAATCTTTATTGCTTGTCTGGCTATCAATTATATGCCTACCGGTTAAAGTTTGAAAGCTGGCCGAAGACTGACCAATATGGAGGGCCGGCGTCCGAACCCGCCGTTTTGGCGCCCCTAAGGGCAGGTCCGGGCTAACAAGTAAGGCATTGATTGGACAATATTGGAATAATATTATTACAGAAGGATAATATTAATAAGTACTTTAACTCCGGCATTTATATACGCATAATATATATTATACTCCTTATATACCTCAGCACATATATATATATATATATATATATATATATATTTGCTGAAATTGGTTCTCCCTACTCAACCCTCAGAACCAAAGAAGGAAACAAAGACACCAACACCAAACTGACAGTAAAGACTCTTTTTTATATTCCCCAAAGAGGTCAGACTTTGGTCACAGACTGACCCCAAGGCTTGTGTGGTTAGTGATTAAATACCCTGCCCTAGCGGAGAGGGCTGGTCACTGGACTACCTATCGGTTCGGTATAAATAGGTGACCAGTTCCCTAATCTAACCACTTGCTATCCGGACCGCACTTCGTCCACACCTCTCTCTATCTCCTCTCCGCTGGCCTTGCTCCTCCTTGATATGTCTGAAAAGAGTTCCAGGAGGGGGAGCCTGCCTGCATTTCACTTTCTACTCTTACTCTGTCCATGTCTATGGCTCGCTGGTTGGTCACCATAGAACATATAGACACGGTCCTTTGACTCAACTCTCCTCATTTCTCTTTCCTAGACTCTACCCTTTCTATTTCTCCCAGGCATACTTCTCCCCCTGACCAGGTAAGTTGTGTACTTGGGTGGGGCCCTGTACCTTTACGTTTCTCTCGCTTTGTTCTCATTGCTGGAACCACCGCTGCACCCATCTTTACCCGCCCTTCCTCGAAACCCTTGCTGCTGTCGACTGGATACAAATTACAAGTGTTCAACTACTGCCGGACAGAAGAGATTTGTGGCCGCCCCAAAGCTTCACCGTTAAAACGTTGGAAAGATGTCCCCAGCTTCTACAACCATCCCTACTGAAGATTAATGTTCAATCAAAGATTGGGCCGATTTATCAGAGCCTCTCTATAATGTTGCAGTTTTGCAACCAGTAACCGTCATAAGGTTACAAACCACCCCAAACAAGCAAGCTAATCTAACACTCACGCAACATATCTGCGTGAGTTCGGTAAGAGAGCGATGCAGCAAATAGGCATATCTGACCTCACCACATATCTTTAAGCCTGTCTCAAAAGGTGGTAACTCTTTGTTTTTTTGTCCATTGTAATGATTGACACAAAACAGCGGTTACACTGAAAACACAAGGACATTTGCTTGAAATCAATATGTATTCTATTGGGATTATGAAACACCATGTAAAAAACAAATCAGTTTATCCTGAGCAAATGCCTAAGTAGATAGAATGTTGATCGTTACAATGGACAAAGTTTTTTGCCATATTGCTTAGCACATTTTGAGACAGTCTCATACATATATATATTTTTATATAAATATATATATGTAAATATAAATATATATATATATCTATGTAAATATAAATACATATATATATATGTAAATATAAATGAATATATATAGATATATATTTATATCCATATATATGAAGAGTTCAGACGTAAAACGCCATAAACACCAATCCAAATATTTGATTAAAATAACAGATTTTTACCTGAAGGTAATTTGTATTCTCACTAATTCCACTTTTCTTGTGATTCGATGGTTGTGGAGCAATGAAAAAACAAAAATTGGAATGTTTGTCTCCATTTTTACAGGGTTTTGCACCTCAACTTGTTATACATGTTGTGTTTTATAGGATGGGGAACTAGTGGAAGGAATACTTCGGACATGTAAGGGCATGTAATAGTGCTACAACAAATGTAATACTGCTAGTATAATGCTCAAAACAGACAACAATGGACTAGCACTGTGGTAAGTTTATATTTACATATTTACATATTTACATATTTATATATATATATATATATATATATATATATATATATATATACGTGGTGAGGTCAGACATGCCCTTTTGCTGCATCACTCTCGACCAGACGGGATGGCCGAATGAGTTAGAGCGCCTCTCTCCTGTGCTGGTAGAACGTGGGGTCGTGGGTTCGAGGCCTGGTCGAGTGAAACCATTGACTTAGAATTTGATACTTGTCTCTTCCTTGCCTGGCACTTGGCATTATTAGGATAGGACAACGACTGGTTAGCTCAGTGTCAGGATAATGTGACTGAGTGGGATATCGGGTCATGGTGCCGGTGGCCTGGTTTCCCAGTGGGACAGCACTATAAAGTCACCATGAGTGCGCACTGTCACAAGTCGGTACCCGTCCTGATATGATCTTAGATGTTGCTAGGACGTAAAATAACAAACAAACTGCATCACTCTCTTACCAAACTCCCGCGGTAAGTTTAACACTCGATTCGCACTTGCTCTATACCCAGTAGCCTCAGATCCGACAAGCGTCATGGTGATACATATACAGTAGAACCTCCCTAACTGACCACCTCCATAGATCGACCATTCCCCTATATTGATCGCTTTATTTCGGTGCCAACAATGTAACCATTTTCTACCTCCCTAAACCGGCCACCTGCCCTCCAGTTGAAGTCGGTCTATGGAGATAATAGCACTTTATTCACTACTGACACACGTGGGTGTGAACATCCAATCTGGATCACACCCCAGTGTGAGAATCTTCTTAAATTACCTGACCAAGTGAAGCAATCAAATAGGTCGTTTACTTTCTCAGCATGAGAAGTATCTCCATTACAAATTCAAACAAAGGATTGCTATAGAGCCACTTTGTTTGGGTAAACACAGAATCGCAGTTGCACCAGAATAACTCAGCCTTACCAGGATAGCCCCGTTCCCAGGAGGTAAAACAACAAAACCAAAATTAGGATAGGGAAATAATGGGTTTCCGCAGTATCGGGTATAATATAAACTGGGTGCGATATCGAAGCATACTATTACTAAGGACTGCACCAGGCTTTAGTTCCGCCTTCGGCCACAGCGGCGCCACCTGGGACTGTTCATTATCGCATATATTTGTGTTAATCCTTTGGTGCGACTGACACTGGTCTATATCCGGTTGAGGCAAGGAGACCACAGGCGGCACCACCGGTACAGTGTTGGGTCTTACAGAGTTTAACAATAATAATCATTCCCTTCTGTATCTTTATACTTGCATAATGTGTTATACATCATATGAAAATATGATAGTTAGCGTTGTATGCGACCTGGCTGGCCAGGTCAGTGTGTGGCGCGAGGGGGGCCCAGCTGACCAATTACCCCGACAACTGGGGGAGGGGGGGGGGGCACCACCAATGCGCCAAGCAGGAATACAGGATATGTTGCCTTTTCATTTATACTTGTATATTGCATTATGCATCACATATATAAATATATATAAGTGTGTATGTGTGTGTAGCTGTATGGTGTTATGTGTGGTGGAGTGGTTATAGTGTCTGACTATTTTCTAGGTCAGACTGCTAATCTGAAGGTCGGTAGTTCGATTCCCCATTACCCCACTTCTGCCAATTTTGATTTCCACCAGTGTGTATAACTTACATCGTCATCAAATGTGCTCTCATACCATGTCTATGTGGTGTGGAAGGTTAAAAATTCCTTGGGGTGGTAAGGGTGAAGGCTCGGGTTTTCCATCAACAAACTGTCTAATCTTGAAAACAAGTCTATTCAGACTTATCCATAATAGGCAATATCAATTTTCAAGAAAAAAAAGAAAATTTAGCAGACTAAATCGATCATCCCGACTTGACTGATATTCTCCATGCTCTACACGAGAACTGTTGTCAATCTGGGCCTGATCTATGACTGACACGCATATATTCCTCAGTGGTCCATAGCCGACAAAAGGAATACATTCTGTTCATTCTGTATGGAAGGGAAGAACGAAAAGAACACGCCCCACAAACCTCCACCCCACCCCACAAACCTCCCCCCTGCCCCACAAACCTCCACCCTGCCTCACAAACCTCCACCCCGCCCCACAAACCTCCACCCCGCCCCACAAACCTCCACCCTTCCCACAAACCTCCACCCCGCCCCAGAAATCTCCACCCCACCCCACAAACCTCCACCCCGCCCACACACCTCCACTCTGCCCCACAAACCTCCACACCGCCTCACAAACCTCCACCCTGGCCCACAAACCTCCACCCCACCCCACAAACCTCCACCCCGCCCCACAAACCTCCACCCCGCCCAAAAACCTCCACTCCACCCCACAAACCTACACCCCACCCCACAAACCTCCACCCCACCCCACAAACCTCCACCCCGCCCCACAAACATCCACCCCGGCCACAAACCTCCACCCCGCCCCACAAACATCCACCCCGCCCCACAAACCTCCACCCCACCCCACACACCTCCACCGCCCCACAAATCTCCACCCCGCCCCACAAACCTCCACCCCACCCCACAAACATCCACCCCGCCCACACACCTCCACTCCGCCCCACAAACCTTCTCCCCGCCTCACAAACCTCCATCACATCCCACAAACCTCCACCCGCCCCACAAACCTCCACCCCGCCTCACAAACCTCCAACCCGCCCCACACACCTCCACCCCGCTCCACAAACCTCCACCCCGCCCCACAAACCTCAACAACACTCCCCCACATTATGTTACAGTCACACTACGACGACAAGCGGCGACGACAGCCCAGCGACAGCGACTTCCGGTCTGTTGTCGAGTGTCGTCGGGTGTCACCTGATTGTCGCCTGATTGTCGCCTGATTGTCGCTGCGACACCTCCGCATCACCTCCATTTCTCGCCTGTCACCGGATTGTCGTCGGCGTTTTGGACATGTTGAAAAACTTTGATGACAGGCGACGACAGGCGATGTCGCTCGGCTGTCGATACTGTGTCGCTACGCTGTCGGTCCAGTGTTGATACGGTGTTGTCTTTGTAGTTAAGGTGCCGTCTTTGTTGTGAAGCTGTCGTCGCTTCTCTCTCCATAGCAGCTGTATGTGTGTCTCTGTGTCTTTGTGTGTGTCTCTGTGTGTGTATATGTGTGTGTATGTGTGTGTGTCTCTGTGTCTCTGTGTGTGTATATGTGTCTCTCTGGGTGTGTCTATGTGTCTCTATGTGTGTGTCTGTGTGTGTGTGTCTCTGTGTTGTGTCTCTGTGGCTCTGTGTGTGTTTGTGTCTCTGTGTCATTGTGTCTCTGTTGCTGTGTGTGTATGTGTGTGTATCTCTGTGTCTATGTGTGTGTGTCTCTGTGTTTCTGTGTGTGTATGTGTGTGTCTATGTGTGTGTGTATATGTGTGTGTCTATGTGTCTTTGTGTGTGTCTCTGTGTCTGTGTGTATGTGTGTGTTTATGTGTGTGTATGTGTGTGCCTCTGTGTGTGTCTGTGTGTGTCTCTGCGTTGTGTATTTATGTCTATGTGTGTGTCTATGTGTGTGTCTCTGTGTGTGGCTTTGTGTGTATATGTGTCTATGTGTGTGCCTGTGTGTGTATGTGTGTGTATGTGTGTGTATGTGTGTGTGTCTGTGTGTGTGTCTCTGTGTTGTGTCTCTGTGTCTATGTGTGTGTATCTGTGTATGTGTGTGTCTCTGTGTGTGTCTCTGTGTGTGTCTCTGTGTGTGTACATGTGTGTGTACATGTGTCTGTGTGTGTATCTTTGTCTCTTTGTCTCTGTGGGTGTCTGTGTGTGGCTATGTGTGTGTATCTATGTGTATGTGTGTGTGTGTGTCTGTGTGTGTACATGTGTGACACACACCCACACACACACAGACACAGACACACACATAGATACACACAGAGACAGAGTAACACTCACAAAGACTCACACACAGATACACACACATAGACACACACACATAAACACAGAGATACACACACATACACACACATAGACACACAGAGACACAGACACACACATAGAGACACACACAGAGACACAGAGTCACATACACACATACACACACAGACACACACACAGACACAGAGACACACATAGAGACACACACAGAGACACATATTCACACACACAGAGACACACACAGATACACACACAGAGACACAGAGACACATACACATATAGAGACACACACAGAGACACAGAGTCACACACAGAGACACACACATAGACACACATATACACATATACACAGACACACACATAGAGACACACACACAGATGCAGAGTCACACACATACACACACAGAGACACACACAGAGACACCGAGACACATACACACACATAGAGACACACACAGAGACACAGAGTCACACACACACACAGACACACAGAGAGACACACACACAGACACAGAGTCACACACACATACACACACACAGACACTGTCGTCCCGCTGTCGTCCCGTCTGTCGTCCCGATGTCGTCGGGCTGTCGTCGGGCTGTCGTCCGGATGTCGTCCGATTGTTGTCCAACTTGGCCCGAATTTGCATATGTCGTCGGGTTTTCACAAAATCCAAGTCGCTGGGCTGTCGTCACCCCCTTGTCGTCGTAGTGGGACTGCTACATATCAGACTAGCCACCGGGCCCGCGCCTAAAGGCGACCTTATCCACGCAGATTCTGGCTAGGATGGCTTATTTAGGAGGTGGGAATGCATGCTGATATTACCCCGTCTCCTTCCTTGTACCTTCGCTCCTCATCAACGGGTCGGGGTCTCAGGTGCAGGTCCCTGAATGTGCGTCCTGGTTACCAGTGGCAGTGGTATGGGATGCTTTATGTGCCTGGGCCCTGGGGCCAGTGACAAGCCCGGCAATTTGTCAGACAGGCGACGGGAGGCGGGAGGCGACGGGCGATATAGGGACACCTTGGAAGGGATCTCTTTTTGTATATTAAAAATAGATGAATACAAATATATAGTGCTAAATTTAGAGCATTTCTAAGCCATCTGGAGATATCCCCACTGTCTTATAAAGAGGCATACATTATATATATTTTAACTTCTATATTCTATATTCTACATTCTATATTCTATATTCTATATTCTATATTCTATATTCCATATTCTATATTACATATTCTATCTTCGATATTCTATATTCGATATTCGATATTCTATATTCTATATTCTATATTCTATATTCGATATTCTATATTCTATATTCTATATTCTATATTCTATATTCTATATTCCATATTCTATATTCTATATTCTATATTCTATATTCTATATTCTATATTCTATATTCTATGGTATATGCTAAATTGTTATACCTTATACATTATACATCATACATTATATATTATATAGTTTATGTTATATATTATACATTATATGTTATTATGTTTTATGTTATATGCTATTTGCTATATGTTATGTGTTACATTTTACATGTTCTATGTTAGGTATCCTATATTCTATATTCTACTTTCCATTTTCTATATTCTATTGTAAAAATATACAGATTTTCAGTTAAGAATTATATATTGGCAGAGAGCATTATTATTCTTGGACGACGGAGTGAGAACAAGGTTATGTAAACTAAAAGCAATAGTATCCCACTCCCATTGTACATGATAATGAGTGATGTGAAATATATGTTATATATGATGCTTAAGGTTAATGAAGAAATGTGTTA
The DNA here is from genome assembly GCA_030323885.1 of Branchipolynoe longqiensis. NCBI lineage: Eukaryota > Metazoa > Annelida > Polychaeta > Phyllodocida > Polynoidae > Branchipolynoe > Branchipolynoe longqiensis. Next base: position 17,809,654 of record CM059194.1, on the reverse strand, counting down.
TATAAGAAACAGTTAAGGTTGATGAAATGTTCCTCTATCTATTCATAAAGAATGCAATTGGAGAAAAAGGACATCTTTGGTAACTATATATATATATATATTTGTAACTGTTGCAACTACCTGTTCACCCTTGACCACTGGGTGGGCCCACCACAGCCTCATTTGCATATGCACCCGGGGCACCACCTGTAGCTGAGTTGAGTGACAGCCCCCACCACTGGGGGTGGCTCCCACCCCGGCTGTGGGGGTGCCTGATTGGCTGACTGTGGGACTGCTCAGTCACCCACATCTACCTTGGCCCTCTGACCACACTAGCCTCACTTTGAGATTAATTAATTATTCAAGATTCTGCTTCAGACACATTGAAGAGAAAGGACTCTACTCCTGTCTCTTGAGTGAGACACACCTACTCTTGAGCAGGAACCCCAGACACTCTGTCTGATGCTAGGCAAATTCATATATTCCAATTGAGTGTGTACACAGCCATAGGACTCCTGTCCCATGGGCTGTAGCATGTGTGGACAGAAGGTAAGGAGTGTGGATGATAGGTCACTGGTAGGTGGACAGGAGTTGATGCCAATAAAGCACAACTTCTCCACTGTTTATCTGTGTGCATTGTCTTCATTCTTCCTTAGCATTGGTTACTGATTTGATAGTCGGTATTTGAATAACAGCATCAAAGGTGATATGAAGGGGAAGATTTTTATAGTATTATCTGGTGTTCATGCGGCTGGGCATCCAGTAATATTATACTATGTTATATATTCCATATTCCATATTCCATATACCATATCCTATATTCCATATTGTATATTCTATTTTCTATTTTCTATGCTCTACCTTTCTATATTCTATATCATCAATTATATATTATATATTATATTATAAATTAAGTAGATTATATATTGTATTGTATATTATATATCATAATATGTATATATTGCATATTATATATATCACATATTATATATATTAAATACATTTAAATATTTCATATGTTATATATATATATATCATATAACAATAGTGTTCCGATATTCCTTACAAATACAGCATGAGTATCGTTTGGGTTTTTTCATTAATTTTAAACAACGGTTGTCAATCAGCTGTTACTGTTAGTAACGTGTTCCCGAACCTCCAGGGCATGTTAACCTGCTGTGACACACCTGGCCAGGTGTTGGGTGCAGTAGAGGTGCATGGATAAGCATGCGGGAGGAGTGTGGATAGGGAACAGAGGCAGCAGTCCTAGTTGATCTGGAGTGTCATAGGCTATTATGTGTGATATATGAGTAGACATATATGATTGTGAAAAGCATGACCCATGACCCACACAAGCACTTCCGCTTTCAGATAACGCATCCGTTTTGCTGACAAGCATGTTATTGCATGCCCTTGCTTAATTGTGATATATGTTATGGTATAACATGTTACAAGATCACACACTAAATGTATTTTGAGGATATATTGGATGGTAAAATATGATAGGGGGATCGCACGGCATGGGTTTATGGGGTTGTATTGTATGCGTCTTATGTGATGGCATGACATTGGTTTCTTGGGACAACATCTCATGGTATCAAACACCCCAGTTTCATTGGGATATATTGTATTTTTTATAATATTATTGCATTGTATACCACAAGTTTTTTTTATATATTACATGTTATATAGCATGTTATGCACAAATTTCTAAGGTGCTTAGTCAGAGCATAGAAGCGCAGCATTCTTTCAACTCAGACATATACCTAGATTTAATCTCAGCGCAGTATTACTCGTCAAATTCAAGCTGATGCTTGGTCGGAGCATGCTATATTACTTGACAAATTCAAAGCTGATGCTTGATCTGAGCACGCTATATTAGTTGACAAATTCAAAGCTGATACTTGATCTGAGCATATTGTATTACTCGACAAATTCAAAGCTGATGCTTGATCTGAGCATGCTGTATTACTTGACAAATTGAAAGCTGATGCTTGATTTGAGCATGCTGTATTACTCGCCAAATTGAAAGTTGATGCTTGATCTGAGCATACTATATTATTACCTGACACATTCATAGCTGGTGCTTGATCTGAGCATGCTATATTACTCAACACATTCAAAGCTGATGCTTGATCTGAGCATGCTATATTACTTGACAAATTCAAAGCTGATGCTTGATCTGAGTTTTCTGTATGTCTCGACATATGAGTTTAATGGTCTCATTACACCGATGCCCTGCCTGCCAACCGTATAGCTCTACATATTGTCTGGCAAGCCAGATCTCTTATACCTGCATAGTTCGATGGAAGTATCACACTTTCAAAACAAAGACAACTAGGTAGATTTGATTTAGTTGGTTGGTTGTTGGAGTTTTTCGTCCTGGCAACATCTAAGGTCATATCAGGTAGCGACTCGTGATAGTGCACACTTCTGGTAACTTTATAGTGCTGCGCCACTTAGAAATCAATCCGCCAGCACCATGACCCGATATTCCACTCAGTCACATTATATTGACACTGAACTAACCATTCCTTGCCCTAACCTAATAATTCCAAGCGCCATGCTAGTGACAAGTATCAATGTCATTGGTTTTGGCCGCGAATTGAACTCCCGATCTCCCCCAGGGAAACCCTGCACTCTGCCCATTCGGTCACTACATATCGGGCCATAGTGCCCGCGGCCTGATTTCCCAGTGGAGCAGCACTATAAAGTTGGTATTAGAGCCCAGGTTGGTAGCCGTGCTGGTATGACTTTAGATGTTGCCAGGACGTAAAACCCAAACAACCAACCAACACAATCTTTCTGTACCCATTACCTCGCATCACTGCCATTACAATTTACACCAATTTGACCCAACACCCGAGGCCCAAGTCTCACCATAGAGACCTTACATTTACACTATGAATATGATCGAATCAACCCACTATGCCATCACCTGATATATCACACCGATACCGATATACCACCCCCCTCCCTCCACACACACACACACACACACCAGGACCCCTACGCATAATAAACAAACAAAGCCTTGCCCCGGCCGGCCCCCCGCCGGGCGGCTCCTCACCTGGTCGCGGCCAACTGACCGGTGGTCAGTGAGGTGTGAAAGGGGTCCCGCTGCGCCGGGGCCAGGCGGGCCAGGCGGGCCCCGGGGTGGTCAATCATTCGGCGGTCAGGGCGCCCGGCACCCGGTGAGTGAGTGAGTGGAGTCCGGGCGGTGCCAGGTGGGTATACCTCCCGTAATGGGGTGAGTTAGCTATCTTCTGCCGGCGCCTCCAGCTACTACTGATGCCTCTCTGCTGCAGCTACACGCCTTCCCCCCACCTCCAGCCCCCACCCACCACACACATACACAATACCTCCCCTCCACCCATCATTGGCCATATCTCCCATATCTCCCTTTCCCCTTCCGCCATTATACTTCCCTCTCCCCCATCATACCTTCCTGCTCCCTCCACCATACCTGGAACAGATGGGATGGCCGAATGAGTTGAGCGTCCGTCTCTCATTTTCGGAGATCGTGGAAATTCGAGCCCACGGATTTGAACATTGGTCGAGTCAAACCAATGACTTAAAAATTTATACTTGTCATTTCTTAGCCAGGCACTCAGCATTAAGATAGGGCAGGACCTGGTTGGCTCAGTGTCAGGATAATGTGACTGAGTGGGATAACAGGTCATGCTGCTGGAGGCCCGGCCTCTAGTGGGGCAGCACTATAAAGTCACCCTGAGTGTACTCTGTCACGTGTCGATAATGTCCGGACGTAAAACTCCAACACCCAACACCGTCCCTCCCCTCCATCAACCATATCTACTCCACCCCCCCAGCATACCTCCCCCTTACCACACCATATCCCCCTCTCCCCAGCATACCTCCATTTCACCCCCGATCATACTTCCCCACTCAACCCCACCATACCTCCCCATCTCCCGATCATACCTCCCCGTCTCCGTACCATACCTCCCCATCTCCCCAGCATACCTCCCCATCGCTCCACCCCACCCTACTGCCCTCTCAAAGGTTGGGGTGGGTGTTGTGGCATAGGGGTGTCAGTCAGGTGGGGCCTGGTTAATTTAATGCCAGCAATACACCTGCCGATAACCACGATTACCGGCAGTGTGGTTGCCGGAGTGACGCGCGCGTGCGGCATTTTGGGAGAGTTCATGAATGATTAGAATGCCACTAGTCTGCTAGTGTTACCATCCTATATCAAGTAATATATAACGAGAGTGTGGCTCATTTTAGGATGGGTAGCGACTTGTGACAGCCTGCACACTCCCAGTTGTGGTATCGCAGTGCTGCTCCGCTGATAGATATATATATATATATATATATATATATATATATCCATTATTATGTATATGCTGTATAAGAATTATACGAGTATAATAACCCGGAATGCTATACTATGCTAACACTCACCCACCAGTAATCGGGTGGGTGAACCTCGGACTACTCATCTACTACTCAGGCTTCAACTCTGATGGTGGCACCACCGCTCCCATCCATTACCAAATTCTTAAACATATGCCAGCTGAAACCACGATGCGCCTTTTAGAAATATTCAACACCATCTGGATGAGTAGTAACTTTCCCCCTTGCTGGAGCGAGGCCACAGTAATCCCGATACCCAAACCGGGAAAGGACTCCACCAATCCCAATAACTATCGACCAATAGCACTTACAAGCTGTGTATGTAAGACCATGGAACGCATGATCAATGAAAGGCTTGTTTGGTTTCTTGAAGAGGCTGCTATTATCTCCTCTTCTCAAAGTGGTTTTAGAAAGACCAGAAGCACCATGGACCATCTGGTACGCCTTGAGACATTTGTGAGAGATGGTTTTATAAAGGGTGAACACGTCGTTGCACTTTTCTTTGACTTGGAGAAGGCATACAACACCACATGGAAATATGGCATTATGAAAGACATTCAAGATAGTGGATTGAGAGGCAGACTACCTCTCTTTATAGAACAATTTCTTTTAAATAGGTGTTTCCGAGTCCGTGTCGGAAGTACCCTCTCAGAAGCCTTTGACCAAGAAATGGGTGTACCCCAAGGGAGCATCTTATCGGTCACACTGTTCATAATCAAAATAAATAGCATTGTGGGTTGTGTCAGACCTGAGATTGATAAATCTCTCTTTGTAGATGATTTCCACCTTTGTTACAGGTCTAGAAACATGGCAGCTATAGAAAGAAAACTGCAACATCACCTGAACAGAGTAGCCGAATGGGCTGACGAAAATGGTTTTAAATTCTCTCGCAGCAAAACTGTGTGTGTGCATTTCTGTCAACAGCGGGGTGTACACTCAGACCCAGAGATCTATCTCAACCAAACACAGATTCCTGTGGTTGAAGAAACCAAATTCTTGGGTGTCATTTTTGACAAGAAATTGAATTTTATTTCGCATATTAAATATGTCAAAAAGAAATGTCAAAAAGCTCTAGACCTCCTGAGAGTTTTTGCTCATACCAATTGGGGGGTCGACCGCACCACTCTTCTCTGTCTCTATCGTGCACTGGTCCAATCAAAGCTTGATTATGGCTCCATGGTCTATGGATCAGCCAGACCGTCATACATCCAAATGTTGAAACCCATTCAAAATCAAGGACTCAGACTCTGTCTTGGAGCACTTCGAACTTCACCAGAGGAGAGTCTTAGTGTAGAAGCAGAGGAACCTCCACTTGTGCTGAGGAGAGAAAAGCTCGCTCTACAGTATGCATCCAAGATCGCAGCAAATCCCAGCAACCCTGCCTATGACTGCATTTTCAACCCAGGCAATGAAACACTCTTTGCTAATAAACCCAAGGCCATTCCAACTTTCGGTATACGTATTAAGGAATCATTAGAAACACTCGAGTTTGATGTAGATAACATTGCAAAATTCCAATATCCAGACACACCACCTTGGACATACGCTGTCAATGTGAACTTGGCTCTCTCTGAAGCAAGGAAAGACTCAACTGACCCTCTGATCTACAACAGTATGTTCAGGGAGGTTAAAGACATACATTCTGATCATAAGTTCATCTACACAGATGGTTCTTACAAGGATGACAAGGCTGCAGCGGCAGCTGTCATGGGCAAGCACACCTTCTCGGAGCGATTACCAAAGGGTGCTTCGATATATTCAGCAGAGCTTGATGCCATATTCTTAGCAATGGACCATGTAGAAACCTCTTCCCATAGAAAATTTGTGATATGTTCGGATTCAAAATCATGCCAACAAGCTATTCAGAGCAAGGATTGGAAGAACCCTCTGATCCGCAAGATTTTAGAAAGGTTACATTATTTATGTTCAGGACTTCACAAAACTGTGCTTTTTTATTGGGTGCCGAGTCATGTTGGCATTCGAGGAAATGAGGCTGCAGACGTGGCTGCCAAAGAAGCTCTCGACAAATGCATTACACCTCTTCCCATTCCTCACACAGACCTCAAAAGGCACATCAGTGCACTCATAAGGAAAAAGTGGCAATTACAATGGGATGAAGCTGTCATGAACAAGCTTCATGCGATTCAGCCCACCCTTGGCAAATTTTCAGGTGCTTGTCATAGAAATAGACGCGAAGAGACCGTTGTTGCACGTATGCGAATTGGACATAGCTATTTGACTCATAGTTACCTCTTTAAAGCAGAAGACCAGCTAGAATGCATACCATGTGGAGTGCCTCTGACTGTGAAACATATTTTGATTGAATGCATTGACTTTGCAAATGTTCGAGCACAGTATTTTAATGTAGCAAGTATGAAATGTTTATTTGACACTGTTAGTACTGCCTTAGTTTTATCGTTTTTAAAGCACATTGGACTGTTTAATCGGTTTTAAGACATTTTTGATGGCATTGTATAGCCCTTAGTGTGCTGATATGCCGTTAAGCATTTATTCATTCATTCATTCATTACCACCGCTCCCCTACTCACCTGATTATATACATATGCATCTTTTGCAGGCACCTAGTAGGGAAGTAGATATATCTATAGCTGTGAGATGGAGGGGGGGGGTTGTTTGTGGGAGGGACGGGGGGAGGGCGGTTTGTGGAGCCGTGGGCGTGGGGATGGGTGGGATGATTCTCTAGTCACACCCCTTTTACTCTCCCTCCAATTACCAACACACCGACTGATAGTGGGAAAAGAGGGGGGCGGGGTTGTGGGGGAGGGCATTGAGGGGCAGGGTTGCAGTTTTTTCATTAACCCTGCATAAGTGTGTCATGTGCCTGTGGTGGTCACCCCCCCCCCCCCCAACCACCGCCTAGCCCCCATCCATAACCAGCTCCACCACCTCTCCACTACCACCCACCCACCTTATCCCCACCCCCACACCCCGCTGCCCATCCACACGTGCCAGTAGGGCAGCCTGACCCCCCATACATAGGGTATCTGTTGTACTCTGGTTGGTTGGTTGTTGGAGTTTTATGTCCTTGCAACATTGGTGGCCATATCAGGACGGGGTGTACTATGAGATAAGGTGGCAGTGGGCGGAGGAGGTTAAGTTGTAGGCGGCTTGAACCGATGGCAGATTGCCCGCCCTGATAGCCACTGATTGCCCGTGTGTGTGTGTGTGTGTGGAGGGTGGGAGTGGGGGTGGAGGTGCCGGTAAAGACAAAGCCGGCCAATTGAAATATAAACACAATAGCGCGACTCTGTAATTGATTGCGCTTCGGTTTCCAGCTACCATTATTGTCACCTGTTTAAACAAATTTTGTTTAAAATCATTTAGGCAATGGGTAGATCTGTGGCAATTATCTGCCGTAGTACAGTCCAACACCGTTAAACCAAGCTCGGTTAAACCAAACAATCGGTTAATCCAAACTTTTTTCGGCGGCCCGGCAAAATACTTCCATTTATCATAGAAAAAAGTTGGTTAAACCAAAGTCGGTTAATCCAAATTATCAGTTAATCCAAACAAAATTGTTGGACCCCATGCCACTCCGGTATGGTTAAACCAAACTTTCATCTGGTTATCAGGTCATCTGACTTCTTTTATATGCTAAATGGTAGTATTTTGCCAGGCCGCCAAAAAAAGTTAGGATTAACTGATCGTTTGGTTTAACTGAGCTTGGTTTAACGGGGTTATACTGTACATACATAAAAAACAATAATCAAAGTGTCCACATACATTGTATATTACATGTGCAATACACTCTTACTCAAAGTCAAAGTCAAAGCCAAAGCTCGGCTAAACCAATGATCAGTTAATCCAAACAAATTTCTTGGGTCCCTTCAAGTTTGGTTTAACGGGGTTATACTGTACTACTATTAGCCGTAGTAGCATTCGGTCGTGCCCGGTGGCCTAATCTAGAGAGCGCTGGCCTCGCGTGCAGAAGGTTGGGAGTTCGATTCCGGGTCGAGTCAAACCAATGATTTTAAGATTGATAATTTTCACTTCCTAGTCTGGCGCTCAGAATTAATAGGATAGGGAAAGGACTGGTTAGCTCGCTGTCAGGATAATGTGATTGAGTGGGATATCAGGTCATGGTGCCCCTGGCCTGAATTCCCAGTGGGGCAACACTATAAAGATGGCAGGAGTGCACCCTGTCACAAGTCGGTACCCGTCCTAATATGACTTTAGATGTTGCCAGGACATGAAACGCCAACATCCATCCAACCAATTAGTAGCATTCGGACGCAGTTTACTTATTTTGTTGGAGAATATGAAATTCACATAATTTCGAAAAGCATAAACACCAAGCGGTTCAGGCTATCTGATTTGTTAAATGTTTTAATGCAGGTGGTGGGTGGTGGGTTGTAGTATGGTGGTGTGGTGGTGTGGATGTGTGGTGGTGTGGTGGTATGGTGGTGTGGTGGTGTGGGGGTGTGGCGTTGTGGTGGTGTGGTGGTGTGGTGGTGTGGTGGTGTGGTGGTGTGGTGGTGTGGTGGTGGTGGGTGGTGTGGGTGTGGGGGGGTGTGGTGGTGGGGTGGGTGGTGGTGTGGTGGGGTGGTGGTGGGTGGTGGTGTGGTGGTGTGGTGGGGTGTGGGGTGTGGTGTGGTGGTGGGTGTTGGTGGGGTGTGGTGGGTGGTGGTGTTGTGGTGGGTGGTGGGGTGGTGGGGGTGTGGTGTGGTGGGGTGGTGGGGGGGTGGGTGGTTGGGTGGTGGTGTGTGGGGTGTGGGTGGTGTGGTGGTGTGGGGTGGTGGGGTGGTGGGGTGGTGGGGGTGTTGGTGGGGTGGGGTGTGGTGGTGTGTGGTGTGGTGGGTGTGGGGTGGTGGTGGGGGGGTGGGTGTGGTGGGGTGTGGGTGTGGTGGGTGTGGGGGTGGTGGGGTGGTGGTGTGATGGTGTGGTTGTGTGGTTGTATGATGGTGTGGTGGTGTGGTGGTGTGGTGGTGTGCTGGTATGGTGGTGTGGTGGTGTGGTGGTGTGGATGTGTGGTGGCATGGTGGTGTGGTGTCGTGGTCGCGTGGTGGTGTGGTGGTGTGGTGGTTTAGTGGTGTCGTGGTGTGGTGGTGGTGTGGTGGTGTGGTGGTGTGGTGGTGTGGTGATGAGGCAGTATGGCGGTGTGTTGGTGGGGTGGTGTGGCGGTGTGGTGGTGTGGCGTTGTGATGGTTTGGTGGTATGGAGGTTTGGTGGTGTGGTGGTTTGGAGGTGTGGTGGTGTGGCGGTGTGGTGGTGTGGTGGTGTGGCGGTCCGGCAGTGTGGAGGTGTCGTGGGGTGGTGGTCTTGTGGTGTGGTGGGGTGGTGGCGTGGCAGTGTGGTGGTGTGGTGGTGTGGTGATGTGTTGGTCTGGAGGTGTGGTGGGGTGGTGGCATGGTGGTGTGGTGTCATGGTGCCGTTGTGTGTGGTGGTGTGGGGGTGAGGCGCTGTGGCAGTGTGGCGGTGTGGCGATGTGGCAGTGTGGTAGTTTGGCGGTGTGGAGGTGTGGTGGTGTAGTGGTGTGGTGGTGTGCTGGTGTGGTGGTGTGGCTGGATAGGCTACTCTTTCCAATAAGCAGCAAGTGTTTTTTTATATGCACTTTCCAAAAGACAGGAGTTCACATACCACGGTCTTTGATGAACCAGTTGTGGAGCACTATTTGTAATGAACAATAGCCCAAACTGCAAATGTGTCCACTGAGCAGGATTGATTGCATGACCGACACCTTCACAAGTGGACACTCTTCTGCCTGAGCTACGTCCCACTCAATCTCGCAGTCCCACTTGCTTACCCTTGGTGTGGCTCGTTGGTTGGTTTTTGGAGTTTTACCTCCTGGCACCATCTAAGGTCATATTAGATCGGGTAGCAACTTGTGACAGTGCACAGTCATCGTTGACGTGATAGAGCTGCCCCACTGGGATACCAGACCGGTTACACCATGACCCGATATTGCACTCTCACAGTATCCCGACACTGAGTTAACCAGTCCATGGTTTATCCGAATAATGTCGAGCGCCTGACTTGGACCGTTATGAGTACAATAAACAGACAGACAAAGGAAAAAAAGTGAAAAGTATCAGATTTTAAGTCATTGGTTTGATTCAACCAGGGTTCGAAGTCAAACCCGACCGTTCGAATCACACGTTCTACCAAAGCGAGAGACGGACGCTCAACTCATTCGGCCATCCCGTCGTGGCAGTATGCACGCTCACATAGCCAGTGCCCTGAAATAGTGGTTGGGTGGACACCACACTTTGGCATCTCACAAGTGACATATTATTATCATTCATTGAGCAAGTGATATTTACGCACCCGACGCGACGGCCGTAGTATTAGCGTAATTAAGTCAATTAAGTGTGACGTCATATCCGCCTCCCCTCCCCCTGGGTGCTGCTTTGGTCATTACGTCATTGTGAGTTAGAAGGTGATGAAGGACTCACTGTTTCAAGCCGGACGCACACGTAACACTGAGGAGGTCTCCCCCCCTCCCCCCGCCCTCCTTCTCCCTGCCTCTCCCCTTCCCCCTTCCCCCTTCCCCCTCCCTCTCCCCCTCAGCCCTCCACCCTCCACCGCTCCCCATACCATTTTTATTTTTTTTTTGGTAAATATGTTTATTCTGCTGAATAAGTCTTTTGTCAGTGCCGAAGCACTGGTCTTCCAGCCATTTTTCAATTCAGTGTTATTTACACAAAAGATATATAGAATAAGGTGTACAATACCTGTTGAATAGACAATTTGCACCATGTAACACAATGAAATTCTGAAACCCAAAAGTTCCATAACAATATGGTACAGTAGTGTCATATAACTAGATCAATATTAGTCAGATCAATGCGAGTATTTACATAGTATTTAGAATGTAAGCAGAAGTTATCTTCTGTATTCAGTTGGTAAACTTGTAGTAAGTTTTAATGTTCAGTTGCAGTTAGGCAAGCGGTATATAAATGTTGGTTTGTTAGGAAAATTCTAGTGTAACTCTAATGAAGCTAGTTATGTGAGTTTATGAATTATGTTGTTGGGGTGGAGTTGTTAATAATACACTGGACCATCTGTGACCATTGAAGCAGTGGGACCAATCCCAGTGCATTTAGGTCTTAAAGTTTACATTTTTACCTGGACTGTCTCTGTCATCGTATATGGTTGACTGGAGATAACAGAGGAGCAGCAACAAATTAAGAAAAAAGAAAAGTGGGGGGTGGGGGGTGCCACTATTTCAGGGCACTGGCTATGTGAGCGTGCATACTGCCACGACGGGATGGCCGAATGAGTTGAGCGTCCATCTCCCGCTTTGGTAGAACGTGTGATTCGAACCGAGGCTGAGGGTTTGGTGGTCTGCCACTTACTGGCAGACCACCAAAAACCATAGGTTTCTGCAATGAGAGGTCATAGTGGATTGCCTAAGTATCCCCTCTTATGTGGTGACACATGTTTAATAGGAGCACCAGTATTCTAAGTTAGATGTGTAGAATAAAATCTAGATAATTGTTTTGGTTTCGAAAGATTTGATGTTTTCATCGGACTATGCAGCTTTAAAAGAAGAACCAACAAAACACGTACCAGGAAATCATGTAATTTCCGGCTTTGAAATCACTAAGTGTTCGCTAAATACGGTTTGCTCAGAGCAGACGACAATGTGACATCCACTTGCTGTGAGTTATACCCCTGTCACACTACGACGTGACGAGCCAACGTGAGCCTAACGTGATCATTTTTCGTCATGACGTTGGGTTACGTCATGATGACGTCAAAATGACGTTAGAATGACGTCGAGCTACGTCACATTACGTCGTGTTACGTCGAGTTACGTCAAGGTTTTGGACATGTTCACAACTTTGGACGTAGGTCAAACGTAAGGGTTTACGTTCGCCGTACGTTCTGTTCACGTTCAGTGAACGTCAATGACGTTAAACGGACGTTATTTCAACGCTGCTCACTACGTTCAACTACGTTCCACTACGTTCCACTACGTTGACCCACATTAAACCAAGTGCAAAAGCCTACGAGGCTTAATGGGAACATCAGGAGAACGTCAGGAAAACGTCAGGAGAACGTCAGGAGAACGTCAGGAGAACGTGCATTCAACGTACGTTCAACGTCTTATTACATAGCTAACGTCATGTAACGTTCTTCTGGCGATGGAATAATGTTCATAACATTCCGTGAGCATAGTGACGTTGTCCTCTCTCGTGACTGACGGTATCACTACGCTTTACCAACGTTACGTTCTCGTCCATTACGCTGCATCCACGTTCAACTTGTGCCCAAATTTGCATACTACGCCGAGAAGTTCAACGTTCTTCACGTTCTCCCTACGTTAACAATTTATACATGTTGCTTCCTAGCCTGGTGCTCGGCATTATTAGGATAGGGCAAGGACTGGTTAGCTCATTGTCAGGATAATGTGACTGAGTGGGATATTGGGTCATGGTGCCGGTGGCCTGATTTTCCCAGTGGGACAGCACTATAAAACCGCAATGAGTGTATACTGTCACAAGTCGGTATGACCTTAAATGTTGCTAGGACGAAAAACAACAACAAACAAAGAACAAAACGTCGACGCCAATGCATTTATTAACCATTTCTTGCTGTTGCATTGACGGGGATACTAAGTCAATTTAATAATAATAGAATCTGTTGTGTCAACATCTCAATGTGCACGACACAATTTACCATGGACTATTTTCATTTCATATCTCAAGAGTTAGCCATTTTTAATCAAAGTTACTTGAAACTGAAGTAAGGTGGACAATAAGGACTAAAGTTGCACAGTCCGATGAAAACATCACATTTTCAAAACCAAAACACTTATCTAGATTTGATTCTACATATTCAACTTAGACATTGGTGCACTTATTAAGCATTTGTTGCTGCATAGAAGGGCATAATAAGTCAATTAATAGAAGCCATTACTACTGAAGTCTATCATGTCAGAGTTTTGGCGTGCTTGCCAAACATTATTTTGGCATGTTTTGACGTCAAATATCTCCAAACTTAGCCATTTAAAAATAAAGTTACTTCAAATTAAAGTAAAGTAGATTATAACAATTCAATCAATCAATCAATAGTTCCATCCTCTAGTCGAGGGTTGGATGCAATGGTTCTCCACTTGTCCTGATGTTGTGCTGTTCTGATAGACTGTGAATAATTCAAGCCTGTCCACTGTGAAATATTTGTAAACCATGATGTTCTTGGTCTCCCCCTCCCTCTGCTGCCATTCACCTTCCCTTCCAACAATGTACGGTATATTGAACTCTGCCGAATGATGTGGCCAAAATAAATCAGTTTCTTTGTCTGTATAGTGGCAAACAAGCTTTTCTTATTTTTAATTTTTCTGAGAACTTCTTTGTTGGTGATCTTCTTTGTCCATGATATTTTCATCATCCTTCGATAAGTCCACATCTCAAATGCTGCTAAACGTTTGTACATTTTCTTAGAGATTGTCCATGTCTCAGCCCCATACATTAGAGTAGACCACACATAACACTGAAGAATACGCTTCCTTGTTTGTATTAATATCTTACTTGATGTTAACACTCTATTCATTTTGGAGAATGTTGTTCGGGCTATTGTTATCCTTCTTTTAATTTCTTCCTCACATCTCCCATCATTTGTAATCTTTTGTCCGAGATATATGAATTTGGATACTTGTTCTATGTTTGTGCCATCTATGGTTATATTGACATTTGGTTTATCTGTCTTTTTACTTATAACCATTGTTTTGGTCTTCCTGGCATTCATCTTCATGTTGAATAGTATTCCAGCTTTATTGATTCTATTCACTATATCTTGTAGGTTTTTCTCACTGTCTGCTAGTATTACACTGTCATCGGCATATCTAAGATTGTTGACGTTCATGCCACCTATTGTCACTCCCTTGCAATCTTCAATGTGTCTGAAAATCATCTCTGTGTACAGGTTAAATAGACATGGTGACAATACACACCCCTGTCGAACTCCTCGTTTAATCATAACAATTAGTATAATATATTTATCTCAGAAAATAGCAGAAACTCAAAAAAGCATCGGACTATGCAACTTTAATCTAACATATTTATATTTAAAGAATGCGAGATGAGGCACTCAGTGTCTAATAATTAAAGTTGCATACTTCGATGAAAGCAGCAGATTTTCTAATCCAAATCACTAGATTTGGTCGACCAAGGTGGAAACAAGTATCAAGCTTGTGCGTCATCGATTTAACTTGGCCAATGATTGATCACATGACCTCCCGCGTATAAAGTGAACGCTATACCTACCCAGCTATCCTCGCCAGTGTTATTCTGCAGGGGATACGTGTATTCTCTAAGCTGGAGGTTTTTGGAGTCGAACCCATGAACTTTGGGACAAATCACTTCTACTAGTCAGGTTCTTATGCCTAGTTTGATCCTTTTGACTTTCTACCATTTTGTAAAGATAAAAGTAGTAGGTTGATCATGATAATATATCTATCTACCTTGCCGACCAGACGGGATGGCCAAAGGAGTTGAGCGTCCGTCTCCCATTTTTGGGAGATCGGCGGATCCAGACCCATCAGTTTATGGGTGCGAACCCTAGTCGAGTCAAACCAAACGACTTAAGAATTGATATGTGTCACTTCCTAGCCAGGCACTCAGCATTAATAGGATAGGGCAAGGACTGGTTGGCTGTGTCAGGATAATGTGGATGAGTGGGATATCAGGTCATGGTGCTAGCGGCCTGGTCTCCCAGTGGGACAGCAGTATAAAGTTGCCGTGAGTGTGCACTGTCACAAGTCGGTACCCATCCTGATATTACCTTAGACGTTGCTAGGACTAAAAGAACAACAAACAAACAAAAACTACCTTTCGTGTTGGTTAAAGTAACTTTTATTATAAATGGCTAACTTTGGAGATTTTGTGTGTGTGTGTAAATAATGTTATTCGTCTGAATACATATTTTGTCAGCGCCGAGGCACTCGTATATTTGAAGTGAAGACAAGCAACAGGGTGGACGGGTTGTCCAACATGGACAACTTGCATTGTTTAATAACATGGTGTGCTAACATAAACTACTGTCATGTTCTGCGGTAAATTCTTGATGACTACTAGTATTGTTGGGCACTGGAGGGAGTTGGAGGGGGGGAGTATGGGAAAGTAATACGATTTGTACTATTTTTTTTATATATATATTTTTTTTTATTGAGGCTGTATTTATACTGTCCATAGCATATAAGCCTGGGTATTCAGGCTTGTTTTCAATGCTGGCCAGCTGTAGTGTTGGTGTTGTCTTATCACACAGTAGCTGCTGATAAGGTATTTGATTGCCTGTATTTCAGTAGCAGATAGATAGTTGGTTGGTCTGGTTAGTACTATAGTAGTCTATGTTAATTTTTTTGGATTTTCTTGGCATATATGTGCTTTATTTTTTCTACTCTTATTTCTAGACTAGCCTACTCCTATTTACATATCATAGGCTTGTACGCAGCTGTGAGGTGTGTTATCTGGGTGCTTTTGGTATGGTTACCTTCCATTGGGCGTCTCGCTGGTGGGCCGTGACATGTATCACCTGCCCCTTTGCGGTGCAGCTTAGTTGGGGGTTCCTAGCCTTATTTTGCACAGATATTTTTTGTATGTTTTTAGGTCAGGAATTTGTCGTTCCTTTACTGTTTGGGCATTCCACACCTTGGCAGCCATTTCTAGCATGCTTCTCTCGTGAGCTTTTATTTGGCTTCTGGTCTGCTTTAGTAGTGGCGCATTATTTGCTCTAGTTGCCCTTTGTGGTTTTGTTAGGAGTTTATTGTCTTGACTATAGCTGTATGCTAATGTTTTCAGATGAATTATTCTCCTATTTTCTAGCAATTTTACTTTGGTGCTTTTGTGTATGTCATAGGTGGGGTGCAGCTTGTCTACTCTGAGGCAGATTTTCAGGGGTCTGTTCTGTAGTGTTTGCAGTTTTTTTAGAAGTTCTTTCTTTGCACCCATGTAGTTTACATCTCCATAGTCAAAATAGGGTAGCACCATGCCCTTGAAGATTTTTATTGACATTTCTTGTGTCATGTAGTCTCTTAGCTTTGCAAATAGCCACAGTTTGTGGTTTACCTTTTGGACAATTTTGTTTATACATAGGTTGTAGTTTAGTTGGCTGTCCAACTCAAGGCCTAGGTACTTGTAATGGTCTACATTTTCTAGTGTTTGGCTTCCTAGCTTACAGTGTAGTTTTCTTTCTGGCATTTGTTTATGCGAGAAGAGAACTGTTTTTGACTTGCTTGTGTTGATGGTTATTTTGTTGGACTCACACCACTCATCCAGTTTTAGTAGGAGCTTGTTTAGTTTAGTTATTACCTCCTCTTCTGTGGTGCCGTTTGCATATATGACTGTGTCATCTGCATATAGTTGGAGGCATTCGGTTTGTAACCATTTTTCAAGATCGTTTATGTAGATTATAAAGAGCATGTAGATTATGAAATCATTAAAACGTCTGGTTAGTCAGTAAAGTGTGTGAGGTTTTGTTTTGCGGGGTGTTTTTTTCTGCGATATTTTCCCACTCCCCCCCCCCCGGACATCTCCTACTTGCCCGTTGTTGTGTAGATTGGGGGACGGCAGCAGGCTCACTCAGTGAGCCGTGTCGATTTGTTTTCTGGCATTGTGTTTTGGTGGCGGGCTGGGGCCGGAAACGGGGTGTGGGGTCCGGAGAAGTGGGCCCTGGGTAGCGGCACTCGTGTGTTGGGGCTGGGTGGGGGATGGGACAGGCGGGGGAAGGAGGATGGAGTAGGAGGGGGAGGAGGATGGTGAGGTGGGGATGAGGCGGGAAGCGGTGCAGGGGAGGAGAGGGCAGGAAGGAAGGAGAGGACGGGATGAGAGGAGAAGAGGGGAGGATGGGAGGAAGGGAGGAGGGGAGGAGGGGAGGAGGGAAGGAGGGGAGGAGGGGAGTAGCGGAAGAAAGGGAGGAGGGGGAGGAAGGGAGGAGGGGAAGCGCAAGGGGTAGGAGTTGAGAAGTGGGGGATGAGAGGGGGAGGGGAGGAGGGAGAGGATGGAGAGGGGAGGGGGAGAGGATGCGATGGGGAAGAATGGAAGAGGGGGAAGCTGGAGGAGAGGGAAGGCGGAGGTGGCGGAGGGGGATGAAGGAGGAGAGGAGAGAAGGGGTAAGAGGGGGGAAGAGGACGTCGGAGATAGAGGAGGGGGAGGAGGGAGGAGCAGGAGCGATGAATGGGCGGGGGGAAGAGGGAGCGGAGAGGGAAGAGGGGCGGGAGGGGAGGACGGGAAGGAAGGGAAGGAGGGAAGAAGGGAGAGGAGGGAGAGGAGGGGGAGGAAAGAGTTTATCGTCATCTAGCACCTCTCCGCCCCACTCACCCCCCCCCTCCCCCCCCAGCCCGCCCCAGGCCCCTGACAGCCGAGCCCCGTGTCCCCTGACAGCCTCGGGCCCAATTTGAATCAGCTCTGCCCCCATTTATCACAGTGCTAAGTAGCCGAGTATGCAGGGAGAGAAGTATCTCATCCTGAGTGTTGTCTAAACGCTTTGAACCCGACGCAAGTGGAGGGTGGCGCTTGTGTGTGTGGGTATGTGTGTGTGCGTGTGCGTGTGTACGTGTGCATCTATGGCGAGATGGCCGAATGAGTTGAGCGTCTGCTTTCCGTTGTGGCAGGTCGTTGGATTCGAACCCATGGGGTTCAAACATGGGCTGAGTAAAAATCCTTGATATCCAAATTGATGCTGTCCGCTATCTATTGGGGCGATTGGCATTGCTAGAAGAGGGCGATGAACAGTGGAATGAGGAAGACCTATTGTCTGCAATTGCAATATCCATTGCTTAAAGCTGCAGAGTCCGATGAAAACATCAAATTTTCAAAACCAAAATAGTGATATAAACTTGATTCTACACACCTAACTGAGACACTGGTGCACTTATTAAACATTTGTCATCACATAGAAGGGAATACAGTGGCAATTTAATATAACCCGTTACAGCAGAAGTCTATGGTGTCAGAATTTTGGCAAGCTTGCCAACATTAATGTTGTATGTTTGCACTTCAAATATCTCAAAAGTTAGCCATCTAAAATAAAAGTTACTTTAAGCTAAAGTAAGGTAGATTATAACAATCAATTTAATATATTTATCTCAGAAAATAACAGAAACTCAACATCATTGGACTATGCAACTTTAATCAATAAATCGAATACAACAAATATTATATATATATATATATATATACAGTAAAACCTCTCTAACCGACCACCTCCACATATAGACTACCGCTCTATATCGATAGCTTTATTTGGGTCCCAACAATACCATTGTAACCATATTCTAACTCCCTAAACCGACCACCTCCCTAAATGGACAGCTTAAAGTCGGTCCCAAGGTCGATCGATTTAGAGAGGTTTTACTGTATATTTATATATATATCTATATACGCATGCATGTGTCTCTGTGTGCGAGTATGTTGAGCGTCTGTGAATGTATCTGAATGTGTGCGTGCGGGTATGTGTGTATATTGTATGTATGTGTATGTGTATATGTCTGTGTGCTTCTGTTTGTATGTATATGCTATTATGTGGCTGCATGTGTGTGTATGTGTGTCTGGCTGTGCTTGCATATCTGTATATGTGTGTTTGCGTGTAGTTATGTGTGTCTGTATGTGTGTGTCTTTGTTGTAGTGTGTCTCTTTGTTGTAGTATGTGTCTGTATTTGCATATGTGTGTGTGATTCTGTATTTGTATGTATGTGTTTCTAAGTATGTCCCCAACATTCACACATCTGACATATTTTCTCTGGTCAACAAAATGTGACTTCAATTCTCAATTAAATGATGGGCGGACATTTAGTAAAAGCATCCCATCAGTGTGCGGTGGGTCGGGATGTGGCATTGGGGGGAGGAGGGGTAGCGGGCTGTGCGGGGGGGGGGGCGGAGACGGGGGATGGGGGCTGTCACGGGGGCGGGTCTGGGGACAGCGGGGAGCCCATCCTTCAACTTAGTTCAAGTCTTCCTGCACCCCCACCCCTCCCCCACCCGCGCACCCACACACGCCGAAGGTGTTCAGACCTGCCGAAGAAATGACAACAAATTGCCGACAACAGTTGGTCGACTCAAGCCCGCTGTCCCCCGAGGGGTTGGAGGGGCGGCCGGGCACTTGGTGTGTGTGTGTGTGTGTGGTGATGGTGTGTGTGGGGGTGGGGTGGGGTGGGGTGAGGAGGTAGTTCAGCTTGTCACTATGCTCCCGACATGTCCCGTTCGGTGTAAGGTCGTACCAGTACATGGGTGTCTACAGGCTTGGTACAGGTATACCCCACACCTCCAGTGTCTACCTCCCCCCTCCCGCCCCCTCCCCTCCCCTCCCCTTCCCCACACACCCACATCCCACCCATCCTCTCCAAAATTCACTCATCTATATCCATCTTACCCTCCGCCCTACCCACTGCCCTTACTCGTATCTAGTTATATCCCCCTTCCCACACCCCCGCCCTAACCCCCCACCCCACCCACCCCCATCATCATCATCATCATCATCATCATCCCCTATCCCCTATACACGTGCATCACATCAATATCAACAGTGACATTGCCAATATGCCGACGTCCCATTTTGATGTAAATGAATCACATCCCAAAGAACCACGTGACAGGTTGCTTGGCTAGTTGGTTATTGGAGCTTTACATCCCGGCAACAGCTAAGGTCATATCAGGACGGGCATCACCGAATTTGTGACAGTGCGCACTCATGGCAACTTTATAGCACTGCCCCACTGGGAAATCACACCACCAGCGCCATGTCACGATATCCATTTACATAATCTAGAATTGAATATCCCTAGAATCCGGAACACAATCTTTGCAGAATCCAAAACGGAATCTCTACATGGTGTGGAACAGAGTCTCTACATAATCTGGAAGAAACATTTTTTGCAAAGGCTTGGCTAGTTTGGAATGCCTCCTGCAGTGTTCAATGCTATCACCTGTCCTTGTTGGTGTTTTATGTCCTAGCAACATCTACGGTCACATCAGGATGGGCACTGAATTGTGACAGCGAAAAGTATTAATTTTATAAGTCATTAGTTTGACTCGGCTGGGATTCGAACTCCCGACCTTCTGCACGGGAAGCCTGCGCTCTACCTATTCGCCCACCGCATCCGGTTTGCCACTGGGCACCATGACGACGAAGCAGGGAGATAGTTGCGCAGGGGGAATGTGGGGTGGAGTGTGTGGGTGTGAGAGTGCGCAGTGTGGGAGTGTGGGAGTGTGGGAGTGTGGGAGTGTGGGAGTGTGGGAGTGTGGGAGTGTGGGAGTGTGGGAGTGTGGGAGTGTGGGAGTGTGGGAGTGTGGGAGTGTGGGAGTGTGGGAGTGTGGGAGTGTGGGAGTGTGGGAGTGTGGGAGTGTGGGAGTGTGAGAGTGTGAGAGTGTGGGAGTGTGGGAGTGTGGGAGTGTGGGAGTGTGGGAGTGTGGGAGTGTGGGAGTGTGGGAGTGTGGGAGTGTGGGAGTGTGGGAGTGTGGGAGTGCGGGAGTGTGGGAGTGTGGGGGTGTGGGAGTGTGGGAGTGTGGGAGTGTGGGAGTGTGGGAGTGTGGGAGTGTGGGAGTGTGGGAGTGGGGGAGTGTGGGGTGGGGGGGGGGGTGGGGGAGTGGGGAGTGTGGAGTGTGGGGAGTGTGGGGAGTGGGGGAGTGGGGGAGTGTGGGAGTGTGGGGGTGGGGAGTGTGGGGGTGGTGGGAGTGTGGGGTGGGGGGGTGTGGGAGTGTGGGGGGTGGGTGGGGGTGGGGGGTGGGGGAGTGTGGGGGTGTGGGGGGGTGGGGGGGTGGGGGGTGGGGGTGTGGGAGTGTGGGGTGGTGGGGGGTGTGGGGTGGGGGGGTGTGGGGAGTGTGGGAGGGTGGGGGTGTGGGAGTGTGGGGGTGTGGGAGTGGGGAGTGTGGGAGTGGGGTGGGGGGTGTGGGGGTGGGGGGTGGGGAGTGGGGGGTGGGGGAGGGGGGGAGTGTGGGAGTGTGGGAGGGGGGGAGGTGTGGGAGTGTGGGGCGTGGGGGGGTGGGGGTGTGGGAGTGGGGGAGTGTGGGAGTGGGGGGGGGTGGGGAGGGTGGGAGTGTGGGAGTGGGGGAGTGTGGGAGTGTGGGAGGGTGGGGGTGGGGAGTGTGGGAGTGTGGGGGGGTGGGGAGGGTGGGAGGGTGGGAGTGTGGGAGTGTGGGAGTGTGGGAGTGTGGGAGGGTGGGAGTGTGGGAGTGTGGGAGTGTGGGAGTGTGGGTGTGTGGGAGTGTGGAAGTTAGGGATTGGGGGAGTGGCGTATGTGTGAATGTCCGCATGTATGTGTGGTCATGGTAGTGGCTGAGCGGGTGTGTGGGTGTGATTGTAGAGGTGGACTGTGTGGGTATGGGTGTGTTTGTGGGTGTGGCTGGGGTATGTGGGCGTGTGTAGGTGTGGATGAATGTGTGAGCGCATGACTGTGAGTGTGGTTTTCTGAGTGGTACGGATTGGAGATGTGTTGGTGGTGTGGCTGGGAAATGTGTGGGTTTGTGGTGTAGGTAATTTTGTGGATGTGATCTTTGGGGAGGTGTAGCGTGGAGGGGGTGTGGGTGTGCGGTGTGGTTGTAAGGGTGTGGATGTGGGAGTGTATATTCAGGTATTGGATGCATGTGTGTGTATTGGGTGTGGGTGTGGGTGTTGGGGTGTGTGAGGTTATTGTGTGGTGTGGGTGGTGGATCTGTGTGTGTGTGGTAATACTAATAGTAGCACGCCGGGGACGGCAGGGGGCGTCATGTTGGTGGGGTTAGCGCATCCCCAGTGTGATTAGACTGATATTAGAATGCTGAGTCACCCAAGGTCAGCGCCCCCTGGTGGTGGACAGTCATGGATGGACCTCTACTAGTCTTGATGGACATTCACAGCGAGGACCTGGTCTATATGCACACAACACACATATTCATTTATGCTATTCTTGTACATAGTTTATGTGTGTATACATAATGTGTATATATATATATATATATATATATATTATGGGCTCCATAAACAATTATATGAGTATAATTATCCGATTATCTATGAAGTCCTCAGTTTAACTCAACTGACACTGCACCAACTAATGACACTTATCTATGCAAGCGACTGGTCAGGCCTTCTGCCTCGGCCGGTGTTGTCACCGGAAGAAGCTGTGGAAGCAGCTACCATGAATCAATTCAAGAATGCGCTGGACAGGGCCTGGGCCAGAGAAACATTCCTGTACGATTTTGAGGCTGCACACCATTAGAGCTGAGAGCTACAAGCTTTGTATAGGCTACCACAAGCCTGCATCAAAGAAGAGGATAATAGTAATACTATATATATGAGCCTGTCTCCACAGGTTATATCTCTTCTTTTTTTTTGTCCATTGTAACGATTGACACAAAACAGCACATAAACGGTTACACTGAAAACACAAGGACATTTGCTTCAAATCAATATGTTTTCTATTGGGATTATTAAACACCATGTAAAAAACAAATCAGTTTATCCTGAGCAAATGCATAAGCAGATGCTGTGTTGATTGGTCCAATGGACACAGTTTTGTCCCATATTGCTTAGCACCTTTTGAGACAGTCTCATATGTAAGGTCTACGCAGTTGTACCAATATTATTAACTATGTAATGTGTCTACTTGCACCATTTGCTAAATGTACTAGTAGCCGAAGCAGGGGTGGGAGTTGGAGTGACCTGGATACCTCTTGTATGTGCAGTCAATCAACTACCAAGCCGCTATCCACCATTCAGCATCCATACAGCTCCTCTCTGTCTCAGCCCATTTCCTCCAAATAAAGCTATCGGTAGGTCTTTCAAACACCAGTCACAGTGACATACTCGCTCCAGACTACTTATCTCTTTGCCTCACTCAACCTTTTTTTCCAATATCTTAATAATAATATATGGGATGTATAATGTATTATATAGAATAAATGCTTGGAGGGGAATTGCAAACATTGGGTGACTTGCAGATATGGATATGTATCAATTTATTATACTCGTAGTATTAATTATGTCTTATAATTGCAATTGTTATCTACTCTAATTGTATTTGTGCTGATATATATATATATATATATATATATATATATATATATATATATATATATATATGGGTCATTCTCTAAAACTGGGCACAAAAGTGTGACATGGAAACCAAAAGTGAAAACCTTACAAACAATAGCAAAAATCCTTACAAATAATAGCCTAATCCAATGTCATATAAAGGTTTGCATGGTGTGCATATGTCAGAGGCTACCATAATTATTTGACTTGCTATCAATAAAACAAATTCTTAATTATCAGTATCGTAACGTGGAGACCAAATATGTGGTGCCCAGTTTTGGAGAATAACCCATATATATGTCAACTAACTACTATAACATCCAACTGCTATTTGCTATGTTGAGCTCCTTGAGGGAGGCAGTGAGCGACCTGGCGCAAATTGGTCTGCTACTAGGCAGGCCCCTTTCTGTTTCCTACTTCTCCCTCCAGGTGCTGCTGCCATCACCCTCCATAACATACAGTAAAACCTCCCTAAAGCGACCGACCATGGGACCGACTTTAAATGGTCCATTAATTATGATTAAGGGAGGTGGTATGCAGGTATAGCAATACCTCAGGGAGTTTGACGCCCCTGTCTTGCAGAGTTCTAAACCACTGCCTTGTGGCACAGGTCCTGACAGACGATTTGGGACAACCTAAACAGAAAACATTCACTGTGGCAGCATTAAGGGGTGATGTGGAACTCCCAACATCTCCGACCAGCCATAGTATGCGCCTGTCTTGACATGTTCTTGCCGTGGAAACCTCTTTTGTCCCCGAGAGAGTGCGGTACTTGCAAAGCCAGCAACTCAACTTTTGCAGGCAGCTTCTGAAATGTACACCGAGGGGAGTCAAGTAAGGGCATCGCGATGAAGCTGAATGAAGGGAGGTGGTCGTTTAGGGAGTTTAAGTCATTAGATGGATGATGTTGATAAGCGATCGTGGGGAGGGTTACTGTCGTAGCAATTCACATGAGAATAGTAAAATAAATGGTGTCAGACTAACGAAAGCTGACTGTAACTGTAAGCAGACTTCAGCGGGGCTTGAACATAATAAACATACAGTAAAATCTCTCTAAATCGACCGACCATGGGACCGACTTTAAGTAGATCATTTATGGAGGTGTTCGGTTTAGGGAGTTAGACTATCCTTACAATGGTATTTTTGGGACCCGAATAAAGCGATCGATATAGGGGAGTGGTCGATCTGTGGAGGGGTCGGTGTAGAGAGGTTTTCATGTACTCGCCGGGTCGACAGGCGTCTATTGTGGACAACAGGTTGAGTCCGCAGTGACTGGACGCAGGTAATGATCCGTCCATGTCAAGGACACAAGGTCACCTGGTTGACCTTGGGATCTATTTGGATGTCAAAATCAACGAGTGCCCTATGCAGTCGCCATCTATGGAAGGCAAGTGTGTGGATGCTGTGTGATGAGGTGTGCGTCTTCATGGGGTTGTGAGAGTAGGGTGGGGCCGGCTTCAGCAACATCTCACCGACCACTTTCATCAAAGTAAAATTCCCAAAGCACACACACCCCTTTAAACAAAAAAAAACACGAACATATTGTATAAGACGATGGTCACGTGACAACAACCGCTAAGTTCTCTTTTTAGGATGTCCGAACTGGAATAAGGGATTAACTGTCTTTACATCGCTGCCTTCAATCCATGCCTGCCATTGCAAAGCCAGTGGGCGAATCGGTAGAGGCGGGGGCTCAGTAATAGGGGGTGTGATGAGGTGTGAGAAGGCGGTAGGCGCTGCTTACTGCATGAGAGGGTGGCTGCAGCCCCTCCATACCTGAGAAGTGACTCGTCACACCTGTGGTACCTGGTGATTGATGGTCACCCCTACCTGGGTGGGCCTTGGTGTATGTATGCCCTTCCACCAGTAGCTTACCTGTGTGAACCCCCACCCTATCCCACCATATATATACATATATATTATGTACATTATAGTTGTGCAGTCCTGACCACGATTTCAACCATTGCCACTCCATTATTACCACCCTGTTCTGACAGGGTGGTAATACTGATGCGGTATATATATACACTACAACCCCATTAAACCAAGCTCGGTTAAACCAAATGATCGGTTAATCCAAACTTAAGGGCCTGTCACACTACAAGGTATATCATCATATGTTATGTATATGTTAGATGTACGTCGGGTACGTTCCAGGTACGTCGTTATACGTTGTCTTACGTCGCCGTGCATCGAGGCTCCAGAAAAATTGTGTGCATGCTCAAAATTTCCAACATGTGTTGATGTGTGGCTCCTACATTGAACATATGCTGCGTGTACATTTGGGATATGACCGCATATGTTGGGAGTACGTTAGGGATACATTGGTATATGTTGCTGCATGTTACTATTGTTAGCCGTAATTCAGCCAGTGGGAATGTGCAGTCTGCGTACAGTTTGTGTACTGCCAATGGAATCATTACGTACTCCTAACTTACTTCAAATGTATGCCTGCCATATCTCCAGTGTATTTAACATATACACCATACTTCTAGTGATGGAGTAATGTATGTAACATTGGTCAGATTACTGTGAGCATATGCAAACATTTTGCGAAAATCTTGTGAATGTTTTGCGAGGCTCAAGAAAGCTCTCATACACTAGCAATAGGTCAGAGATACATTCTGCAAATGTTACATACATTGTGTGTACATTGTGTGTACGTTGTGTATATGCCCATTTTTATCGCCCGCCACTGAAAAGTTTGACGAATGCCAACGTACTGGCAACTTTTCGAACGTTGAGCATGCAATAACGCCATATGTCATAGTGTGACAGGGCCTTTATATTGACGGCCCGGCAAAATACTACCATTTATCATATAAAAAAGTTGGTTAAACCAAAGTCGGTTAATCCAAATTATTGGTTAAACCGAACAAAATTGTAGTGCCCCAGGCCCCTTCCGGTATGGTTAAACCAAACATTCATGTGGTTACAAGGTTATGGTGATACTTTTTTTACATGATAAATGGTTATATTTTGCCGGGATGCCGAAAAAAGTTAGCATTAACAGATCGTTTGGTTTAAATGAGCTTGGTTTAACTGGATTATATTGTATATACATAAAAAAAACAATAATGAAAGTGTCCACATACATTGTATATTGCATTCATAATCCACCCACATTTTTGCCAAAGCCAAGTCAAAGTCAAAGCCAAAGCATGATCGGTTCATCAAAACAAATTTCTAGGTTCCCTTCAAGTTTGGTTTAACAGGGTTATACTGTATGTATATATATATATATATATATATATATATATATATATATATATATGTGAGGTATAAAGTACTTATGCAAATATTATTCATGTATGTAATCTTCCTGCTTATTATTATTGTTTTGCTACTCAAATATTACTCCTGTAACCACCTTTTGATATGCTCCTTTGTATGTTGGGTTACTGGAGGCTGAGGTGCGGCCTGGAGAGCGGGAGGTTTGCTTCCAAGCAGCTCCCCTAATTCCCCTCCTTCCCTCCAGGCGGCGCCTCACCCGCCTGCTATCTGCCCATTTCACCACCGATTTAGCCCGAATAGGACGTGTCAGCTCCTGCTCTGCCTGCGCGCCATATGGTTAGAGAGAGGCTTAAGCGTAGATATATATATTGCACGCCAGATGGGTTGGGACCTGGTTGGGAGCTCTCCCAACCTGTGGTGATGAGCATGAGGCTTCAAGAGGCGCGAAGTGCAAACACACCAAACTACCGATATATATATATGTGATGTATAACGCATTATATGAGTGTAAATGCAAGGGGCAACATATACTGTAAATATGTATTCCTCCTTGGCACATTGGTGGTGCCCCCCCCCCCAGCTGTTGGTGTAATTGGTGGGCATCCCCCCCCCCCCCCCGCTCCTCGCGCCACACACCTGAGGATACATATAGTTGTGCAGCCCTGGCCACCATATCAAACAATACACTACAACTCTATTCTTCCCTATTCTGACTTCAGGCGGGTTTCTGTAAACATATAAACATATATTATAACGTTTATATATATATAGCTGTGTAGTCCTCACCGCCATCTCAACCACTGCCTCTTCATTCTCCCTCCCACACACACACACCGGGCGCGGTGGCCTAATCGGTAGAGTGAGGGTCTCACGTGCGGACGGTCAGGAGTTCAGTTCCCGGTCGAGTCAAACCAATGACTTTAAAATTGATACTTTTCGCTTCATAGCCTGGCGCTCAACATTACTAGAATAGGGCAACGACGGGTTAGCTCATTTTCAGGATAATGTGACTGGGTGGGATATAGGGTGATAGTGCCAGCGGCCTGAAATCCCAGTGGTGCAACACTGTAAAATCGTCATGAGTGCGCACTGTCACAAGTGGGTACCTGTCCTGATATGAACCTAGATGTTACGAGGACGTAAAACAACAACAACCAACCAATATCCTTCTCTCCCCCACCCCCAACCCACCGCTCCCGCCTGCTCGACCTACCACGGTAAGGTGACATTTGTGAGTGGCTAACCACGGGTCCGCCTGACCCTACTCAGTATAACCGCAGCTATGCACCGACACCAGCCGGTGTTGCAGTTTCCGCGGCACACCAGTTTGCGAGGGACACATCGCTTCTGCGCAAGTGTCAAAATCGAACAGCATCATCACTAACCTTATAAATTTAATATAATGTGTTTGGTAAAGATATTTTCTATATGTGTACCAAGCAATTTGCTTCTAGGTCATGTGGTTTTAGAGATATTTCACTTTTTCTGTATTTTCTGTATGAAGATTGCTTTCGACCATTGACAATGCCTTGAGTTTGACAGTATGCGCAGTGCAAAACAGTAGTTTTATTCAAAATTAATAGAAGTGCAGAAGCCTAACCATATAAATTTAATATAATTAATTCATTGAATATGTTTTCTATATGTGTTCCAAGTGAGTCGCTTCTAGGTGGTGTAATTTGAGAGATATTTGACTTTTTCTGTATGAAGATTTGCTCACGGCCATTGACAATGCTTTTGAATGTATGTGACCCTCGCAAACTGGTGTGCCGTGGAAACTGCAACACCGGCCCGGTGACCACTCACACTTTGGCCTGGCGGATATTCGTCGGTAGTCACTCAATACATCTGCATAACAGCGTCATTTGAGCACCGCACGCGGTGGCCCAGTCGGGGTTGGGAGTTCGATTCCCAGTCGAGTCAAACCAATGACTTGCAAATTTGATACTTGTCGCTACCTAGCCTGGCGCTCAGCATTAATAGGATAGGACAAGGGCTGATTAGCATAGTATCAGGATAATATGACTGTGTGGGAAACTGGATCCTGGTGCTGATGGCCTGGTTTCCAAGTGGGGCAGCACTATAAAGTCACCATGAGTGTGCACTGTCACAGGTTGCCAACTGTCCTGATATTACCTTAGATGTTGCTAGGATGCAAAACAGCAACAAACAAACAAATCCAGTGACACATTGCGCAATGTCTCCTGTACCGGTCTCCAGTCACAAGCAGAATAATGTGATGTTTGTTGGAGATTTACATCCTGGCAACATGTAAGGTCATATCAAGGACAGACTCATGGCGACTTTATAGTGCTGTCCCACTGGTAGATCATGCTGTCAGCACCTGATATCCGACTCAGTCACATTATCCTTATATTGAGCTAACCGGTCTTTAACATATCCTAGTAATGCTCAGAGTCACGGTAGGTAGCGACAAGTATCAATTGTGTAAGTCATTGGTTTGACTCAGCTGGGTTTCTAACTCCGAAGCGTATTAAAGTAAGTTCTACTGATTTAGCCACAACGTCCGCTATAGGTAGAATCAGTCATTGACCATCTATGATGTCGGTAGGGATTGTGGTATTTGTCAAGCTTTTGCTGAAACTATGAATGCTAGAGCTTTCTAGATCTCCAGATTTTCAGATCACCAGATCCCCAGATTTCCAGATCCTCAGAAACCCAGATCATTAGATCTCTAATTCACCAGATCTTAATTAAATACTCGATATATCTATATGTCTAGATTTCTAGATTTATAAATGTATTTATCTCTATACATCTAGATCTCTAGATCTCCATATCTCTAAATCTCTAGATATATAAATATAAATAAAAACACAATGATATGACTGTCAGAGGTCGAATTGCTATAGCACTGACTATGTAATTGGGCTTCAACGACTCATAAATAATACTATTAATCCCTTTAAAATCCAACAATAACTTACTAATAATAGACTTCGCACAACAGGTTACCAACAGGGTGTGGGAAAGAGTGTGGATCTGGTAGAAAGTGTGAGTTCAGAAGTGCGTCGATGTGAATGTGTGTGTGGAGGTGGATGTGAGTGTGTATGGGTGTATGGGTGTGGGTGTGTGGGTGTGTTCTACCAAGGTTTCGCCCTAGTTGACCTTCTGAAACTCCAGTGACATTCCGAATAGAGCTACGTTAATCATGGCCCCACGCTACTATGAATTCACCGACTTTGCCACAGAGCACCTGACCGTCTGTATCCAATGTACAACACATTTATCTAGTATTCAATACCCTATTGTATTTGTCCGACCTACTGGACGCGGTGGCAGAATCGCTAGAGCGCACAGTTCCCACGCAGAAGCTCGGAAGTTCGATGAATCCCATCCAAGTCAAATCCATGACTTACTAAATTAATACTTGTCAGTACCTAACCTGGCGCCCAGCATTAACAGGACAGGACAAGGACTGGTTAGCGCAATATCCGGAAAATGTGTCTCTGTTGGATATCGCGCCATGGTGCCAGCAGTCAGGGTTTCCCAGTGGGGCAGCACTATTAGTATTAAGTCACTATGACTATGGGCCCGCAATTTCGCAGGTCGGTACAAGTCCGGATATTATTACCTTAGATGTTGCTAGCACACAAAACGATAAACAGTAACAACAACAGCAACAGGTATATGTATGTAAGGCCACTTTGGCAAATAAGGATAAGTGAACGCAGAGTTGGGCTGAGTTATAGTTATTAGTTCTCTGGCAGGGGAACTATATGCCTTGCCTAAAAAGAAAAATACAAGTGCAAGAGACACTGTCAGGTTTTGGTACATTTTGCACATCGCAGATGGCGCCCCATTTGCGCACACAGCATGGAGGTGGGTGCGTGACTTCGAATACATGTAATATCAATTGTGCAATAATATCAATTGTGCAATAATATAATATATAAACCCTGATTGTGCTTCGTTTATTTATAATATTATAATCCATTATAATACACATATATATAGGCGGAGCTGGAATGGGTACCCTACTGCGTAGACCACTCGATTCCATTGCGGATGGTCGTGAGGAGCGATCCGAGGCGGCTTGAAACCAAAGCCTTTCCACACCTGTTGCTTGTCCCTGGCGATCACCATTACTAGTGTTGTTGATGGGTACGTTTTATTTTTGTGTGCGTGAGGTTTTTTTTTGCATGCTTGGTTTTTTAGTGTGCGCGTGAGGGGTTTTTGTGTGTGCAAATGGGCAATATTAGGCCTAAAATGAGAATCTAACCCCTTACGCTGTCATTCCAGGACTAGCGTTCTAATCATTTGGCTATATAGGCTCCCTGATTCAATCAATCAATCAATCAGCCTACTCATCCCTAAGCGTGAAGGTGGCATTTCTATTTCTTTCCCATGCAGAGGTGAATGCACCTCACCTCACCACACGGCGTACCCCTGGAATTGTATGTCTCATACATATGTCGTGGGGGTGATGGAAATGAGAAATATTGCGCCTAGACCGGGACTCGAACCCACATCTCTTTGCATTCCGGGCCAGTGTGCTAACCATTACACCACCTAGGCTCCCTGATATCACCACACTACCCATGCCTACCGGTCTATGGGGTTAATTGCCTGAGAGGTCAGTGCAGACTACTACACTGATCCCCCTGGAATTGCAAGTCTCTCAATGCTTACAGTTACATACAGAACAGGTAATACACTAACACATACATACACAGGGTAGGTTCAACAACCATACAGAGCATAGCTTGTACAGGATCCCGGTCATGGGAACCAGTGTCATGGGGGTGATGAAAAAGAGAAATATTGCGCCTAGAGCGGGACTAAAACCCACATCTCTTTGCATTCCGGGCCAGTGTGCTAACCATTACACCACCTAGGCTCCCTGATATCACCACACTACCCATGCCTACCGGTCTATGTGGTTACTTGCCTGAGAGATTAGTGCAGACTACTACACATACAATTACAAATATCCAGACAAGACACTGACATTACATCCACAGGGAAGGTTCAACACTATGCAGCTTGCATTATGTACAGAATACCGTGCATGGCCCCATTTTCGTAGGGGATTGTCTTTTGTTTTACCAAATTGAAGATATTGTGCCAATATTGGGACTAGAACCCACACTTAGAGAATTCCGGCGTTACCGTCATAACCACTAGCCTATCCGAGCTCCCTGATAGTGATACAACCAACCTGCCTGTGCAGCTGACATTTCATTTGCGGAGGTCAGTGCACCTGACTGAGAAATTGGAAATGACTGGCAGTCAGGCCTCAAGGTCAGGATAATGTGACCGAGTGAGATATCAGGTAATGGTGCCAGTGGCACGGTATCCCAGTGGGGCAGTGCTATAAAGTATAAGTGTGCCGTCACCATGAGTGCACACTGTTATTTATTAGTGCACCAGGTCCCTGCTATGCCCTTAGATGTTGCTAGGGCGCAATACCCCTAAAGAACCTACCCAGCACACCCTGCGGAATCTTTACTGCTGCCCCACTAGGAAACCTGGCAGGCTGCCAGCACCATCACCCAATATCCCACTCAGTCACATTATCCCGACACCAAGCCAATGACTCCTTGCCCTATCCTAATAATGCCGACCACCTTGCTAGGAAGTGACAAGTATCATTTTTTGAACTCATTGCTTTCACTCGACCAGGGTTCGAATGCGTGGGCTCGAATCCCACGATCTACCAAAGCGGGAGATGGATGCTCAACACATTTGGCCATCCCATCTGGAGCATTTCGACGCGGTTACCTAGTAGCACGTGAGGACCATGTCACCCGGGCCGTCCTGCCCACTAGTCCCACGCCCATTTCTTGTCACCCTAAGCCCCGTACACGTGTTAATTCGGACCCGGAGGATTCGGGCCTTGATCCCTCCACGGGCGGCCAGGGGTCGGCACCAGTCTCCTCCACGGTGTTAATGACCTGTGGGGGCTTAGGGCGCCGTAGGGGTGCGTGTAGTATGAGGAAGTGACGTGGCCTAGCGCTTAGGCCGTATTGATACTGGTGCACATTTGTCCCCGCGTTAGTTAGCTCTCTCTCTATATATAGCCTAATGTATAAACAACCTAGGGTTTATCTGCCTAGTGTGTGTCCAGCATCCAGCCTACTATACATGCAGACTATGATATGTATAACATATTCTAATTATATATTAGTAGCTATACATCCTAACACATGTATATATATATATTAGGTTGTATAGCTGTATATATATATATATTCTCAACAAAGTATATATGCCTAGTAAAATATATATATGCCTAGTAAAATATATAGATTAGTACATACACAATCTATAGTATATATCCTGTATAGGGCATATTATATACATAGTATACTGTACATATACCAGGCTACATTTACTCTACTATGCATACACACTAGGTTGTAAATATATATATATATATACACTGCATGTATAATGACATTACATACTGGCCATTACATGGACTAGGAAGTACAAGTTTATGCATGCTAGTGTGTGTATAGATCATGCCATACATATACAGACTAGTATATACATTATACAACCGACATACATCTACAACCTAGTGTATATGCAGCCTAGTGTATATATCCAATATGCGAAAGTTCCAGATTTTGTAAATAAATAACTAATCAAAATCACTTACCAGTATACCCATAGGATCCCCCGCCACTGACATAATGCCCATCTATATAAACCTGCCATGCTGTCGCTATGCCTTGATATGTACTCCAGTAAATAAACCCTTTACACCATACTCAATCAGCATTCTCTAATTTGTGCGCTTTACGTCGCATTGCTACTGTCATGGGTGTGAGGAAAATGGGAAATATTGCGCCTAGAGCAGGAATCGAACCCACATCTATTGCATTCCGAGCCAGTGTGTTAGCCATTACACCACCTAAGCTCCCTGATGTCACCAACCTAACCAAGCTTACCTGTCTCTGCAGCTCCTTGTCTAAAACTGAAAGGTCAGTGCAGACTACTACAGACTACTAGAGTACTATAGTACTATAGGAGTACAAGGGTGGGGTTTAATGTAGAGCCGTGAGTGACATTAGTGCTGCCAATCTGGGCTGAGTGTGGGAAGGGGACTGACTACCTCCAGACTTAGATCTGGGGCCCAGCCTGGGATTCATTCCCCATCAGCCATGAGCACGATGGCTGTTAGACACATGGAGGCAGCCTGATTCCAACTGACCGGTGTGAGTCGACCTAATACCGGCAGGGCGAGGCTTGGTCACCCCCTCCCCCAACCCCACCCTGCCGTGAGGCACGGTCTCGTCCATGTATATATATATATATATATATATGTATATATATACAGTAAAACCTCTCTAAATCGACCGACCATGGGACCGACTTTAAGTGGTCCATTTAGGGAGGTGGTCAGTTCATGGACTTAGAATATGGTTATTATGGTATTGTTTGGACCCAAATAAAGCGATCGATATAGGGGAATGGTCGATTTGTAGAGGTAGTCGGTTAGAGAGGTTTTACTGTATACATATCTGGCGGAGATATATTAAATGCCCACCTAAAGTTAAAATTTGACCGTCCAAAAGGGTCTATGTACGAGACTGTGAGGTTGATTGCCGACTAGCACAACATATCATGTAATGCAAGATCAGACGGGATGGCCCAATGAGCTGAGTGTTCGTCACCCATTTTGGGATTCGAACCCATGGGTTCGAACCCTGGCCGAATCAAACCAATGACTTAAAATGATATACTTGTCGCTTCCTAGCCAGGCGCTCAGGATTATTAGGAGACTACAGGGGCTGGTTGGCTCAGTGTTGGGATAATGTGACTGAGTTGGATATCAACTCATGGTGCTGGTGGGCTGGTCTCCCAGTGGAGCTGCACTGTAAGGTCACCATGCATGCACACTGTGACAAGTCGGTAACCGTGCTGTCATGACCTTAGATGTTACCAGGATGTAAAACTTCAACAGCCAAGACATGTAAGACCAATCTATTTTCCCTGCAACGCGCCTTATCCTATATAGTAGGTGTCTAATTATCCCGAATTTGTGTCACTCTCTTCCAATATGAGTCACTTTCCTGAAAACTGGCCAGAAGTGTCACATGGAGAGGTAAAATCTAATATTTGCATTTTTTACATTTTGTTGTTGTAAGTGATAGCTGGAAATCTCCCCTTTCCATTTATGTAAAATATAAATTGATGAGAGAAAATATAAAGGTGTAGTCCATGATTAAGCTAGGTATTATGGCAGTATAACATGTGTTGCTGAGATGTAACACATGTTTAGGACACCACACATTCTGCTTAATAACAATCTAAGCAGAATTAAATAATGTCATACTTTGAAGCATAGTAATCATAGCATAATATACAGAAATATGTAGTGCTTATATTGATCAAAAGAAGTAATTCCCAGCCATGCTTTATTCACTGAATAATTAGTGTACAATATTTGTGTGGCATCCAGACACCACTGGTTACACGTGTGACAGAAATTTGTAATGTTATTTCTGAAGACATCAATTTATTTCTTTTTAAATTTAAGCATGCATGCATGTTAATAAATACTTCCTTTTTGATTTGGGAACTGTTTTGTTTGATATATCAATGCGATACGAGATGTTAATAAGGATTCAACCAGGTCCCATATGTCATGTTACAAATGGCTGACTGTAAAATGGGTTTTTTTTGGTACAAAAACACTTCATAACTAAAAGTACCAAAGTTGCACACAGTTTATTTTATTTCCCTTATTTCTTTCATCAAATCTGAACATGAATATGAAAAGTATAAGGAAAAAAATAAGTAGGAAGTTTTTTTATTTATGTTTTAAAATCCCATCCCATGGTGACTAGTTTTCAGGAGACTGTCCCATATGTTTCGGGTCAGGTGACCAGTTTCCCGACTCTCTGAAAAGACATATTCAGATGAATAAAAACCTTGATGGAAGAAAAAGTAAAAAATAATGCAGTGAAACTAGCTTCCCTATTCCGGTATTGCTCTCCGTTCCCCGCCGTCCGCACCGCCCGTGTCGCTCAATACGGGCAGCCCCGGGGCCGCCAGGCGCCGCACGCCGGGAAACCGGAAGTAGGTGGCGGGCGGAAGCGTGGCATTCATCTCCGGCAAGCCCCACCCACCTCTCCCGGGGCAGAGTTGGGAGCGGGGCGGGACAGAGGCATAGGTCAAGGGACAGTAGAGGGTGGGGTCGCGGGGCTGTGCTGGCCTGCTCGGGGCTGTGCTGGGCTGCTCGGGGCTGTGCAGGGCTGTGCTGGGCTGTGCGGGGCTGCGCGGGGCTGCACGGGGTTGTACGGGCTGCGCGGGGCTGCGCGGGGATACGTGGGGCTGCCGGGGCTGTGCGGGGCTGCGCGGGGCTGTGCAGGGCTGCGCGGGGCTGCGCGGGGCTGTGCGGGGCTGCGTGGGGTTGCGCGGGGCTGCACTGGGCTGCACGGGGATGCGCGGGGATGCGCGGGGATGCGCGGGGATGCGCGGGGATGCGCGGGGATGCGCGGGGATGCGCGGGGATGCGCGGGGATGCGCGGGGCTGCACGGGGCTGCGCGGGGCTGCGCGGGGCTGCGCACGGCTGTTCGTGGTCGGCGCGGTGCGGCGCGGTGCGGCGCGGTGCGGCGCGGTGCGGCGCGGTGCGGCGCGGTGAGGCGCGGGGCGGCGCGGGGCGGCGCGGGGCGGCGCGGGGCGGCGCGGGGCGGCGCGGGGCGGGGCGGGGCGGCGCCGGGCGGCGCTGGGCGGCGCGGGGCTGCGCGAGGCTGCGCGGGGCTGGGCGGCGCGGCGCGGAGCTGCTCGGGACTTCGTGGGGCTACGCGCGGCAGCGCGGGGCAGCTCGGGCCGGAAAAAGAGGCACAGGGTCGTAATGGGAGCGGCGCGGGGCTGGGGCCGGGGCGTTGCACGAGCTTGGGGTGCGGGGTGCAGGGTGGGGCGCGGGGTGGGGCCCGGTGCGTTGCGCGGGCTCGGGGCGCGGGGTGCGGGGCGGGGCGCGGGGTGCGGGGCGGTGCGCGGGGCGGGGCGCGGTGTGCGGGGCGGGGTACGGAGCTTGGGGCACGGAACTTCGGCATGTGGGGGTGGGGCTGAGGGCGGGGTGGGACGCCCTGCGCACCGGGAGCCATGTCAAACACGGAGGTGGTCGTGTACAAGGCGCGGCCGCCAGTGTAATATGCAGGCCCCCTTCCTCCATCCCTGCTTGCACCACGCCCCTGCTGACATCCTCAGCCCTAAATTAAAAAACACAAAAAAAACCGGTTTCTGCGCTTCAATCTGCCGCTGACCATCATTGCTCATACAGTAGCCGGTTATATTCCATTGCAGAACCTTCAAAACTATTATTATTTAATTTCCCTTTATTATTATTTAAAATAATAGCGATTTCTTTTCAGACATACATTGTACGTCCATGTCGCTCCCTGCTTGATATTGAGAATTGCTCTAACGGTTAGTGATTGACTCACTGTGGTTTCCAGGGCGCAGTCTCCAGTAGTCGGGTCTGGCGTGGCCTGGACTCCTCATCATATATCAAACCGGATGCGATGGCCGAATCGGTAGAGCGCAGGCTTTCCGTGCGGAAGCTGGCGAGTTCAAATCCGCGCCGACGGAAACCAATGACATATACAATTGATACTTTCCGCTAGCTATCTTTGTGTTTTTCATTAAGAGACAAGGACCGGTTAGAACAGTATCAGAAGAGTCTGACTGTGTGGAATATTGGGTCATGGTGCTGGTGTCCTGGTCTCCCAGTGGGACAGCAGTATAAAGTCGCACTAGTGTGCCCTGCTACAAGTCGGTAGTTGTCCTAATGTGACCTTGGATGTTGCTAGGACACAAAAAAGCAACAACTAAACAAACAAACACTCTATATCAGTCAGCCAGAAATCAGTGTCAAGCATGCTCCTTTAGAGACCGCTCTGAACGGTGTGCCTCTGCAATGTGCGGATACATTTCAAATTTACAAAATATCTTCGTATGATTTCATTGCCCCTAAGATGGTGTCACACTACTGTCTATCAATGTATCATACTTCAACAATGGTATAGATCGAGAGTTGTCCATTGAAGACAGATACCTTTGTAAATAGTGTCTACCATATTCTTCTCCACACCACACAATCTATGTGGTAGCTGGGTTCAATGCCCTTCCCTTTAGGCCCTCCTTTGTGTATACAATATACCTCACATGTCAGCGAGTGTGGCAGGTGAAGGAGATGGTGTTTTTCTCTGCTGATCTTTTGCTTAGCTCAAGACCTACGATCAGTTTCAAACTGTCCTGTCCCTTTGCGAATAGAAGCACACTGATAATTCCAGACCTTAGCCGCTAATACATAGGGTTAAGTGTTGAGATTACATTTCTTCAGTTTGTATTTAAGGAATAATAATTTATACAACATATGAATATGCATGAATACAAAGTTCAGAAACCTTTTTTTTTGGGGTGGGGGTGGGGGTGGGGGGGTGAGTGGGATGGTTTATTTACCCTGTCCATAATGAGTAAGTCGCAGCATGGCTTGATTTCATGGCTGAACAACAATATTCTCAGTTTGGTAGCAGCCTTGTCATCTCAGCTGTTACTATAGTTGTGTTAGGTTTGGTGTTTTTGTGTTATGTTAGGCCTGTTTAGGTCTTATTTTTTGTGTGGTAAATATGTTTATTCCGCTGAATAAGTCTTTTGTCAGTGCCGAAGCACTGGTCTTCCAGCCATTTGTCAATTCAGTGTTATTTACAAAAAAGGTATATAGAATAAAGTGTACAATACCTGTTGAATAGACAATTTGCACCATGTAACACAATGAAATTCTGAAACCCAAAGTTCCATAACAATATGGTACAGTAGTGTCACATAACTAGATCAATATTAGTCAGATCAATGTGAGTATTTACATAGTATTTAGAATGTAAGCAGAAGTTATCTTCTGTATTCAGTTGGTAAACTTGTAGTAAGATTTAATGTTCAGTTGCAGCTAGGCAAGCGGTATATAAATGTTGGTTTGTTAGGAAAAATTCTAGTGTAACTCTAATGAAGCTAGTTATGTGAGTTTATGAATTATGTTGTTGGGGTGGAGTTGTTAATAGTACACTGGACCATCTGTGACCAGTGAAGCAGTGGGACCAATACCAGTGCATTTAGGTCTTAAATTTAAATTTTTTATTTTTTTTTTACCTGGACTGTCTCTGTCATCATATATGGTTGACTGGAGATAACAGAGGAACAGCAACAAATAAAATATTAATTATTAAGGTGTGTGTTACTTGCATCAGCTATACAGCCCGCCCTTACAGTATGTAAGCCCGTGCGGCTTTATGGGAGGGAAACCTAAGGCTGAGGAGGATGGAACATAATAGAATTTCCACATGGCTGGCGGCTGAAGGCTAGGGTGATGAAGGAGCGGCTGCTCGCCGCTCACAGGGCTGGGAACGCCGGGGAGTGGGGCTGGGCACGCCGGGGAACGGGGCTGGGCACGCCGGGGAACGGGGCAAGGCACGCCTGGGAGTGGGGCTGGGCACGCCGGGGAACGGGGCTGGGCACGCCTGGGAGTGGAGCTGGGCACGCCGGCGAGTGGTGCTGGACACGCCGGGGAGTGGGGCTAGGCACGCTGGGGAGCGGGACTGGGCAAGCCGGGAACCGGGGCTGGGCACGCCGGGGAGTGGGGCTGGGTACGACGGGCAGGGGGGAAGCATGGCGGCGGTAATTACACTGTATCTCAGACAACCGAGATCTGCTGCCCGTGTCCGACAGCCTTGTACTACAAGATGCTACATCACCTTCAGCCAGCTCCCCATCAGGCACCAGCGCCCGGCCACCCGGCCACCACCACCCAGCCACCACCACGCACCGGCACCAGTATGCCACCACCACAGCCCCACCACCACGCACCGGCACCAGCATGCCACCACCACCTTGCCACCACCCGTCACCAACACCCACCACCACCACCCGCCCCACCACCCGCCACCACCACCCGTCACCACCACCTTGTCACCACCACCCGCCACCAACACCCGCCACAACCACCCGTCACCACCACCTGCCACCACCACCCGCCACCACCACCACCCGCCACCACCACCCATCACAATCACCCGTCACCACCACCACCCGCCACCACCACCCGCCACCACCACCTGCCACCACCACCCGCCACAACCACCTTGCCACCACCACCTTGCCACCACCACCTTGGCAGCACCACCCATCACCAACACCCGCCACCACCACCTGCCACCACCACTCACCACCACCACCCGCCACCGCCACCCGCCACCACCACCCGCCACCACCACCCGCCACCACCACCCGCCACCACCACCCGCCACCCCCACCGCCACCACTATCCGCTAGGACCATCAGCACTACCAAAACAACCACTAACAATATCAACTACCCACATCCCCCTACACCACACCACATCACCTCACCCAGCTCCCACCTACCACTCCTCGCCCAGCACCCACCCCACCGCACTATCCACACCATCTACAACACCCACTCTACCTAAACCACACCAGGCCCCCCCCCCCTACCTCTCCTCACTCTCCTCCCCCAGTCCACTCCCCTATTCAGTTCCGGGCCCTGCTAATCGGTACAGAATACGAGATTTACTCGTGTTATCTCCCTTCACGGCTGGATGCCTGCTATCTTGTCCTTCAAACCACATTGCCACCACCACCCGAAACAAACATGTCCTCCTGCTCCACCCTCATATCTTCACTTAGCTCCCCCGCCCACCTCCTTCCCGTCCCATGACCACGCACACATCACCCACTTCGTGTTGGTAGATCATGGGATTGTGGGTTCGAACCCTGGTCGAGTCAAACCGATTGATACTTGTCGCTACCTAGACAGGTGCGCATCAGACTTGCTACCTGGACCACACTCTGTCCACACCTCTCTCTATCACCTCGCCGCTGGCCTTGCTCCTCCTTGATATGTCTGAAAAGAGTTCCTGGAGGGGGACCCCACCGGCATTTCACTTTCTACTCTTACTCTGTCCGTGTCTATGGCTCGCTGGTTGTTCACCAAAGAGCAAATAGACACAGTCCTTTGACTCAACTCTCCTCATTTCTCTTTCCTAGACTCTGCCCTTTCGATTTTCTCCCAGGCATACTTCTTCCCCTGACCAGGGTAGTTGTGTTCTTGGGTGGGGCCCTTCACCATTACGATTTCTCTGTAATTTTCTCATTGCTGGAACCACTGCTGCACCCATCTTTACCCGCCCTTCCTCGAATCCCTTGTTGCTGACTGGATACAAGTGCTCAACTACATCTACCGCTCAACTACCACCGGACCGAAGAGATTGGCTGCCACCCCAATGCCTCGCCGTTACAACATTGTAAAGATGTCCCCAGCGTCTACAACACTCCCTACTGAAGTTAAATCTTCAACCAAAGATTGAGCCGATTTATCGGAGCCTCTCTATTAATGTTGCAGTTCTGCAACCAGTAACCATCGTAAGGTTACAACCAACCCCAGAATTGAAATAGACAAATAATCTAAGTTTGATCAGTGCTGTATTAGTTACAGCACTGATCCTGTAGAATGAAGGGAGTGGCTCGTGCTGTATAATGTACAGCACCAGTCACTGTAGTTCATGCAGAAATGGGGAGCAGCACCAAGTAGAAAGTGTATACTCGGGGCAACTCAAACAATTGTTGTAGGTTATATTTTTCTCTTATAAAACAAGGTAAGTTTATAGTTCACAATACATTTTGTCTGTCTTATATAGTGTTCAATGTGTTTAAACAGGTTGATAGTTGTGTAGGATGTTCGGTGTGTTGATAGTTTGTTCATGATGGTTAAGGGTGGTGGCAGGGCAGGGGGGGGGTCCATCGTTTTTCTAAGCAATGACCAGTACCCTGTGGGACCCCCAGTCTCAAAGGCAGACCTCACCAAATTTAAGTTTGAAACAAAACTCTGCAAGAGAACGAAGGGACACCAATCCCTGGTGTCCTCTAGGAGAGTGTCGTTACTGCACAAAAGCTGAAAACAAGTTGAAGATAAGGCTGTCAATATGCAAATTTTCACATTTTCATGTTAGCACAAAATCATGCAAGCATGTTTTTGACAAATGTTATGGGATATATTAAATACCTGTAGTATTGCTAACATACTGAACACACAGAGGCAACACAAATTATTTGACTTGGTCCCAACAAAGAAAGAATATATTATCACCATTAAAACACGGATACCAAATATATCCTGCCCTCCTTCAGAGAATGACCCATATACAGAGACACATTTCTTGTTAATAATGTCCATACACAGTGCACAAACATAAAATAAGCTGTTGACAATAATAGAAATTGCAGAAACAGTGTAACCAAGAAAGATGTTCTTCCCAATACACCTTATAAACAAGTAACATGTAATGTAGCAAACTCAAATGTTGATGCCTTATATATTATAATCGATATTTTGCTTATTTCCCTGTAATTATCTATATGTATATTGTTTACTGTCTAGAGGCAATTGTGATTAGGGCTGGAAGACCAGTGCATTAGCACTGACAACATGTTATTCAGAGGAATAAAAACACTTGAAAACCCCGCCAAAAAAGTAACATTATAACTTCCGGTTGAAAGTAACTTATGGTATTATCATTACTTGTCCATTTAAGATCAGAAATTTGGTTTTTTAGAACACTACCGTCCTGATATGACCTTAGACGTTGCTAGAACGCAAAACCTCAACAAATGTTAGAACAGTAGGATATCGGCTGTAAATGTCCATGTAATATAATAAATGTAGGTTGGAAATACATTACGATGCTGGGTGAGGGAGGGAGGTGGGAGGTGGGGGTGGATGGTAGGCTGGGGTTTAGAGGTAGAGTTGGGGGGGGGGGGGAGAGGTGAGGGCTATTGGCTGGGGATTTCAGCCGGTGGGGGGGGGGGGGGGAGCTGGGCTTGGAGGGTAGAAGAGATGATTCTCCATATGCCACGTGTCCATAATGCATGAGGGTGGATGCTGGCTGCATGGCTTAGACTCGTCTACTTACACCTAGTGTTTGGGAGATCCCTGTTGGTGTGGGCTGGGGGGGGGGGGGGGGGGGGAGGGGCAGGGTAGGAGAGGTTGATGGGGGGTGGAGAGGGAGGCAGCGTATGTATATTCAGGTTCTTTTGAATCTTCCTCACTCTCCGCTACTTCCTCAATCAATCTGACTCTGGGGATTGAAGGGGGGGGGGGGGTTAAGAGGTTGGGGTAGGGAGGATATTGGCTTGGAGTGTGGGGGGATAAGAGGGTGTGGTCGGGGGAGGGTGGGGGTATGGATTGTGGGGTTAAGAGGGTGCGGTAGGGGAGGGTGGGGGTTTGGACGGTGGGGGTTAAGAGGGTGCGGTAGGGGAGGGTGGGGGTTTGGACGTGGGGGTTAAGAGGGTGCGGTAGGGAGGGTGCGGGTTTGGAGTGGTGGCGGTTAATAGGGTGCATGTAGGGAGGGTGGGGGTTTGGAGTGTGAGGGATAAGAGGGTGCGGTTGGGAGGGTGGAAGTTTGGAGTATGAGGGTAAGAGGGTGCGGTAGGGAGGGTGGGGGTTT
The DNA here is from genome assembly GCA_030323885.1 of Branchipolynoe longqiensis. Lineage (NCBI taxonomy): Eukaryota > Metazoa > Annelida > Polychaeta > Phyllodocida > Polynoidae > Branchipolynoe > Branchipolynoe longqiensis. Next base: position 17,766,599 of record CM059194.1, on the reverse strand, counting down.
GGAGTGTGATGGATTAAGAGGGTGCGCTAGGGGAGGGTGGGGGTTTGGAGTGTGGGGGTTATGTAGGGTGCGGTAGGGAGGGTGGGGGTGTGGAGTAGTGTGAGGTATAAGAGGGTGTGGTCGGGAGGGGTGGGGTTTGGAGTGTGAGGGATAAGGGGTGTAGTAGGGAGGGTGGGGGTTTGAAGTGTGGAGGGTAAGAGAGTGGGCTGGGCAGGGTGGGGTTTGGGTGTGTGGATAAGAGGGTGTGGTAGGAGGGTGGGGGTTTGGAGTGTGGGGGGATAATAGGGTGCGGTAGGGAGGGTGGGGGTTTGGTGTGTGGGGTGTAATATGGTGCGGTAGGGAGGGTGGGGGTTTGGAGTGTGAGGGATAAGAGGCTGTCGTAGGGAGGGTGGGGGTTTATAGTATGAGGGATAATAGGGTGCGGTTGGGAGGGTGGGGGTTTGGAGTGTGAGGGATAAGAGGGTGTGGTAGGGAGGATGGTGGTTTGGAGTGTGGGGGTTAACATGGTGCCGTAGGGAGGGGGGGGTTGGACTGTGGGGTGTAAGAGGGTGCGGTTGGGAGGGTGGGGGTTTGGACTGTGGGGGTCACTACGGTGCAGTAAGGAGGGTCGGGGTTTGGAGTGTGAGGGATAAGAGGGTGTGGTAGGGAGGGTGAGGGTTTGGAGTGAGGGGGTAAGAGGGTAGGTGTAGGATGGTGGTGATATGGAGGGTCAGGGTTTGGAGTCGGGCTAGGAGAGTGAGGGTAGGATGGTGGCAAGGTAAGGTTGGTGGGTGTATGGATGGTGGGGGTATGGAGGGTGAGGGATTGGAGTGGGGTTGGGAGGGTAGGGGTTTGGAGTAAGGGTAGGAGAGTGGGGGGTAGTAGGGTGGAGGTAGGGAGGGTTGCATTGTAAGGTGGATGGTGGGTGTTGGAAGGATGGGGCTAGCGAGGGTGAGGGCTTGGAGAGCGGATAAGATGGTGGGGGTAGGAGGGTGGAGCTTGCGATGGTGAGGGTTTGGAGTGGGGGGAGGAGGTTGAGGGTTTGGTGTAGGGGTGGGAGGGTGGGGGTATGGAGCGTGAGGGGATGGATGGTTGGGATAGGAGGGTGGAGGTAGGGAGGGTGATCAGGTAATGTGTGTGGGTGTTGGCAGGGTGGATGTAGGGAGGGTTGAGTAGGAGGGCTGGGGTAGGAAGCCTGGGGTAGGGAGGGTGGCGAGGAGAGGTAATTTAGGTGGGTGGGTGGGTGAAGTTGGTCTGGTCAATGCCTCAAGCGGGTAATTGCATTGTTTCGCACTCAGCCATGCGGTGCCCGTGGTGCAATGGATGCGAGCTGTGGCTGCACCTGCCAGCCTCCTGATTATACGTGCCTGTAACGAGTGTGTCCAGAATGCCGCGTGTGTCAGGAATGTGTCAGGAATGTGTGTGTGTGTCAGGAATGTGTGCTGCGCGCGCATCACTCCTCATGGCCCCAGTGCACCGCAGGAAGGCGCTCATAGATCAACGCGCGTGAATACACATATGAGAACCCATAAATGGATGCATGTCTGTTTGTCCGCCCGCGGAAACCTGCTGAGCAATGCGACTGCGCACTCGCTACGGCGTAAGTTGAATTGACGAGGTGCATGCCGGGAATGTATTTACTTGTTAATTTACGGTGTCGGTCCCTATGCGCAGCCATTTTCAGTTTAGCAGTGATATCTTGTTTATTTTCATCACAAGCCTTAGAGCTGCATGGTCCGATGAAGCTTCAAAATTTCAACAGCAAAACAATTATCTAGATTTGATTCTACATATCCAACTTAGATACTGATGCACTTATTAAACATTTGTTTCTGTGTAGAAGGGAATACTGAGCCAATTTAATAGGACCTGTTACTGCTTGAGTCTATGGTGTCACACTTTTGGCATGCTTGCCAAAACTAATTCTCCATGGTTGCACTTCAAATATCTCAAAATTTAGCCATTTAAACTGAAAGTTACTTCAAACTAAAGTAAAGTAGATTATAATGATCAATGTAATATATTTATCTCAGAAAAATGACGGACACTCAAAACTATCGGACTATGCAACTTTAACCTGAGGGCCTGGGCCGATGGATGGATGGAAGGATGGATGGATTGAAGGATGGATGGATGGATTTGGGGAGTTGAGTGCTCGCTTCTCATGTGGCAAGTTGTGGGATTTGAAACGTGGGTTTGATGTCAATCTTAGTGAATGTAATTGTAAAATATTCCGATAAAACGCATTGGTGGGGAATGTGAAATGGTCTATAAAGGAGTATAAATGGTATATTAATGTAAATGATGTATAGGGCCAGGTGCATGAATGTATTTATGTTGTTGCTGGTGACTCTTTACTTGTAGTCAATAGTCATTGTGTATTAGATAGATAGTTTGAGAGGGGCACTATTGTTAGTGTGTAAGGAGCTCAAGAGCTCCACTCACTACCCCCTCCCCTCCCCCGCAACTGTTAGTCACATTTCACTCTTGGAAATAGGTCTACCTCATTCAACTGCTCGCTTTCCTATTTTAATAATGCCAACGACCAGAATACGCAGTGGCAAATATAAATGTTTAAGTAATTGTGTTTCAACTCGGCTTATTTGGGTCTAATTTCGAGAATACATGTTCGCGTTTTGGAAGGTCGTGGGATTTAAACACCATTTTCAAACCCTGGCCAAGTTAGCCCAATGAAGTACATACTGATCTTTGTCACTACCTCGCCTGGGATTCATCATTACTAGGGTAGCACAAGTAGCAGTACAATGAGGACAACCAATTGCCTGCCTTTGGAAATCGCCTGATTAATCACATAATGTACCAACACAAAATAAATACAAACATTACACATTCATCAAGATCTCAAATCTGCTAAGCATTTCTATATATACTTTGTGATTATTAATTAAATCTGCATAGTCCAATGAAATATCAAATTTTCAAAACAAAACCAATTACTTAGATTTGATTTTACGTATCTAACTTAGATACTGATGCACTTATTAAGCATTTGTTTCTGCATAGAAGGGAATAATGGGTCAATTTATCAAAACATGTTACTGCAGAAGTCTACAGTGTCAGAGTTTTGGCAAGCTTGCCAAAACTAATTTTCCATGTTTGGACTCAAAATATCTCAATAGTTTACCATTTAAAATAAAAGTAACTTTGAACTAATGTAAATTAGTGATCGATCTAATATATTTATCTCAGAAAAAATACAGAAATTCACAACCATCGGACTATGCAACTTTAATTACCAGCACTTGTTAACATTTTCAAATCTGGCAACTTATATCAATCAAGTTCCTATGGTCACTCGAGGCTCCAAAATTGGCAGTACCAATCAAACCCAACTGAGTTTCACCCCCATGTCCACATACTACTTACATAAGATAACTTCCGCTTGTCCAGGCTCCATCCTCTGGGCCTCATAATGTAGCAGTTACACTATGACGACAAGGGGCGACGACAGCCCAGCGACTTGGATTTTGTGAAAACCCGACGACATATGCAAATTCGGGCCAAGTTGGACGACAATCGGACGACATCCGGACGACACCCCGACGACATCGGGACGACAGACGGGATGACAGCGGGACGACAGTGTCTGTGGGTGTGTGTCTGTGTGTGTGAAACTGTGTCTCTGTGTGTGTCTCTATGTGTGTGTCTGTGTCTCTGTGTCTCTGTGTGTGCCTATGTGTGTGTCTCTGTGTGTGACTATGTGTCTCTGTGTGTGTCTCTATGTGTGTGTCTGTGTCTATGTGTCTGTGTGTGTATGTGTGTGTGTATCTGTGTGTGTGTCTCTGTGTTTCTGTGTGTATGTCTCTGCGTGTGTCTGTGTGTGTCTGTGTGTGTGTGACTCTGTGTCTATGTGTGTCTATATGTGTGTGTATGTGCATATATGTATGTGTGAGTATGTGTATGTGTCTATGTGTGTGTGTCTCGGTGTGTCTGTGTGTGTGTCTGTGTGTGTGTCTCTGTGTGTGTATGTGTGTGACTATGTGTCTATGTGTGTCTCTATGTGTGTGTATGTGTCTATGTGTATATGTGTATATGTATGTGTGTCTCTGTGTGTGTCTCTGTATGTGTATGTGTGTGTATGTGTGTGTCTCTGTGTGTGTGACTCTGTGTCGCTGTGTTTCTGTGTGTATGTGTGTGTGTCTATGTGTGTGTATTTGTGTGTCTCTATATATGTGTCTCGGTGTGTGTCTCTGTGTGTGTGACTCTGTGTCTATGTGTGTATGTGTGCGTATCTATGTGTGTGTGTCTCTGTGTGTGTCTCTGTGTTTCTGTGTGTCACAGAGACACACACACATACACACAACAACCCAGAGACATACACAGAGACCCACCCACAAAGACACACACATACACACATAGAGACACACAGACACACACACATACACAGATACACAAACAGATACACACACATATACACAAACATAGACACACACAGATACACACACAGAGACACAACACAGAGACACACAAAGAGACGCACACACAGAGACACACAGACCCAGCTACACATGCAGAGACACACACACAAAGACACACACATACACACACAGATACACACACATATACACACAGATACACCACAGAGACACACACATAGACACACACATATACACACACATACACAGAGACACACACACAGACACACACAACCACACACATACACAAATACACACACAGAGACGCACATGCACACACACATACACACATACACACACAGAGACACACACAGACACAGAGAGACACACACATACACATATATACACACACATAGACACACACATATATACACATATACACACACATACACAGAGACACACACATAGACACAGAGACACACACAAAGACACATAGACACACACATACACATATACACATACAGAGACACACACACAGAGACACATACACACATATACACATGCAGAGACACAGATACACCACAGAGACACACACAGATGCACACACAGAGACACACACATACACAGATACACACACAGAGACACACCCACACACACACATACACACACAGACACAAAGAGACACACACAGAGACACCCCCACAGACACAGATACACACACATACACACATACACAGACACAGAGAGTCACACACATACACATAGATACACACACAGAGACACACATGTAGAGCCACATAGACACACACATACACATAGACACACACAGAGACACAGAGACACACACACAGACACACACAGACACAGAGACACACATACAGCTGCTATGGAGAGAGAAGCAACGACAGCTTAACGACAAAGAAGACACCTTAATGGCAAAGACAACACCGTAACGACAACATAGCGACACCGTAGCGACAGCCGAACGACATCGGCTGTCGTCGGCTGTCGTCAAACTTTTTCAACATGTCCAAAAATCCGACGACAACCCGGCGACAGTGGAGAAACTGGAGGTGTCACGGAGGTGTCGCGGCGACACCCGCACGACACCGTAACGACACCGTAACGACACCCGACGACAGAGCAAAATCCAAGTCGCTGGGCTGTCGTCGACCCTTGTCGTCATAGTGTGACTGCAAGATAACATACCTCCAGTCCCCATCATACACCGTCCCACATCCCACAACCAGTTTATCCAATCACCCCACGCCAGCTTTCTTTAGGGAAGGATGTTTGATTTAATTCATATCAACAGATTTAATCTAATACTAATATTAAAAAAGTAACACCACCTCTTGAGTATGGTACACATATTTTCAAGGAATATTCTTATAACTTACCACACATGTACTAGTATTTTTTACCAGTTTCAGTATCTTTTGTCAGCCCACTGGAGCAGCCAAGCTTGATACAGATGGATGAAATGGATGGTGAGGATACAAATCTAAGAATATATGAAGAATTCAGGCGCAAAACCAAGTAGACGCCAACCGAAATATTGAGGTAAACACTGAGATCTAACCCTCAAAATGTTCATTTTTTACTTTCCTATTTTTTGTTCCTTACTCCATAATCAGTTCATCACAAGAAGTGTGGAATTAGTCAGAATTCAAATTAGCTTCAGGTCAGGATTGTGGAGAGTGTTCATCTCTGCTTTGGGGTTTCGCGCCTGAAGTCTTCATATTATGGTGACAATGTGCATAGGTAGTATGCATTTTGCAATGGTATATAATTCATACTAATAGTAGGACTAATACTAGTAGAAACTGTAACGCCAATACGAATAGTAATACTAAAGAAACCTGTGGTTCAAGCCATGGGTAATACAATTACAAACCAGTGCTGATATCAGATCCAAGTTGGATCCTTCACACTCACAGTGTCTCTCTAGATGTAAGAAGTGTGGTTATGTGTCTGTGTGTGGACTGTGTGTGTGGTGTGTTGCTGGTTGTGGGGGGTTGCAGTGAGGAGGGGAGGCCTTCGCTTCTTCTGTTCGCTAAGTGGCAAATGGAGGTTAATGCGACGCTTAGTGTGAGTATTGCCGGGCGCGGCGATGTGGGAAAACCCGGCCGTCACCACAGCTGGGCAGGGCCCACCAGCGTGCAGGCGCGTGAAGAGGCTCCAATGGAGGGGGCGAGGGGTGGGCGGGGGAGAGGGGCGGGGGAGGATGGTGGGGGACGAGGGTTTTCATGTAGTGTGGCCAATTGATTCGCCATGTCTATGTTAGAATATAATTGGTTTAATGAGTTATCTATATATATATATATATATATATATATATATATATACATATATATAAATAATCCTCCGGTGCGACTGACACTGGTCTACATTCGGTCGAGGTGAAGAGGGTAGGTGGAACCACCGGTACAGTGTTGGTCTTACGGAGTATAACAAATAATAATAATAATTAACCCTTACGTATCTTTACACTGGCATAATTCGTTATACATCACATATATATATATATATATATATATATATATATATATCCTCCGGTGCGACTGACACTGGTCAACATCCAGTGGAGGTGAGGTGGGCCGAGATGGCGGGACCAGTACAATGTTGCATCTTACGGAGTGTAACAATAATAATAATAAGGAATATTCCCTTACTTATCTCTATACTCGCATACAAACAAGCTGAACTATGTTACCGAATTCACCTACCTCGGAAGCACTATATCAAGTGATGGACACATTGATGCTGAAATACAGAGGACGATGGCCAAGGCTAGCGCATCTTTCTGTCGACTACGCCGGAGAATCTGGAACAACCACCATTTGTCCATGCGGGTCAAAGGCAAGATCTACCATGCAATCATGCTATCCACCCTACTATACAGAGCCGAGGCCTGGACAGTGTACAGACGACAGGTGAAAAAGGTGCATGCCTTCATGATGCGACATCTGCGTTTGATCATGAGGCTAACCTGGAAGGACAAAGTGACAAATAAGGAAATATTCGAACGGACGGGGCTGCCCTCTAGGGAAGATCTGCTGATCAAAAAGAATCTCCGGTGGACTGGACACCTCATGAGGAAGTCATCAGACAGGCTACCAAAGCAGATCCTCTACTCTCAACTGTCTTCTGGTTACAGAAAGAGAGGGCGCCCTTGTCTCCGGTTCAAGGATACCATCAAGAGAAACCTGAAGCTGAGAGACATTAAGACCGACTCATGGACATCAATCAGCAGAGAACTAAATGGAGAGCGGCAGTCAAGTAATGAAAGCAGTCTTTGTGGCATCCATGACCGACAGCATGATGATGATGATGATGATGACTCGCATAATACGTTATACATCACATACATTCGTTGAATGCTGATGACATAGCTTCAGTTTTTATGGTTTCTGGTGATTTTCCTTTTTACTTCGTGACACTGCAAAGGGTCAACCAAGCTGCCCTCCGCCTACCCTGGAGTGCATAGCCGGAGAGCCAAGCTGGACATTGTAAAGTGGCAGCCATTAGCGTGATATATCGGAGAGTAGTCTCACAGATCTGTAGCATGGAACTGGACATACAGAGGTTACTGAAGGTTGTTACTTCAGCCAAGTTCTCACCCACTACCCCCGACCTTAGATGTTGCCAGGAGGTAAAACTCCAACAACCACCCTCTACTCAACACAGCAGAAGACTGGGTCCTTAGTCTGTGCTTTGTCAAACCACAGAATATGGGTCTCGATGGGGGTAGATATGTATAAACGTGGAAGGACTGAAGCTGGGACCCGGCGGGCTGTCATAACCGGAAGTGGGGTGAATCCCCCTCCACCCCACAGGTCCTATCCTTCACTATGGGTTCTGTGGCATAAAACTCATGATGGGTAAAGCTATTCAGACTAGATGATAAGGGATCAATGCAATCGCTTAGTACACTAGCCCAGAATGAAAGAAACATGGGTTTGATTCCTGCTCTAGGCAAACATTTTTCCCTTTTTCAGCAGCAGCAGGACCACACTGTTTGCTGTGATCTGGATCCTGTGCAAGCTATCTGCTGCAAGGTAGCTGAACCTACCGTGTATATGTATATATGAGTAAGTGCAATGCCTGTATGTACATGATTGTAAGGGCTAAAACAACTTAAGGACATACCTAAAAGACGTACAATTCCTGGCCAGCATTGAAAACAAGCCTGGGTACCCGGGCTTACATGATATGGACAGTATAAATACAGCCTCAATACAATTTTGTTTTAAAGGAAAAAATAGAAAGTAGTCTTCTCTGACCTCTCAGGCAAGGAGCCGGATAGACACATAGGGACGTGGATACGATGATGACACATAGGGAGCCTAAGTGGTGTACTGGTTAGCACACTAGCACAGAATGAAAGGGACGTGGGTTCGATTCCTACTCTAAGCGCAATATTTCCCATTTACATCATCCCCCCCCCCCACATGCCCCGACAGTTGGTGCCCTAGGTGTTGGTTGTGGGTGCGGCTTTAACATGCCGATATAAGGACTGAGCCGTCAGTGCTGAGATTACAACTAGCCTCGTCTGTAGATCGATACATAAAAGCCCGCAGAGGATGGTGGGAAGGGTGGCAGAGGTATGATGTGTGTATGTCGGTGTGTCTGGGTGTGGTAGTAGGTGGATGGGGGATATGAGTGTGTGTGGAGGTTGGTGTTGGTGTACTGGGTGTGAAGGTGGGTGTGTCTGGGTGTGTGGGTTTGGAGGTGGGTGGATGGGGTATATGGGTGTGTGGAGGTGTGTGTTGGTGTACTGCGTGTGAATGTGGATGTGGGTGGGTGTGTGGGTGTGGAGGTAGATGGATGGGGTATATGGGTGTGTGGACGTGTGGACGTGTGTGTTGATGTACTGGGTGTGAATGTGGGTGTGTCGGTGTGGAGGTAGATGGATGGGGGCTGTGTGTGTGTGGAGGTGTGTGTTGGTGTATTGAGTGTGAATGTGGATGTAGATGGGGGTGTACGTGTGGAGGTAGATGGATGGGGGCTGTGGGGGTGTGCGGAGTGTAGAGGTGAGTGAATTCTGAGTGGTTGGGGGTCAGTGGACGTGGGAGTCCAGTGCATGTCGGTGAGCTAGTGAGGAAGTGACTCATTTAGTGAGTTAGTGGCTCATGTAGTGAGTGACTCTTGCAGTGAGTGAGTGACTCATGAGGTGAGAAACTCTTTTGGTTAGTGAATGAGTGCGCGGGTGAGTCCATGTAGTGCGTGACTGATAGAGTGAGTGACTGAGTCAGTGAGTCAGTGAGTCAGTAAGTGAGTCAGTAAGTGAGTGAGGAAATGATTGGATGGGTGAGAAGGTGAGTGATGGAATCAGGAAGTTGGTGAGTAGTTCCTTTTTCTGGTGTGTTGATGAGGGATCAATGCAATCGCTGAGTGACTAATTGAGTGAATTACTAAATGTACAATGCTTGTAACATCAGTTTTGAGTGAATAATGAGTGAGTAAATGACTGAGGGGGGGGAGTGAGTGAGTCAGAACGGTATGGTTTCGAAATATGATGGTCTTTCTCAGCCTCTGCCATTGTCTCTAGGTGTCTGTCATCTTCTCATTTTCTCTCACCCTTTCTCAATCATTTCTTTTTATTATCTCATCCTCTCTCACTAACACTCATTCGCTCTTGTGCTCTCTTTTCTCACAATCTCTTTCATTCTCCCATTCTTTGTCATCCTCTGAACCTTTCTCCTCGTCACTATAAATCTGTCTGATCCCCCCATTCTCTCTTCTTCTATGTTATTATATGGTTTTCCTTCTTTCTCTGTCTTTCTCTATATTCATCTGTTATTGTCTGTCATCGTCTGTCATTGTCATCGTCTGTCATTCTCTGTCATTCTCTGTCATTCTCTGTCAGTCTCTGTCAGTCTCTGTCATTCGCTGTCATTCTCTGTCATTCTCTGTCATTCTCTGTCATTCCCTGTCATTTTCTATCATTATGTGTCATTGTGTGTCATGCTGTGTCATTCTGTGTCATTCTGTGTCATTATCTGTAATTCTCTGTCATTCTGTCATTCTCTGTCATTCTCTTTCATTCTCTGTCATTCTCTGTCATTCCCTGTCATTCTCTAGAATTCTCTAGAATTCTCTGGCATTCTCTTGCATTCTCTGGCATTCGCTATCATTCTTTGTCATTCTCTCTCACTCTGTCATTCTCTCTCATTTTCTCTTACTTTCTCTCATTCTTTCATTCTTTCTCATCCTCTCTCATCCCCTCTGATCCTCTCTTCCTCTCACTCTCTCATCCCCTCCAATCGTCTCTAATCCTCTATCATCCTCCTCTCCCATTATTTCTCAATCTCGTCCATTCTCTCCCATTCTAGTATATGGCATCCTCCAATTCCTCTCTCTATACATGCCATCTAGCCTACTCCTTAAACCTCACTTCAGCAGGAAAGTTCTGTCTCACTATGGCTGAATCTTCCCCAACTCCCACCCGCCCCCCTTACCCACACCCCCCCCCCCTCCACTATCCAGTCCCCCCTGGCACCGTGCCACTAATCCGTTAACTGAGTGGCCGGCTCAGGGGGAGTGCTGGTGTGCAGGTGTGTGTGTGGGGGTGAGGGGGGGGGGGGTGAGTGGCAGGGGGGGGGGGAGTAGAAAACACCCCTGCCGGCCCACTTCTCAGGAACGCCCGGCCGGTCGTACAGGGGCAGAGGCCGGGCACCGACTAAAAGCTTGTATTTGTCTGTAAAACAAGTGTTAAACCATCTACTTACACGAAGGCGACACATCTCCCCAGCGGCCTCTACCGGACGAAAGGGGCAGTAGAGGGTATGGTGTGTGTAGGGGGGCGGTGTGTTGTGTTGTGTTGTGGTGGGGTGTGGTGTGGGTAAGGGGGGTTGGCAGTAGAATTGTAGATGGAATGAAATGGTTGGTCGGCGGTGGTGGTTTATGAAGGTGTTGTTTGGATAGTTTAGTGAAGTAGGTGGGTTGAAGTGGTTGGGTAGCATTGGTGGTGTGGGGGTGGGTGGGGGATGTGGGGTAGTTTAGAATAGTAGGTGGGTTGAAGTGCTTGGGTAGTGGTGGGGGTTTGCTGATGTCGGGTACCTTACCATAGTAGGTGGGTTGAAGTGCTTGGGTAGCGGTGTTTTTTTTTGGGGTGATATGGGTGTGCGGGAGTTTAGGATAGGAAGTGCGATGAAATGGTTGGGTAGTTGTGGGGTATTTTGGGGTGTGGTGTGTAGGTTGGATGACGTGGTTGGTTAGCGGTGGAGGTTTGGGAGTGGGTTTGAGGTGTGGGCGCGTTTAGGATAGTAGGGGGTGAAATGGTTGGTTAGTCGTGGGGGCTTGGTGGGGAGTGGTGGTGGATAGTTTATTTAGTGGGTGGGATGAAGTGGGTGGTTAGGGGGAGTGGTTTGGGAGGTGGGGGGGGGTGGTGGAGGATAGTTTAGTCTAGTGGATGGGATGAAGTGGGTGGTTAGCGGGAGTGGTTTGGGAGGTGGGGTAGGGGTGGTGGATAGCTTAGTCTAGTGGGTGGGATGAAGTGGGTGGTTAGCGGGAGTGGTTTGGGAGGTGGAGTAGGGGTGGTGGATAGCTTAGTCTAGTGGGTGGGATGAAGTGGGTGGTTAGCGGGAGTGGTTTGGGAGGTGGGGTAGAGGTGGGGCTGAGTGGTGGGGTAGTTGATTGTAGTAGGTGTGTTGAGATGGTTGGTCAGCAGGGGTAGTTTGTGGGGGTTAGCTGGGTGAGTGGTGGTTATGATGTGTGTACATATGAAAGCCAGTTGATCTAATGTGTATGGTCATACGTAGGTGTGTATTGTATAGCTTAGTGAATCGTGTGTCACCCACAACCCCACCCCTAACCCCCACACCGCACCCTACCACCATCCCCACCCACACTTACACCCACACCCACACCTACACCTACACCCACACCTACACCCACACCCACAACTACACCCACACCCACGCCCACACCCACACCCACCCCTACACCTGCACCCACACCCACACCCAAACCCACACCTACACTCACACTCACACCCAACCCAACCCCCACACCCACACCCACACCCACACCCACACCCACACCCACACCCACACCCACACCCACACCCACACCCACACCCACCCCTACACCTGCACCCACACTGAACAACAGCCGGTACTGCAGATAGGAGAGGGAGGGGTTGACAGGTATGCAGGTATAGCAATACCTCAGGGAGTTTGACGCCCCTGCCTTGCAGAGTTCTAAACCACTGCCTTGTGGTACAGGTCCTTGACAGAACCGAAGGCTAAGGGAGTAAACCCTAAACAGAAAACCATGTCACTGTGGCAGCATTAAGGGCGGTTGATGTATGGAACTCCCAACATCTCCCGACCAGCCACTGCAGGGACAAATAGTTTTGCGCCTGTCTTGACATGTTCTTGCCGGTGTGAAACCTCTATTTGCTCCCCGAGAGAGTGCTGCTGGTAACTTGCAAAAGCCAGCAGCACTTCAACACTTTTGCAGGCAGCTTTCATGAAATGTGACGAATAAGGAAATACTCGAACGGATGGGGCTGCCCTCTATGGAAGATCTTCTGATCAAAAAGAATCTCCGGTGGACTGGACACCTCATGAGGATGTCATCAGACAGGCTACCAAAGCAGATCCTCTATTCTCAACTGTCTTCTGGCTACAGAAAGAGAGGGCGCCCCAGTCTCCAGTTCAAAGATACAATCAAGAGAAACCTGAAGCTGAGAGACATTAAGACCGACTCATGGACGCAACTCTCACAGCAGAGAGCTAAATGGAGAGCGGCAGTCAAGTAATGAAAGCAGTCTTTGTTGCATTCAGTCCACTCTGGTGACACAGTGCTGATGCTGAACAAGGCTCGAGGCTACCCAGCTACCCCGCTACCCAGCAACCCCGCTACCCAGCTACCCGGCTACCCAGCTAGACAACTATCCATCTACCCATCTACCCAGCTAAACCGCTACCCAGCTACCCAGCTACCCAGCTAGACAACTATCCATATACCCATCTACCCAGTTACCCAGCTACCCCGCTACATATCTACCCACCTACCCAGCTACCCAACTGCCAAACCACCCAGCTACCCAGCTACCCAGCCACCCAGCCACCCAGCTACAGCTACCAAGCTACCTAGCTACCCAGCCACCCAGCTACCAAGCTCCACAGCTACCCAACTACCCAGCTACCCAGCTAGACAACTACACATCCAGACAACTACCCATCTACACAGCTACCCAGCTACACACCTACACAGCTCCCCAGCTAGACCAACTCCCGAGCTACCTGCCTACCCGCCTGTACACTACCACTTTAACTAAGGCTCACTCAGTGCCTAACTAACTGCCACTTTGATGCTGGAGGGGCGGGCGTGGTGGGTGGGGGTTTGGGGATGGAGGGTGGTGGGGGGGGGGAGTTAGTAGACGGCTTGTATTCTCTCCATCCTACAGACCTGCCCAAGCGGACGCAGTGGCCGAATTGGTCAAAGCACTGGCTGGATGTAGTCGGTTCGATTCCCGACCGAGTTAAACTGAAAACTTACCAAATTGGTACGTGTCGCTACCTAACCTGACACAGGGTATTAATCAGGGTAAGGAATGGGATGTGCTTTGTCAGGATAATATGATTGAATAGGATATTAAATAATGGTGGATGAGTGGATGAGTCTCCCAGTGTGCATCAATGTGTACTGTCACAAGTCAATGCAATAAACAAACAAGCAAATATATTTCTTCAGACGTAAAGCCTTTGCAATTTTGTAACTCATTGGTTTGACTCGACCAGGATTTGAACTCCCATTCTTCTGCACGAGAAGCCTGCGCGCTACCGACTCGGCCACTGCACCCAGTCTCTTGCATGTAAAGGAGTAGCTCGTTTATTTTTACTGACTACCTGTATAATATAACATTATGTATTATGTGTTTCACTTATTAAGAACTTGTTGTAGTAGGCTGTTGAGTTGGTGGTTATCTGTAGAGAAAATGTGGAGATGGTGATCGGTCAATGACACCAACCGGACTTTTTTTAGGTTAGCTTAGGTCACGTGTTTATGAAACACATGGAGCCAACATGGAACCGACAAGCACTGAGCCCTGATTGGCTGGCTATCCGGTATTTTAACGGCGCACTCTAGTGGATGGACGGACTACAGATGGCGAGGCGGTGTTGGTGGCCGGGGAGGGGTGGGTGTAGGGGGTGCAGGTGGGGGAGGGGGTGGCGGTTAGTTATGCGTCAATCCGCTGGGCGGCGCGGACGGCGGAAGATTATGTCATTGGCGGCGGATTTAGAGCAGTTCGGAGCCCCTCACTTAGGGCTGCCCTACTTAACGAGTAGATCCAGCCGCTTCCTGTCCCGCAATGGTAGTGAGGCGGCTGAGGAGGGGGGAGGGGATTCATGTGGAAGAAGAGGAGTGAGGGAGGAGGAGGGAAGGGAGAGGATTAAGAAAAGGTAGGGCTTGTTGGGGAAGAAGGGGGAGAGGAGGTAGGGAGGGGGATGGGGATGGAGAAGGGAGCAGGGAGGAAGAGAGAGATGGTGAAGGAGGTGGGGAGTTGTGAGGGGATAATGACAGAGAGGAGTGTGGAAGAATGGAGGGAATGGGCGCGGTGAAGAAGGAGGGTTGGGGAAGGATAGGAAGGGTGAGGAAGCAGAGGAAGGGGAGAAATTGAGTGGAGTAGAGGGGAGTGTGAGAAGGAAGTGGATGGGTGGAAGAAGAGGAAGGGGGAGAGAAGCCGGAAAGGTAGGAATCCGCAAGGCATGGGAGGAGAGGGGGTGGAGAGGGGAGGGGATGATAGGGGAGGGGAGGAGACGGAAGTGATTGGAGGAAAGGGGAGGAGAGGGGAGGAGAGAGAGGGGAGTAGGGGGGATGAGGGGGGAGGCGAGGAGAGGTGCGGGGATGGGAGGGGATGAGAAGGGAGGGGAGGGAGGGGAGGAGAGGGGAGGAGAGGGGAGCGGAGGAGAGGAGGGGAGAGGGTGAGAGGGATGAGAGGGAAGTCATGGGATGAGAGGGGAGGAGAGGAGAGGGGAGGAGAGGAGAGGACAGGACAGGGAGGAGAACGGAGGAGATGGGAGGAGAGGGGAGGAGAGGGGGAGAAGAGGGGAGGAGATGGGAGGAGAGGGGTTGACGTGGGAGGAGGAGGGGTTGAGAGAGGAAGAGGAGGTATAGAGAGTGTACGAGCCGATAGGGGGTAGGTCATGGGGGATGGCGAGGGCTTGGAAGTGCAAGGGAGAAGAGAGAAGGACAAGGAAGGAAAGGAGCGGGAGGAAAGGAGGAGAGGAGGAGAGGAGAATAGGAGGAGAGGAGGAGAGGGGGAGGAGAGGAGGAGAGGAGGAGAGGAGGAGAGGAGGAGAGGAGGAGAGGAGGAGAGGAGGAGAGGAGGAGAGGAGGAGAGGAGATGGGAATGGGGAGAAGGAAAGGCGCGTAGAGAGGGGAGAGAAGGGCGCGAGGAGAGGGTTGTGTTGAGACCGTACTAGAGGGGAATGGAGGAGAGAGGAATGGAATCAGAGGGAGGGGGAGGGTGCGGAGGGAGTGGGAAGGAGGATGGCACCTGATACGATTGTGATGGAAATAGCCCGGTGACTGCACAAGCACTAAACGAGCAAGTAAGCAAGAATAGAAGCATTGGGAGCAACTCGTGTGGAGTGGACGCGAGGGGAGGGGAGGGGAATTGCGAGGAGCGGAGGGGAGTGTAATGGAGTGGAGTGGAGTGGAGGGATGAATAGGAGAGGAGAGGGGGTGGGGCAGGGCACGGGAGGGGTGGGGAAAGGTGGAGAATGGAGGGGATGAGAGGGATGGGAGGGGAGGGGTCGAGAGTGGACTAGAGAGGAGGGGAACGGATGGGAGGGGAATGGAGGGGAGGGGAGCGGACGGGGTGGGAATGGAGGAGAGGGGAGAGAAGGGGGAGAGGAAGGGAGAGAAGGGGATGAAATAGGAGGGAAGTGGAGACGAGGGGAAAGGTGGAAAGCAGTGGGGGGAGGGGAGGAGAGGGAAAGGAGAGGGGAGGAGAGGGGAGGAGAGGCGCGGAGAGGGGCGGAGAGGGGAGGAGAGGGGAGGAGAGGGGAGGAGAGGGGAGGAGAGGGGAGAAGAGGGGAGAGGGGAGGAGAGGGGAGGAGAGGGGCGGAGAGGGGAGGAGAGGGGAGGAGAGGGGCGGAGAGGGGAGGAGAGGGGCGGAGAGGGGAGGAGGGCGGAGGGAAGTGGATGTGAGCGGAGTGGAAAGGAGGGGAGGAGGAGGGGAGGAGGAGGAGAGGGGAGGGGAGGAGGAGAGAGGACAAGGTGTGGGGGGATTTGGCCAAAGTGGGACGGGGAAGGGAGCCGGCCGGAGCCGGGGGTCGGGCCATCAAAGAGCCGGTACGGGGCTAACACCGTAATGACAGAGCATGCGCGCCGGGTAGAAAAACCCGCGACCTCCCGGTCGAGGCTGCTGTTGGAGGTGCTCATTAGCGTAATGCCGGAGTGCCTCTAATATCGCCCACGGTGGGAGGGAGCAGCTCACGGCCTGGAGAAGCTGCAACGGTGGTGCAGGTCTAGGAGGGGGGGGGGCGGTGGCGACTGGGGCGGGGTTGGGGGCGGGGTTGGGGGCGGGGCTGGGGGCGGATGAAGTGGATGGAGTGGGGAATGGGCGGGGTGGCGTGGTGCGCTGAGCGGGGTAGTGAGTCGCGTGGGGCTGGGCAGTTGAGTGAATTGACGGTATGAGGCAGAGGCTGGTTTTTAGTAGGATAGCTGGCTGACAGGGCGGCGGCGGGGTGAGGCGGGACGGGGCGGGGCGGGGCGAGGCGAGGCGGGGAGACGATGTATGTGGCATGATGGTTTGACGGTGTGGCGGGGTGGCGGTGTGGGGTGCCGGGCGGGACGGCAGAGGGAGAGGGGTGGGCATAGTCAGCGCCTGTGGAGGTAGGGAGGCGGTGATGGGAGAAAGGGCGGGGGAGGGCTGCAGAGAAGGTTGACGAGGTCCAACGGCTGTGGAATAACATAGTAAGGCCGGTTTGCTGGGAGTTGACCTGTAGGGGACAGCTTGACCCGTCCATGTGAGACATGAGCCCGCGACGGCTGGCGGGGAGGGTGGACGGTGAGGGCGTGCCGGGAGGGCGGTCGGGCGGGGGATGGTTTCCTGGAGAACATTGTGTAGTAGAATTGGTGCTTAGTTTGTGTGTCTTTTCCTCCATCAGGTTTCAAGCTCGACGTTTAGAAACAATTCTTCTCGTTATCTAGACTGGCACTGATTACTATTAGGATATGTGCAAGGAGCAGTGGAACGAGGATGATTGGATATGTCCACAGTTTAAATTTCTCCTACTCAATCGAAGACAGTAAGAATTATTTTTGTCAAATTATATAGTAAATCCTAATTAATCAGGTCAATTCTGTCTCGGACCAAATGGTCCTCACTCGCTGCCACATTGGCTATGCTACTCTTGTGTAACAATTCAAGGGAGACCCGCCCCCTGGATGTATCGCGTTTCAGTATCCATTACCACTAAGATATGTTTTTCATCAACAATGTTTATTGTAAGAAACACGTGAACAAATTGTCTCAATGTGAAGCATGAACAGATTTACAGGTCCTAAAGACAACTGTAATCTATGGCTAAGAAGTGATAAGTATGGATATTGATAAACCGTTTATCACGGGTAATAAGCTCTAGAGTGGTTCCCCCGCCCCCCTCTCATGGGGTGGGGGATGGGTGACGAGCATGGACCTCACCCCGCTCCTCTAGGGGATGGGGGGGGGGGGGGCTGCTCTCGCCACTCAGTGGGAAGCATATATGTGGTCTATAATCTATTATGGGAATATAAACAAGGACACTATCTATCTTCAGTTCCCTATGTAATAGTATATTCACTGTATCCTATCTAACTGACCCTGTGTAGTACAGGATGGGCCACACTGGCACCACATGTGAGGGGCTCTAAGCACTGCATGCCAGCTGTGTCTGGTCATTATCGCATATAGAGGTGCTTGGACGGTCACATTTGAACTTAAAGATTAATATATCTTCACCAGAGAATATATTCTTCTCAACCACATCATTCTTATTGTTGTTCTGTTTATCTCGGGCCAATTGTTTATATATATATATATATATATATATATATATGTGTGTATATATATATATATATATCGATCGACGCCCTATGGCTCGGCTACATTGGACTTAGAGCAGATTTCACTCCTCCATCCGGGTACTTAACTCTAACTCTCCCGGGTGCGATCAGGGCGGCGTTGCAGGATGCTGGTGCTGCTGCCTCCTGGGCAAACATTAATGCTCACATGCTAACCACCCCTCCTTATTGCCGAGGTTCACAAGCAAACCAAATTGCATCCGAAACTGAATGTGTTTGGCCACACCTTTTGTTCCGTGGATGCCGTACTTTATATGCGACATTTTGAAATACAAAATAAAAACCCATTATATAATCGATTTACAAAATGGTATGCTGTATGTTTCATTAATTGATAAATATATCAGATTGATCAATTTACTGCTACATATATTTTTAGTAGATTAATATATTAGATTGATCATTATGCATCCTGATGGAAAGAAATATGGGTGGACGGGAAGAATGGGTGGACGGGAAAGTTGGGGGGAGGGATATTTTCGCCGGATGTGCTGTCGATTCTCCCGCCAAGGCCATGAGCGCATGCTGTGCTGGCGTCCACACATAGCCGCTTATTGCAGCGTTATTGGACGCGGATTGGGCGCGCTTTAAAACCGTCATAACCGCGCGGGACCGATCGCCATGAATAGCACGGGCATGTCGTTGCATCGGGTAATGACCGGTTTCAGCCGGTCGGACAAATAGAAAACGCCGGTGTCTGTACCCGGGACATGCCAGCGTCGGCTCGCCCGTCAATACCGCTGGTGCCAGACAGGCGTTGTCAGACACGGAAAATGGACTGTAATTCGCGCGTCAGGTACCAGTTTATCCACGTCCCGCTGGGCACGGGATAGCCGGGAATTGTGGGGGGAGGGGAAGGGTGGGGCTGAGTGTGTGGGTGGGGGGATGGGAAGGGTGGGGCTGAGTGTGTGGGTGAGTTGTGGTGGTGGTGGTGGTGGGGGGTATGGGGGTGTGGGGGTGTGGGGTGGAGGGGAAGGGATGGGAGCACTTCAGTATGTAACTACTGGTGTAGATATCCACCCACACCCACATCCACACCCACCCCCACACCCCCACACCCACACCCACACCCACACCCACACCCATCCCCACACCCACACCCCACACCCACACCCACCCACCCACACCACACCCATACCCACACCCACACCCACACCCACACCCACCCACACACACACCCACACCCAGTTCCATCCAGTCCCACAAACCGACCCACATGTCCACACTACACACCCACACACCCACATCTAGTTACATATACAGTAAAACCTCTCTAACCGACTACCTCCACAGATCGACCACTCCTCTATATTGATCGCTTTAGCTTAGTCCCAAATGATCGCACATACAATACCATTGTAATGATTTTGTGTAACTCCCTAAATGAATCATTTAAAGTGATTTCCATGGTCGGTCGATTTAGAGAGGTTTTACTATAGTTACACACCCATATATAGCCATCCACACCCACAGTTTCACCACTCCCACTCCCACTACCACTCCCACTTGTCCCACTCCCACTACTTGTTCCACCCACTGCCACACACCCACACACATCTATACACACTACACACCCACACACCCATGTAGTTACATATAGTTACAATCTCCGATATATTCATACATACCCATATTTCCACCCACTCCCACTCCCACTTCCTGTTCCACCCACTGCCACACACCCACACACATATATCCACACTACACACCCACATACCCATGTAGTTACATATAGTTACAATCTCCGTTATATTCATACACACCCACATTTCCACCCACTCCCACTCCCACTTCCTGTTCCACCCACTGCCGCACACCCACACACATATATACACACTACACACCCACATACCCATGTAGTTACATATAGTTACAATCTCCGATATATTCATACATACCCATATTTCCACCCACTCCCACTCCCACTTCCTGTTCCACCCACTGCCACACACCCACACACATATATACACACTACACACCCACACACCCATGTAGTTACATATAGCTACATACCCGAATATACTCATACACACCCATAGTTCCACCCACCCCCACTCCCACTTCCTGTTCCACCCACTGCCACACACCCACACACATATATCCACACTACACACCCACACACCCATGTAGTTACATATAGCTACATACCCTGATATACTCATACACACCCCTATCTACACACTCTCCCACACCGACCCACACTCACCTACCCACCAACACCCACCAACACTCACCTATACACCCACATACACACCCATAAATCCATATCCACTCCTAATTCACTCCACCTCCACATCCACGCCCACCCACACCCCCACACACCCATGTGGCTACATAATTATAGTTACACATCCAAGTATACCCATACTCACACAGCTACACACTGTCCCACACCCATCCGCATATATATGTACCTACACCCACCAACACTCACCCACCCACACTCACCCACCCTTGCATCTACATCCACTCGTCCTCCACTTCAATCCACCTCCACAACCCAAATGTCCCCCACACCCCCAACCACATTCATAAATCTACATCCACTCGCCCTCCACTCCACTCCACACCCACCTCCACACCCCAAATGTCCCCGCATCCCCACCCACATCCATCAATCTACATTCACTCGCAACCGCACTCCAAGCCACACCCACACACACCCCTTCCCGCACACACATACATCCGCACACCCACTCCCACTCGTGTCACCCTACACACACCCATCCCCACGTCCACACCCAAACCCACCCACGCCCACCCATACACTCTCTTCCACATAAACATACACCCACTCTCAATACCATCTACAGAGATACACCCACCCACACCCACACACCCACACTCATGCACTCATATACCCACACTCACTCATAACCACACACATCATCATCATCATCATCATCATGCTGTCAGTTGCGATGCGACAAAGACTGCTTTCATTACTTGACTGCCGCTCTCCATTTAGCTCTCTGCTGTGAGAGTGATGTCCATGAGTCAGTCTTAATGTCTCTCAGCTTCAGGTTTAACATTTCATGAAAGCTGCCTGCAAAAGTGTTGAAGTGCTGCTGGCATTTGCAAGTTACCAGTCGCACTCTCTCGGGGAGCAAATAGAGGTTTCACACCGGCAAGAACATGTCCAGACAGGCGCAAAACTATTTGTCCCTGCAGTGGATGGTCAGGAGATGTTGGGAGTGCCATACATCAACCGCCCTTAATGCTGCCACAGTGACATGGTTTTCTGTTCAGGGTTTGCTCCCTTAGCCTTCGGTTATGTAAAGAACATGTACCACAAGGCAGTGGTTTACAACTCTGCAGGGCAGGGGCATCAAACTCCCTGAGGTATTGCAATACCTGCATACTACCCACACACACACCCATCAACACATATATACTCACACCCACACCAGGTCATCGACCCCTACCCACCCACCGACAAATCCATTAACCCACGCACACTCACACTTCAATCCATACCCACACATCCATACCCACACACACGGCAACCACCACTCATCCCCACCATTCCCCCCACCATAGACACATACACACCCATGCCCACATACACGCAACCACCCATACACATCCTCCCAGCAACCCACACTCCCACATACACATACTCACACATTCACCGACTTCGAGAGAAAATCGGTGGGAGTGTTGCGAATCCACTTGATATGCATTTTTGGAACCAATATGGGCGATAATAGGTGGGTTTCATGGCTGCCGCCAGAGGGCGTGGCGGCGGTAATGGCCGCGCTGTTCAGCGGGTGGTGGCTCCACTGGCGGCGTCGACAGGTATGCATATAGCTCAGAAGTGCAAGAGATTACGACATTTACAGAAATTGTCGCAGTAAAAATAGGAGTAATCATTGGTGGCATATATGATATAGACCAACAGTGCAAGACAATGTGAGATTTAAAGGAATTGTAACATACAGATAGGAGTAATTTATTGGTGGCATATAGACCAGCAGCACAAGAAAATGTGAGATTTAAAGGAATTGTAACAGAACAGATAGGAGTAATCATTGGTGACATATAGACCAGCAGCGCATGACAAGGTGAGATTTAAAGGAATTGTAACAGTACAGATAGGAGTAATCATTGGTGACATATAGACCAGCAGGACAATAAAATGTGAGATTTAAAGGAATTGTAATAATACAGATAGGAGTAATCAGTGGTGGCAGGAAAAATGTGAGATTTACAGGAATTGTAACAGAACAGATAGGAGTAATAATTGGTGGCATATAGACCAGCAGCGCAGGACAAGGTGAGATTTAAAGGAATTGTAACAGTACATGTAACAGTAGCACAAGAAAATGTAGGATTTGCAGAAATTGTAGCAGTACATATAGGAGTAATCACGCATGGCATATAGACGAGCAGCATAAGAAAATGTGATATCTACAGTAATTGTAACAGTACATATAGAAGTAATCATACATGGCATATAGCCCAGCAGTGCAAGACAATGTGAGATTTACAGGACTTGTAACAGTCAAAATAGGGGAAATCCTTAATCTGTTATAGTCCAGCAGTGCAAGAAAATGTGAACTTGCAGAAATTATTACAGTAAATATAGGAGTACGTATCGGGGGGGGGGGGGTTGATTTACCCAGTAAATCGCACAAGAAATTGTTAGATTACATTTTAGAGAAAGTGCAACAGTAAAGAACAGAATTCCCATTCGTGCTATATAACCCAGCAAGGCAAGACATCGCGGGGGTAAAATGATTATCTGTAGATATGAGTGTAAGAACAGGTGTAATCATCACTGGTGTTTAGTTCAATAAGATAGCATCATCTAAAATGAATTAATTTGTTTGTGGATGCTAGATGTCAGCCTTGAAAGTCATATCTTTTTTTTTTTTTTTCCATTAGTTGTTTAAGCGGGGGAAATTTCAGTCATAGACGACTGGTCTTCCTCATTCCACTGCTGCTCGATAGAAAGCCCAAGCCTACACTTTTACCGACACAAGGGATTTTTAACCTCCCACACCACATAGACATAGTATGAGAGCAACCGGCCTTTGATGATGCTGTAAGTTATACACAGCAGAGGAAACCCAAATTGGCAGAGCTGGGGGCACGGGGAATCGAACCGCCGACCCTCAGATTAGGAGTCTGACCTAGAAAAAGGTCAGACAGTCTAACCACTCCGCCACAGAGAACGTTGGATGATTTCTTTTCTTAAAGGGAACTAATTTCTTTCAACGTAAAATACAGACAAGGCAATGCCTGTGTTGGAATACCAGACGGAATAGTCAAGTGGGTAGAGCGTCATGTTCCAGTGCGGTGGGTCAGAGGGATGATTTGCAATTTGTACGATTGATCCCTGACCAGGAATTAAATTCTTTAAACAAAATTTAATCCCGCCACCCCCCCCCCCGCATTTTTGTTGGTTGTCATGGCTACATTTCCAGGAATTTGGCGCTATCTAGACTATGTAGATTCGGTGATGCAATCATCCTACGGGCGGTTACCTGTCTAGATGACGTTTGACATGCGGCGGTGAGTGCACCTCATCAGACTAGAAGAAAAGTGAGGATATTTTGACTGAGTGGGGTATTGCGGGGCGATGGTGTCCATGAAGCGGCAGCACTGTAACGCCACCACGAATGCGAATTGGCACTAGTCCACGCACGTCCTGATATGATCTCAGATGCTACCGGGACCTAACACCACCGTGATCAATCAACCATATCGGATCGATCAGAAATCATTTAAGAGTTAGCTGAGCATCAAATGGCAAATATGGACAGCGGTTATATTTGTTTGTGGCACTCAGATTCACAATTTATTGAGCCAACGCACAAACACAAAATGTGCAAGACATAATATGTTATTTATGTATAACTTACCTCTCTGCTACATTCAACATGCTCGTGCTACAGTTATGTTGTATGTACATGCGACATGTATAGGGTCGTGGGTTCGAACCCTGGTCGAGTCAAACTGATGACTTGATACTATTCGCTTCCTAGCCAGGTGCTCGGCATTATTAGGATATGACAAGGACTGGTTGGCTCAGTGTCAGGATAATGTGACTGAGTGGGATATCAGGTCATGGTCCTGGGGGGCCTGGTCTTCTAGTGGGGCAGGACTATAAAATCGCCATGAGTGCACACTATCACAAGTCGGTACCCGTCCTGATATGACCTTAGATGTTGCTAGGACGTAAAACAACAACACAGCTGCATAGTGCCTGCTTGCAAACTCTCCTCTCCTATACTACATACGCGTTTGCCGTTCCGATGTAGTGCTCATAAAAATGCCCCGATGGCTATGTGGTGTGAATCAATTTGTACAATTGCTGGTCTAAATTCCACCCATGATCACTCCTATTTATACTCTTACAATTCCAATAAAGGCTATATATGAATCCATACCTAAATGGTATGAATCCAGACCTAGAGAATGGTCCTCCTAGACCACCAGAGGGCGTAGGCTTTCCAGATGGAAGATCAGGAGTTCGATTTCAGCTCGAGTCAAGGCAATGACTTACAAAATTGATACTTGTCGCTACCTAGCCTTGCGTTCGGCATTATTAGGATAAGGCAAGAATTGTTGGCTCAGTGTCAGGATACTGTGTCTGAGTGGGATATCAGGTCATGGTGCTTGCGGCCTAGTGGGGCAGCACTATAAAGATTACATGAGTGTGCACTGTCACAAGTCGGTACCAGTCCTGGTATAGGCGTATATATTGCCAGGATATAAACCTCCAACACACAAACGAACCTAGACCACCAGCAAGTTTGATTGTTGTGCGCATTTTGTGAGTCGTATAATGTATGCAAATGAGTACTAGTAGCTGTGCACCGGGCATGGTGGCCGAATCGGTAGAGCACAGGCCTCGCTTGCGGAAGATCGGGAGTTCGCGAGTTCGGGTTACGGTCGAGTCAAACCAAAGACTTAAAAATTGATACTTGTCGCTTCCTAGCCTGGTGCTCGGCATTATTAGGACAGGGCAAGGACTGGTTAGCTCGGTGTCAGGATGATGTGACTGAGAGCGATATCGGATCATGGTGCCGGTGGCCTGATTTCCCAGTGGGGCAGCACTATAAAATCGCCATGAGCATGTACTGTCATAAGACGGTACCAGTCCTGATATGACCTTAGATGTTGCTAGGACGTAAAACACAACAACAAAAACAACAACAGTAGCTGTGCAATGTGATTAATACGCATTAAGTGCATGTGTCGTGCTTATTTTGTGTGTTGGGGGTTTTACAGCCATGCACCATCTAAGGTCATGTCAATACTGTATCGACTTGTGACACTGCACACTTGTGGCATCATTATAATGCTGCCTCATCACCAGACCAGGCCATGACTGGACAACCTACTCAGTCACCTTATCCCGCTCCGCAGACAAACCAGTTTTTGGACTATCCTAGCAATGCAGAGCACCAAGCGAGATAGCGATAATTCTTAATTTTGTGAGTCTTTGTTTTAACTCGGCTGGGTTTCGAATCCATGATCTCCTGAAAGCGGAAGTGAAGCAGGACGCTTAGCAATTCGGTCACCTCTGTCAGGTTGTCGTTTGTTGTTGGAGTTGTATCTCCTTGGAGCATCTAAGGTCATATCAGTACGGGTACCGACTTGTGGCAGTGCACACTCATGTCGACTTTACAGTGGTGCCCCAAAGGGAAATCAAGTCACTGGCAACATGAGCCAATATCGCACTCAGGCACATTATTCTGACACCTAGGTAACCAGTTGTTGCCCTATCCTATTAATGCCAAGCACCTGGCTAGGAAGCGAAAAGTATCAATTTGATAAGTCATTGGTTTGACTCGACTGGGAACCAAACTCCCGATCTCCTGCACACGAGGCCCGCGCTCTACCGATTCGGCAACCGCGCCTGCTGGTCCTGATGTGTCTCCTAGCTAACAGGAAGCCACAACCAACAGGCACAGCGAGGCTCCAGGCCTCACCAACGTCTAATGATGCGTACTGAGTGTGTCAGGGCCTGGGTTACTGACAGAAGCACGACTATTCACACCAAATATGCAATGTTATCCACGGTGAATTGTCTGTTGTAAAGGATGATGGTGATATGTATTATGGCGATCTGATTTAAGCTGATTTAAGCTTCTGTTGTAAACATGTTTTCTGGTAGTGTGTGTTGATGTGGAGTGGTGTTGTGTATGCAGACGGGCGTGATTGTGGAGAGCGTGTCGGTGGTGGGAGGGTGGGGGGGGGGGGGGGTATTTAGCACCACGAGCCGCATGGAAGCCAGTCCGATGTGGACTCAGGCAGACAATGGTTGAGCGGTGGGAGATTACCCTTAATGGTAACAGGGCTGATCCTATCAGGAGGAGGAATGGAGGATAGGGAGGGGGAGGACTGGGAGGGGGAGGGGGGGGGGGTGAGAGTCGATGAGAGGCACTCCAGTGTAGACGGGAGAGAAGGGGAGACGGTGGGGAGGAGTGGAGGAGTGGGGCAGTGGGGCAGTGGGGGAGTGGGGAGTGGAGGAGTGGAGGAGTGGAGGAGTGGTGAAGTGGATGAGTGGATGAGTGGAGGAACAAAGGAGTGGAGGAGTGGAGGAGTGGAGGAGTGGAGGAGTGGAGGAGTGGAGGAGTGGAGGAATGGAGGAGTGGAGGAATGAAGGAGTGGAGGAGTGGAGGAGTGGAGGAGTGGAGGAGTGGAGGAGTGGAGGAGTGGAGGAATGAAGGAGGGGAGGAGCTGAGAAATGGAAGAGGGGAGGAGGGAAGAAGGTAGGAAGGGAGGAGGGGATGAGTAGAGGAGTGAAGGAGTGGAGGAGTGCAGGCATGGGTGAGTGCAGGAATGGAGGAATGAAGGAGTGACGGAGTGGATGAGGGGAGAATTCGAGAAATGGGGAGTTAGATGAGGGGATGAGTGAATAAGAGGGATGGGAGGAGGGGAAGAGGGAAGAAGGGGAGAAATGGGGAGTTAGATGAGGGGATGCGGGAAGTAGTGGGGGTGGAATGAGGGGAGAGGGGAGAAGGGGAGAAGAGGAGGAGGGGTGGAGGGAAGGAGGGGAGGACGGGAGGAGGGGGGTGGAGAGGGGGAGGAGAGGGGGGAGAAGGGGAGGAGAGGGGAGGAGGGGACGGGGAGGAATGAATTAACTGAGGAGGGGTGAGTGGATGAGTGGAGATGTGGAGTAAAGGCCCTGTCACATTACGGCGTATGGCGGGAGCGTATTGAAAACCTACGTAGGTCCTGCGCATGCCGGCCTATGATGACATTTGGTGACCTTTTGGCTGGTTTTGAGCGTATGTGGAACCTCTGAGGAGCGTACGAGGAGCGTATGAGGAGCGTGTGGGAGCGTGCTGTGACATTTTTTGACAGTTTTGATTGGCATGTGGAGCGTACGAGTAGTGTACGAGTAGCATATGCGTAGCATATGCGCGTATGCGTAGCGTGCATACGCTGTGCATATGCTAGGAGTATGCTCCCATACGTAACTCTTAGGTTATGCGTACGCTACATACGCTAGAGATACGCTAGAGATACGCCGGTGACACAAGTTGAGCGTATGAAAAACCTATGCCGGCGTACCCCTAGCGTACGAGGAGCGTATGCCGGCGTATGAGGAGCATATGTCAGTTATGAGTAGCGTATGGGCCATACGCTCTCATAGGTCGAGATTTTTTTAGCATGCACAAAAAAATGTGGACGGACGGATTTATGAAAGCGTATGGCGGCATATGCCTCATAAGCCAGCATCTGGCGGCATCTGGTGGCGTATGAGTAGCATATGAGTAGTGTATGCATAGCGTATGTGTAGCGTATACAGCGTATGCCGACATATATGACGTAACGCGCCTACACCGCCATACGCTCCCGCAAAAAACCCTAATGTGACAGCCCCTTAAAGGAGGAGAGTAATGCAGGAGTGGATGCTAGTAGTGTAGAATGGTGGAGAGGAGTAGAGAGTGGTGTAGAGAAGTGGAGAATGGTCGGGAGTAATGGAGAGTAGGGGACAGTGGCCGAGAGTGGACGAGAGGTGTAGAAATCGATGTAGAGTAGTAAAGAGTAGTGGACAGTGGGGAAGAGTGGTGGAAAGTAGTAGAGAGTGGTCACGAGTAGTGGATGATGGACGAGAGTGGTGAGAGTAGTAGAGAGTGGTCATGAGTAGTGGAGGATGGAGGAGAGTGGTGGAGAGTAGTAGAGATTGGTCACGAGTAGTGGAGGATGGAGGAGAGTGGTGGAGAGTAGTAGAGAGTGCTCATGAGTAGTGCAGGATTGACGAGAGTGGTGAGAGTAGTAGAGAGTGGTCACGAGTAGTGGAGGATGGAGGAGAGTGGTGGAGAGTAGTAGAGAGTGGTCACGAGTAGTGGAGGATGGAGGAGAGTGGTGGAGAGTAGTAGAGAGTGCTCATGAGTAGTGCAGGATGGAGAATGGTGGAGAGTAGTAAAGAGTGGTCACGAGTAGTGGAGGATGGAAGAGAGTGGTGGACAGTAGTAGAGAGTGGTCACGAGTAGTGGATGACCGAGGACAGTGGTGGAGAGTAGTAAATAGTGGTCACGAGTAGTGGATGATGGAGGAGAGTGGTGGAGAGTAGTAGAGAGTGGTCACGAGGAGTGGAAGATGGAGGAGAGTGGTAGAGAGTTGCAGAGGGTGGTCGTGAGTCGTGGAGGATGAAGGAGATTGGTAGAGAGTAGTAAAGAGTGGTCGTGAGTGGCGGAGGATGGAGGAGAGTAGTGGACATTAGTAGAGAGTGGTCGAGAGTAGTGGAGGATGGAGGAGAGTGGTCGAGAGTAGTAGAGAGTGCTCACGAGTAGTGGAGGATGGAGGAGAGTGGTGGAGAGTAGTAGAGAGCAGTCACGAATAGTGGAATATGGAGCAGAGTGGTTGCAAGTAGTAGACAGTGGTTGCGAATAGTGGGGGTGGAGGAGAGTGGTGGAGAGTAGTAGAGAGTGGTTGCGAGTAGTGGAGGATGGAGGAGAGTGGTGGAGAGTAGTAGAGAGCAGTCGTGAATAGTGGATTGTAGTGAATAATGGTCGAGAGCACAGAGCTCAGAGCACAGATCAAAGAGTGGACTGCGCAAAGTTGGGTCTATTTTCTATTGAAGTCGCTTGATCATTTATAAACCCTTGCTATAACTATTTACAAGAACAGTATAAGTGAGACGGGTTGACCTAGTTAGTTGATTGGCCGATTCCTCTGTGGAAGATTGTGGTGTTCCAACCCATGTTCAAAGCTGGGCGAGTCAAACTGAAGAGTTAAGATATGATACATGTCATTCATTGCCTAACATGGTGTTGGACATTGCTAAGATTGGGTAAGGAGCAAAAAAGCTCAATTTTCAGTGATTGGAAGTTCCTTGGCTTAATGAAGAAAGATCATCTTAATTTTATAGTTTTTTCAAATTGATTAGGACAAAAACACCCTGTTTAAATCACACTGGTACCTCGAACACAGAGCCTTGTTGCCTTGCTTAGAAGCTGAATAATTCAGATAAAAATGGTTGGTTCAGGAACATATATATATATATATTGTTTGATTCATATATGCGGATAATATTCTAACAAACTGCGCCAACCTCTCCGGCAAAGACCCATATAGACAGGTAGGTGTTGATACAGTACTTGTTATCAGGGAGCCTAGGTAGTGTAATGGTTAGCATGCACTGGGGGATTAAATCCTGCTTTTCTCTCTTATGATGAATTGTAATTCACCATGCTCATAACGGATAACTGTGTTTAACACTTGTTTTCACTGCTCGGCAGCACTAGTCCAATTTGATTCAAGTCCTTAGAATTTTGTTTTAGTCATAATTTTTCTTGCTTCTTTATCTGGCTTGTAACTGTTTGTAGATTGCAAACAGTCCAAAATCCCGCTTTCACTATACTTTGTATTAATCCATTTAAAAAACGTCCATTTTCATCACCCTACAACAATGGTTACACTTACAGTGACCATCATCCCATATAAGCTACGCCCTGTATGTCTGTTGGACCTAACATGTATGTATATATGTAAGTGCATTGTCTGCATGTGTGTATTGTATTATGGTCTTATTGGTATTATTATTCTTATTGGACAGGATACTCACTTATCAATGTATAAAAAGGCGGAGCGGCTCATCTTGATTATTGTGTCATTTATTACTGCCCAGTAAATTATTCGTGTCTACAACGGAAATTAATGTGGTTTGGCCTACTCGGCCTGCTTGGGCGTCCTTCGCCCGCCTGCTACTGCAGCGCCACTGCGTGTTCGTGCCCTGCGCCCCGCTATTCGGCCAGTTCGCACCGGGTTTTCAGACTTTGTAACCGGCAGTTATCCTAGCCAAGGTCTAGTATTAAACTGATCAACCCATACGATGTTGTCTTCTTTGTTTCTAGAGCGTAGCCTAACTTTATATTCTTATAATTATCATTATTATTATTATCATAAGCATTATACCAAGTTATGGACAGTGACCATTTAACAACAGCCTTTCAATTCCAGAGGGACGAGTGTAGTAGACTGCACTGACCTCTCAGCTAATCACCCACATAGAGAGGTGGGCATTATACAGAGTGATTGCATCAGGGAGCCTAGATAGCGTAATGCTTAGCACTATAACCCCGGGATGGCAAGAATGTTGGGTTCGAAACCTGATCTAGGCACCACATTTCTCATTTTCATCATGCCAACGACAATACGTACATATAACGCCGTCTTTGTCACGCTCGTACCCCTTTAAATACATTCTTTGATGAACAAATCACACAGTGAGTCGCATTCATTCTACTCACGTGTGAAGAGTCTGACTACACGGCCCTGTTCATCTAGGTCAAGTGTGTTCTTGAGCTGGTGTCGAATCCCTAGGTGATTGCCTTTGTGATTGTGATTGTGATTAGGATGCTGCGTGGCCCATTTCACCTTGACACTTCAGCTTTTTTTGTTTGCCCATCCTTATTGTACTTGTTGCTTTGCACTTGTGGCCGCTGATTGGCTACAGTGGATTGAACTTGGCGCACCGAAGGTGAACAACGGACAGGTGTTGATAACGCCTCTGAGCAGCTACCCTTTCACAAGCACCCGGTGGGACTATGTGACTCGCAGGCTTTTGAAGAGGGTTAGCGGAAAGCTTTGATATTCGAGCATTTCATGCTACTGATATTAGTAGTAGTATTAGTAGTATTATCAATATTCAATTATTCTTATTATTCTTATTATTCTTGTTATTTTCTTATTATTCTTGTTATATTCTTGTTATTCTTGTTATATTCTTGTTATTCTTGTTATATCCTTATTATTCTTGTTATATTCTTATTATTCTTGTTATATCCTTATTATTCTTGTTAGATTCTTAGTATTCTTGTTATATTCTTATTATTCTTGTTATATTCTTGTTATTCTTGTTATATCCTTACTATTCTTGTTATATTCTTGTTATTCTTGTTATATCCTTATTATTCTTGTTATATTCTTAGTAGTATTGTTATATCCTTACTATTCTTGTTATATTCTTGTTATTCTTGTTATATCCTTATTATTCTTGTTATATTCTTAGTATTCTTGTTATATCCTTATTATTCTTGTTATATTCTTATTATTCTTGTTATATCCTTATTATTCTTGTTATATTCTTAGTATTCTTGTTATATTCTTATTATTCTTGTTATATTCTTGTTATTCTTGTTATATCCTTACTATTCTTGTTATATTCTTGTTATTCTTGTTATATCCTTAGTATTCTTGTTATATTCCTAGTATTCTTGTTATATCCTTATTATTCTTGTTATATTCTTATTATTCTTGTTATATTCTTATTATTCTTCTTATTCTTATTATTCCTTTCAGTCTTATCATTCCTATTGTTATTATTGTTATTATTGTTAGATTGTTATTATGGTTATTATTGTTATTATTATTCTTATTACTCTTATTATTCTTATTATTCGTATTATCCGTATTGTTCTTAATGTTCTTATTGTTTTTATTGTTCTTATTTGTCTTCTTCTTATAATTGTTGTCATTGTTGTCATTGTTGTCATTGATGTCATTGTTGTCATTGTTGTCATTATTGTCATTGTTGCCATTGTTGCCATTTTTGCCATTGTTGTCATTGTTGTTATTTTTGGCATTTGTCATTTTTGTCTTTTTTTTGTCATTTTCGACGTTTTCGTCATTTCTTTCTGTAAATCTTGTCATTGTTGTCATTGTTGTCATTGTTGTCACTGTTTGTCATTGTTGTCATTGTTGTCATTGTAGTCAGTGTTGTCATTGTTGTCAATGTTGTCATTGTTGTCCCCCCCCCGCCCCCCGGCCCCGGTATTCCCCATCCCCTACTGGCCTATCCTCATCACGTCCCTGGCCTTCCCTTCCCTCGCCTCCCACCCCCTATGCCTTCTACCAGCCCCTCACCCCACCACTATGCCAAGCTCCCCCCACCCCCACACACACACATCCTCCTCGCCTCCGACCCCTCCCCTAGTCTGCTACCAGCATCACCCCTCACTCCACCACGACGCCCCCCCCCCCTCCCCACATCTTCCTCACCTCTGACCGCTCCCCCAGTATGCTACCAGCGTCACCCCTCACCCCACCACTATGCCCAACTTCACCCACCCCCCTCCACATCCTCTTCGCCTCCTACCCCTCTCCCGTCTGCTAACAGGGCCACCCCTCACCCCACCACCCCCCTCGCCTCTCCTGCTCCTCGGACTGCCTTGCATCCGCCCACCGGCTCCCCTCTCCCCCTCCCCCACTTCTCACCCTCCTCCTCCGGCCTCCCTCCCCCGACACACACTCACACACACATCTCTCCAGCAGCGCGGTTATAGATAGATTCGCACGGACCTCCGCTTCCCGGCCTTGCACAATGCGCGTGCAGGGCGCGCGGTGGTTGCTAGCCGCGCCGCGCCACAATAAGGCATGTTTACACTGGGCGCGATGCGGGGCGGCGCGGCGCGACGGGTCACGCGGCGGTGACGGCGGGGCGGCTCGGAGCCCCCGGGACAGTGCGCCGTGCAAATTGGCGCCCTCCCTTCTCCGTCCACCTCCCCCTCTCACACCCGCTAAAAAAAAAACTGTGCCATAACATCGCTAATAATGCCACCAGCCGCCCGCCGGTGGCGCCACCAAGCAGCAGGGGCGCGGCGGGGAGGGCGGCAGGGAGGGCGGCGGGGAGGGCGGCCGGGGCCGGGGGCCGGGGTAGGGGTAGGGCCGGGGTGGGGGAGGGGAGCTTCCGGGTAGCGCGTCGACGCGTCGGCTGCGGCGCGGGTGACGCGGGGCTTGTTTAAACAGGCCTCGGCGGTAATTGTGTCAGCCTGCCCCGCCACTAACACGGGGCGCCCGACTGTGAGGGGGCGCAAGGCCCGGGCCTAATGGGCGCCGGGCCGATACACTGTTGTCAGTAAGCTGTGAGAGATAATGCCGAGCAGAGGGTACCGGGAGGGTGGGATAGGGAGAGGTGGGTGGTGGTGGTGGTGTGGTGGTGTGGTGGGTGGGGGTTAGTGTGATATGGTGTGGTGATGGGGATGTTGGGGAGTGGGGTAAGTGATGGTTGGATGGACCTGGTTGGCTGTGGTCGTGGGTGGGTGTTGGGTGGTGCTGGAAGGTGCTGGTGGGTGGTGGGTTGGACTGGGTGGTGATGGTGATAGGTGGGAATGGTTAGGACTGGGATAAGTAGGTGGTGGGTGGGAGTGGGTTGATTAGGCTGTAGGTAGGACTGGGTTGGGTTGGCGGTGGGTGGGACTGGTTTGCGTAAGTGGTGTGTGGGACTGGGTGCGACTGTCTGTGGGTAGGACTGAGAGGAGCAGGTGGTTGATGGGACAGGGTGGGGTAGATAGTGGGTGTGACTGGGGGGGGGGGGGGTTAATGGTTATGGAATTGGGATGGGACTGGTACTGGGTGGGACCGGGTTGACTAAGTGATGTGTGAGGCTGGGTGGGGTTGGTGGGGGTGGGACTGGGTTGATTAGCTTGCGGGTGGGACTGTGGCGAGTAGGCTGTGGGTGGGACTGGGGTGATTATGTTGTCGGTGGGACTGGGTTGATTGGGCTGGTGGTTGTACTGGGTTGATTATGCTGTGGGTGGGACTGGGTTGATTAGGCTGTTGGTTTTACTGGGTTGATTATGCTGTGGGTGGGACTGGGTTGATTATGCTGTGGGTGGGACTGGGTAGATTAGGTTGTGGGTGGGAGTGGAGAGATTATGTTGTGAGTGGGATTGTGTAAATTATACTGTGGGTGGGACTGGGTTGAATAGGCTGTGGGTTGGACTGGATAGATTAGGCTTGGGGTGGGACTGGGTTACTTAGGCTGTGGGATGGACTGGGTTGATTGCCTGTGCGTGGAAGCGGATTGATTAGGCTGTGGGTGGGACTGAGTAGATTAGCTGGTGGGTGGTACTGTGTAGATTAGCCTGTGAGTGGGACTAGGTTAATTATGCGGTGGGTGGGAGTGGATAGATTAGGCTGTGGGTGGGACTGTGTAGATTATGTTGTGAGTGGGACTGTGTAGATTAGGCTGTGAGTGGGATTAGGTTGATTAGGCTGTGACTGGGAATGTGTAGATTAGGCTGTGGGTTGGACTGGGTTAATTACGCTGTGCGTGGGAGCAGGTTGATTTGGCTGTGGGTGGGACTCGGTTGATTAGGCTGTGGGTGGGACTGAGTGGAGTGGATATAGAATGTATGTTTGCCTGACTATATTGGGCGGACATTGTAGTTAGAACGGTGGCGGAACGGAAAACGGACACGCTGAGGGATGGAGTGACTTGTAGCGGAAGTCGGGCAATATGTGACGTGGCGGGAGAGAAGGATTGCGCCAGGCTTTGTGGGAGGGATTGTGGGATTTGTGCTGCACAACCTGAAAATGACAAGTGGATGTTTTGTATCGTGTGTGTATCCTCATCCTGGTACGTACATTCTGTGTACAGTCAAACCTCTCTAACCGACCACCTCCACAGATCGACCACTCCCCTATATCGATCGCTTTATTTGGGTCCCAGTCACATCTCTGAGCAGCCCAGTCACATATCCTCGCAGTTCTGAGTCACATCTCATAGCAGCCCAGCACATCTACTAGTAGCTCTGAATCAGATCTCACAGCATCCCAATCACATCTCATAGCAGCCCAGTCACATCATCGATCATCTCTGAGTCACATATCCTAGCAGCTCTGAGTCACATCTCCGAGCAGCTCTGAGTCACATCTCCAAGCAAATATGAGTCACATCTCTGAGCATCCCAGTCACATCTATCAGCTCTGAGTCACATATATGACCATACCAGTCACATCTCCTAGCTGCTCTGAGTAACATCTCTGAGCAGCACATTCTCAGTCAGGAGCACTTGGTTGTGGTAACACCTCAAAACAGCCAGGTCACATCTCCGAGCACATCACAGTCACATCTCCGAGCATATTTATTAGTTGCATATATGAGCGGGCTTGCTACTGTCATATCCCCAAGCTCACATCTCTGATGATGTTGCTGTCACATCTCTGAGCAACTCTTGGTCATATCTCCGAGCAACGTTCAGTCACATCTCCGAGCAATGTGCTGATTTCATTTACCCAGCCTTTCACCACTTTTTTGTCTGATGTTTTTTTTTCTCCACCCCTACTGCAAGCATGGGGTGAATCTTTTATCTAAATGACCACGTGACCGTCCGGCCGAACCGACTGCGGGATGAGGAGGTAACAAAGCATTCAGTGCGTTACGAGTTACATTAACTCCAGCCTCCCGGGCCGGTGTCGCAGTTTGAAAGGGTACCCGGTTTAAAATCGGGTTTTTCCCCCACAATGCGGATGCGTCAAAGTCGAATGGCAAGCCTGAAATATTGTCTGAATTTCTGGTTTGCTTCTGTCTGTAGAGGACCTCAAGAAAGGATCCCTTCAGGAATCATTGTAGTGAATATTGTATAATTGATAGTACAGTAAATCGACCGACCTTGGTACCAACTTTAAGAGGTCCATTTAGGGAGGTGGTCGGTTTAGGGAGTTCTGATATGGTTACAATTGTATTTGTGGAACGCAAATAAAGCGGTCGGTATAGGGGAGTGGTCGATCTGTGGAGGTGGTCGGTTAGAGAGCTTTCAGGGTATATATTATTTTCTGCACTATAAAGTCAACAAGCAATTAACAAGTTATTAAACATGGGTACAATCTCAATCAGGCCGAAATGCATGCGCATGCGCATTGAAAAAAGCCCCGTTTTAAACCCGGTACCCTTATAAACTGCGACACCGGTGGGGATGCAGCGGGGCGTGTGTGCGTGTGATGGGGTTGTGTGGGTGGGTGTGGGGATGTGGCTGGTGGTGTTCGGTTAGGGGAGGGAAGCAGATCGCCGATACGGATCCATCGATCTTCAGTTCAGTGAGGCGTGTCCGGGTCCCTGTGTTAGACAAAATGACTCACATGTTTGACACGGAGGATTCTGGTCAGGGGAGGGAAAAACCATCATGGCCAACAAATTCTCGACTCTTCACTGGTGAGCTGCTGATCGAGCTGCTCGTTACTGGGCGGCTGGATAGGAGCTGGTTAGCGACAACACAATGGCGGAGATGAGTG
The DNA here is from genome assembly GCA_030323885.1 of Branchipolynoe longqiensis. Taxonomy (NCBI): domain Eukaryota; kingdom Metazoa; phylum Annelida; class Polychaeta; order Phyllodocida; family Polynoidae; genus Branchipolynoe; species Branchipolynoe longqiensis. Next base: position 17,729,676 of record CM059194.1, on the reverse strand, counting down.
ATGTACACCAAATGGAGCAACTCTTTTGTAACCAGCTCACTGCGCTCACTCCACCGTTCTATCCCCGCCCCATCTCTCTACCCACCCTCTACGCACCCTCTACCCACCATTTCCCCTCCCTCTCACCAACCTCGCACAACCCGCTGCCCAGCCGCGTCCAACCCTCTCCCCACTCTGTCTACACCATCGCCTTCCCCTCTCCCCGCCCTCTCCCCACGCTGTCTACACCATCGCCTTCCCCTCTCCCCTCCCTCTCCCCACTCTGTCTACACCATCGCCTTCACCTCCCCTCCCCACTCTGTCTACCCTCGCTCCCCTCTCCGCCCTCTCCCACTCTGTCTACACCAATGCCCCCGCCCTCTCCCCACCCTCCCCACACCCTGTCTACACCATCACCTCCCACTGTCCCCACCCTCTCCCAACTCTGTCTACACCATCGCCTTCCCCTCTCCCCGACCTATCCCCACTCTGTCTCCACCATCGCCTCCCCTCTCCCCCGCCCTCTCCCCATTCTGTCTAAACCAACGCCCCCCACTCTGCCTGCCCTCTCCCCACTGTGTCTACACCATCACCTCCCTCTCTCCCCACCCTATCCCCACTGTGTCTACAACATCGCCCCACCCTCTCCCCACCCTCTCCCCCCTCTGTCTCCACCATCTCCTCCCACTCTACACATCCCTCCCCACCCTCTCCCTGCTCTGTGTCCACCAACTTCCAACCCAATTCTGTCTCCACTCTCCCCCCCCCCCCCACAATCTCCCCAGCACTCACCCACACTCCCACCAACATCCACTCCCAGCCGCACACTCACTCATAGCCAAACCCACTCTCACATACTCACACCCACATCCACACCCAGCCGCACACTCACTCATAGCCACACCCACTCTCACACACTCACACGTACATCTACACCCAACCACACACTCACTCATAGCCACACCCTTATATACATGCACCCACTCTGACCCACTCACACCCACGCCCACGCCCACGCCCACGCCCACACCAAGCGACACACCCACTCAAAGCCACACACATTCATATGCACCCACTCTCACAGACTGATGCGCACAGTCATGCTCCCAATATATACCAACGCACATTCTCATCCAGGCACCCACATATACGCCCATTGTTTTTGTAAATATGTTTATTCTGCTGACTACGGTAAGTTGTCAGCATGAGAGCTGGTTTTTGTTAGTAATAGTAATAGTAACATTGAACATGGATCTAGCCATTTCATAACTTTGTCTAAATGTGAACGTGATTGACAAGACTACCAGATTAGATACCATTAGCTGAGTGCCATTAATATAGATAACCCTTGATGCTGCTATTCCGGTAAACCATCAGCAATCAGAATTAATTAGATATTCTAGAAAATCAATAGTGACTAATGGTTGGTTGTTGGAGTTTCACATTCTGGCAACAACTAAGGTCATAGCAAGATGGGTACCAACTTCTGACAGTGCACACTCATAGTGACTTTATAGTGTGGCCCCACTGGGAAACCAGGCTGCCACCACCATGACCCAATATCCCACTCAGTCACATTATCCTGACACTGAGCTCACCAGTGGTCCTTGCCCTATCCTACTAATGCTGAAAGCCAAGCTTTGAAGGGACAAGTATCAATTTTGTAAGTCATTACTTTGACTCGACCGGGAATTGAATTCCCGATCTCCCGCACAGGAGGGACGGGACGCCTGCGTTCTCCCGATTCGGCCACCGACCACGCCCACCCGGTCACACGTGGAAAGCGGTGTAGGCTGCCACCCAGCAGTGCCACTTCTCGCGAGGATTACTAGGGGAGATCAGTTTGAGATTCAGACCTGATTCGCCCGGGGCATCATTAATCACGTGGTGCCATTATTCTCGCTCCTGGAATGAACATAAAGCAACTAGGGTTACACCGACATGGACGCCAGCCACGTGACCTATGACCTCTGTGATCTGACCTGCAGAGGTCACAGCTGTGACCTACGTGTGTGTGTGGGTGGGTGGGTGGGTGAGTGGAAGGTGGATGGAGGTGGTGGGGATTTTGAGGATGGGATGTTTGGGTGTGGGGGCGGGGGGGGGGGGGGGGAGGGGAGAGAGGAGGCTGTCAAGTGTCACCTATGTTTGATGTGGTTTACAAATCAAAGCTGGCTCAAAAATTTCACCAAGTCGCACAAAATATTCACCGCTTCGTACATGCTGTTCCTGCCATTTTAATGTTTCAGTAGCAACTACTATTTTGGTAATGACGAAGATTCCTTGCCCACTTATCTCACCAGAGGGCGTGGATATATTTAATACATGTTGATAAAGCCAAAAGCACCAATTAAAATATAGATATTTGCTTATATTTAGTGTTTTAAGAATTGCATGTTAACTGTTGATACATCTGCTACTCATAGCGTCTATGCGTGTCCAGTTTATCGGAAAACCTCCCCTGGTGTCGCCACTGAAGGACCCCACCCCCACCCTCCCCCCACTACGCTACTCACTTCCGGTCAGATGCCACGCCCGGTGGCCAATCAGAGACAGGTTCCCTGCACACTGTGCTCTTGCACCGCTGTCACGTGACACGAACCCCGAGTTTACGAGAACCGCTACAACAATGTGAGCCTTTTTTGTTTTGTTTAATCTTTGTTTAATGAAAGAACAATCGCCCGACGAAATATGGCCAGGGTGATGTGTGTGTGCGTGTGTCTGTGAGGGACGGGGGTCGGGGGAAGGTGGAGGGGGGGGAGGGTCAGCGACGACCTGCTTGACCTCTCATTCCATCCAGAGGTCACCAGCCGGAAGGGTCATCAAACACGTCGGGGGCTCGTGGGCGCGGTGGTGGAGACCTCTAGGAGCAGGAATCAGAACCCTGACCGACAAATGGCCGCTGGTTTTGCCGGGCACGGCGGGTCTGTGCTTGACCATTGTCCGGGCCGGCTTGGGGCGGGCTGTCACGCCGGCTAGTGGTCAATGCGCCCCGGCGTCGGACAATGCGGCGGCCCGGGGTCAATCAAACGCGCCCTATCGGTGCCTCAGATTTATCAGCCCGGCGGCCAGGCGGGGCGCGCCGGCCGGCCGGGTCGGCGGTTAGGGGGTGTTTAAGGGCTGAGGGTCAGTGGTCACGTGACCTCCGTCACTCCCCCACCACACACACACACTCATTGGTCCATCAGGGATGGGACTGTTGTTGTTGGTTGTTGTTTTACATCCTAGCAATAACTAAGGTCATATCAGGACGGGTACCGACTTGTGACAGTGCACACTCATGGCAACTTTATAGTGCTGCCCCACTGGGAAATCAGGCCACGGACACCCTGATCCGATATCCCACTGTGCCACATTATCGTGACACTGACCTAACCACTCCTTGCCCTATCCTATTAATGCCGAGCAACAAGCTAGGAAGCAGCAAGTATCATTTATAAAGTCATTGGTTTGACTGGACCGGGAACCAAACTCCCGACCTTCCGCAGGCCAGGCCCGCGCTCTACCGATTAAGCTACCGTGCACGGATGGGAGTGAGTGGGTGTTGGGTGAGTGCTGGTGAGGGTAGGGGTGGGGCTGGGGCTGGGGGGGGGGGGGGTCAGGTGATCAGTAAGGGTGGTCAGTTCATGAATCAACTTCAGATATCATAACGTATTCGTTACACACGTCGGTTATAAGTTATAATGCCTGCCGTTGGAGATTATCACTGAACATTAATTTTAAAAAATGGACAGCTTTATTTCATATTAAAAATAAATAAAACAAATAAAGATAATGTAATGTTATTTTGAAGGGGGTGGGCTTTTGGGGGTGGTTTGCGCATGCCCGTGACCTTCAGGCTTTACTTAGGTATAACACAATTAACAGCAGGTTCCGGCAGCCAAATCTATCGATGTAAAAATGTCAATAAATAAACTGTTAATTGTAGACATATCATTGTGCATGTTGGCCCGAGGCTAACATGAGTAATTTGCTCACGAGGCTGCTGTCTGTTTACCTTTCCTGCTAAATCGCCCTCTCTGCTCTCACTCACTTTGCTTCTGGCACTGCTACACTGCACACCGTTTCCCTCACCGCTGCTACTCTGCACGTTGCTTTCCTGCCGGTGCACATCGCATACCGTGTTTACCGAGGTGATAGTAACCTTTGTCATTCGCCAGCTCTTTCTTTCATGTTAAGTATTATCGTATGTTTTTAATGAACTGAATTTAATTTTAGCAGTGAATAATTACTAATATTAGATGTTGTATAAACCATTGCAATATCCGTCACACTTTGTTGATATCATTGCTCGCCGCTGTGCCCGTCGTGACAGTGTCAGTTACCTCTCCTTACTCGATATAATCACACTGGCAGTTCTTTATCTAGTAGAATTCTATGTTATTAAGTCACGCTCACAAAGTACAGAATTTGGTGTCAGCATTGACTCGACATAAATAAATAGAATATTAAACAATTTTCATGTAAGTAGTGCAACTATTATTTCTGTTATGTGATTAACTTTGCTTGCTTGTCCTTATCCTGGTGACAGTAAATAGGCACCTCAATGACTCGTCCTACTTATAGCCGACTCAGACTACTGTGGGTATTAACATTATTCTCGCTGGCCGGGACCCGGCACGCTACTGTCACCGCCAAGAGTGTGGTGACAGAAGTTCATCTGAAGTACTGTAAGTATTATTTATTTGAGTTTTTATTAACGTATGCTCACTTGTGCTTATCGTGGTGGCAGTGAAAGCGACTGGCTGATTCCAACATTTAATTCTGTACCAGCGCTAGGTTAACTGCGGTTGTGAAGTTCTGTGTCTAATATGCCATGTTGTGACAATCTGAGAACGACCGAGAATAGCTACATACTCCCGTTCTACTCATGCTTGACTGACTCCGTGTTGCACCTGACTGTGGCCGACAACAAACTAACATAACCGTGGCGTTTTACTATTGAGGTCACGTGTTAGGTCACCTGGTTTGGTCACTTGAGCTTCGGATTTTAACTGTCGACATGGCTGCTCACTGCTGTTCCGGCGGGCTAGGAAACTGCTGCAAGAAGCTTCCTTACATAATTTGCCCGCTTACTGCTCAGTGCTGTCCTGGTGAAGACTAGGATAATGTCTCCTAAATGCTCACTTTGCTGCTCAGTCCTGTCCCGGCGGGCTAGGATAATGGAAGCTACGCGTTCACCCGCGTGCTGCTCAGCACTGCAATCATCAATGGCGGGCTAGGATAATGTAAACTACACGTTCAACTGCTTGCTCCTCAGTGCTGTACCGGAGGGCTAGGATAATTGCATAGAGGAGTGTCCCTATCTATTATGCCATTAAGTCATGCTCATAATTAACAAAATGTAATTGTAGGGGAACTGCTTGCTCCTCAGTGCTGTACCGGAGGGCTAGGATAATTGCATAGAGGAGTGTCCCTATCTATTATGCCATTAAGTCATGCTCATAAGTAACAAAATGTAATTGTAGCCACCATAGTATCAGAATTTGATCTGAAGCAGTGCAAGATTATGCTGTGTGAACATCTCCACGCATCACGAGTCTGTTCCCGAGTTGATAACTGCTGCTGCTCACCACTGTTATGCTCGCCGGTGTGTCTCAACACGTAGTAGTTGATCACAGATTAATGTGCTGCCACAGTAAAGGTAAAAATGTTGTTGCTAGCCAGCTAATTTGTTTATTTTTAGTTGACTGAACCAGCAAAATTCAGTTATTAACATTCCTTCCAGCTGTTATTCCAGTGACAGCCAGCTCATTTCTTCATGTAGGACCTAACATTAATAAGTCACGCTCAGAATTAACAGAATTTGATTTGAAGTAATGGACAAATATAATCTTAGCAGTGAAGAGTAATGCTCCTAAATGACAGAAGTTGTTCAAAGAAATATAATTTTATCATGATTTTCGCTTATTATGCTTCCTCACGTCTTACCGCAAGTGTTCATGTTTTGTTCTTGTTTTACATCCTAGCAATATCTAAGGCAGTATCAGGACAGGTGACGATGTGTCTGATTTACTAGTGCTGCCACGCTGCGATACCGGACTGCCAGTGCTGTCAGATTAGGCTGAGAAACTGCCAAAGATAAGTGATTCCCTCCTACCATTCCCCTAACTTGGCTAGGATTTTAACTAGTTAGTCTCCATGACGGTCTTTCCCCTATTCCAAAAGTCAGCCATTAGTGTGACGTTGGCATCATCCTGGACGTTTATACGTTGTCAACTTTGCCAAGAGTTTCATCTTTATTTAGCTATTTATGATGTAGTATGTAGTAGTACGCTTCCAAACTATTTGGAAGCTCGGCTTCTGGTCCCTTGAGCTCTAAAATATTCCTAACTGGAGGGCTTTGCTCTCAGACTTCCTTGATAAATCCCTCATTGACAATCTCGGGTTTTGTTGGCCTCTTGATTATATTCCTAGTTCTCCGTCACCCTCCTTCACTAACCATACACCTGCGCTGATCTAGAATATACATATTTGTGCAAATATTTTAAAAGAGCTGAATCTTGGGCTGATAATAGGTCCGTTCTCAGAGCCACCCTTTGAACCCTGGTTTCAGGTAAGCCCCATGATGACCCATTCGAAAAAGAACTGTAATCCAAGGCTGGTCATCATTGAGTTGAGCTTTCCCCCAGTCAAAGAAATTATATAATGTACTGCCTGCCAATATGAAACAACTGAAATGAGAAAACAGCTTCAAAGTATAGCAGGGAAGATTAATCATCTTGCCAAGTGTTTAAAGTTGGCTGCCAGGTTCACTAACCGAATTCTGCTGCTCTCAGCGCTACCCCTCTGAGAGGCTCATTCCCTCTTATTCCAGACCTCCTTATGGATTTAGAATGGTTCCAAAAATTTGCAGCAACATTTAAGGCGATTCTGTTAATTCCAAGTCAACCACCTAGCCCTTGGATCATTGAATGTGACGTGACCTTGACAGCTGCTGGGGCATTCTCCAGTTCTAACTATTATAGAGCACAGTTCTCGCAAGTCGTGTTAGATAAATTTACAAATATAGCCCAGCTCGATGGCTAAATCTAGTTCTAGCAATTACCTCTGTCTTGCCTCCTGACCCAGCTAACTACCCCGCAATCATTAATACTGACAATCAAGCATCGCACCAGGTACTGTACTCGGGCAGGGGTCGGCTTCCGATCTTATGTGCTTGTGCACGCCAGCTGTGGTTGATATCAGCAAACAATAATTTCGAAATTGAAGTAAAGTTTAAACCGGGTACCAAATTGGTATTGGTGGATATCTTAATGAGATCTTTTGATGATTCTACTCTTAAAGATAAAGTGTCTGCGCTTTGCATTTCGCTCGGCCTGATTGAAATAAATGTACTTCTTCCTTTGACATCCTCGATTTCGACCTTTAAATGCTCATGTTATGTATCCAGCCTGGAAGATAGTACGTTGTTTGCCTCTATCTTCCAGGCTAAGCGAAGAATCACCACCGTCGATTCATCTTGATGTACCGTGCCGGCCTGGCTAAGCGCACCTGGCAAAACAAGTCAGCACATATAAGGCGATATCTGCTCTTCGCTGAGAGGCACTCCTTCCCAACTCTGGCACCCCCCCCCTGATGATCCATCTTTCCTCCTGCCGTCATCACGCCCTTTGATACTGCAACTGCTGACCAAGACACTCCGAGATGCCTTGCCGCCACCACAAATCTCTACACGTCCTGCTACTCTCCATAGCCTCCGTAGAGGTACTGCTTAAGCAGGTGTCTTCCTGGTCTTCCCTTGCCCTCACTGATGTCAGCAGGCACCTGGGAAGACCTCCTTCCAAGCCTACCTGTCTCTTGTCGAGTTTACTGCTGCTCCATCAGCGCTCGCACATTTGTTGGGTGAGCGCTGATCTGACGTGTTACTACCCATCTCTGCATTGGGCTGAATTTCCTGGTTATGCATTCCAGTCAGCATATGTTTACTGGCCTCTGTCGCCACCTGATACATCTTGAACACCTGCCAAGGTCCGACTTGTTTTTTATTAAATACTTTATTTAATCCAGTTGCTGCTTCTGTTTCTTTTCTGTCCTGTTCTCTTCCATTACAGCCGAGTGTAGCGAATTGTGCATGTTGGCCCGAGGCTAACATGAGTAATTTGCTCACGAGGCTGCTGTCTGTTTACCTTTCCTGCTAAATCGCCCTCTCTGCTCTCACTCACTTTGCTTCTGGCACTGCTACACTGCACACCGTTTCCCCACCCACCCACCCACTTTCTCGGGGGGTGAGCGCTGATCTGACGTGTTACTACCCATCTCTGCATTGGGCTGAATTTCCTGGTTATGCATTCCAGTCAGCATATGTTTACTGGCCTCTGTCGCCACCTGATACATCTTGAACACCTGCCAAGGTCCGACTTGTTTTTTATTAAATACTTTATTTAATCCAGTTGCTGCTTCTGTTTCTTTTCTGTCCTGTTCTCTTCCATTACAGCCGAGTGTAGCGAATTACAGAAAAAACAATTCAAAATAATGATGATATTTCTATCTGCTGTCATTTTCTTGTTAGATATTTAAGCGTTGACATTGAATATATAAATGTGTGAGCAGATTTTTATTTAAATTGGAAATTTAAGTAATGATAATTAAAGATAAGATGAAGAAAGTAATGGAACAATGTATGGGGAGTTCTGCTAGCCCATGTGACATGCACGAGTATAAAGACATGTATAATTTCAGGTCTTAAATTAATGAGCCAGGCAGATTTGAAATGGAAATTTGTCAAACTATGTTTAAATGAAATGCATAAATAACATCATCATCATCATCATGCTGTCGGTCGCGATGCGACAAAGACTGCTTTCATTACTTGACTGCCGCTCTCCATTTAGCTCTCTGCTGTGAGAGTTGCATCCATGAGTTGGTCTTAATGTCTCTCAGCTTCAGGTTTCTCTTGATGGTATCCCTGAACCGGAGACGGGGGCGCCCTCTCTTTCTGTAGCCAGAAGACAGTTGAGAATAGAGGATCTGCTTTGGTAGCCTGTCTGATGACATCCTCATGAGGTGTCCAGTCCACCGGAGATTCTTTTTGATCAGAAGATCTTCCATAGAGGGCAGCCCCATCCGTTTGAGCATAAATAACAATACTCTTAATATTAATCGCATATTTACTATATCATTCTCACTTGCTATCCGGACCGCACTTCGTCCACAGCTCTCTCTATCTCCTCTTCGCTGGCCATGCTCCCCCTTGATATTGTCTGAAAACAGTTCCAGAAGGGGGAGTCCTACTCTTACTCTGTCTGTGTCTTTGGCTCGCCGGCTGGTCACCATAGAGCAAATAGACATGGTCCTTTGACTCAACTCACCTGATTTCTCTTTCCTATACTGTACCCTTTTTTTTCTCCCAGGCTTACTTCTCCCCCTGATCAAGGGAGTTGTTTGCTTGGGTGGGGCCCTTTACCTTTATGTTTCTCTCACTTTGTTCTCGTTGCTGGAACCGCTGGACGCGTCTTTACCTGTCCCTTCCTCAGAAACCCTTGCTGCTGACTGCTGGATACAAGCGCTGTGCTACCAACGGACTGGAGTGATTCTGGAACGCCACAACGACTCATCATTTAATCATTGTAAAGACATCCCCCAGCTTCTACAACCGTCCCACCAGAAGATTATTCTTCAACGAAATATTGGGCCAATCTATCGGTGCCTCTCTATAATGCTGCAGTTCTGCAGCCAGTAACCATTGTAAGGTTAGAAACACCCCAGAAGTCAAGTATATAATTCAAAACAAGTGTATCGTTTTTAAAGGAACGTTTCTTGTTAATGACCAGACGCAGCTGGTATCAGGGCGACCAGGAGCCACTCACAGGTGGCACCATAGTGGCAGAAGCAGGAACTAACTCCTATGACAGTAGGATAGTAGGTAATAACTATTATATAGAAGAGAACTGAGAAGTGGTAGTGTCCTTGTTTATATTCCCATACTAGATTATAGAGCACACATATATGTATCTATCTATATATTACATATATTTAATCTGAATTGGCCAAAATACCAACATTTAAGCGTAGCTCAATTCGTACCGTTGGCACTAGTACACAATAATCAGTTATTCTGTTATTTAACAACAACCAATAGTTGTGTCACTGCCAGGTTATATCAGACCGTTTTTATTTTGAATAAGAAGTTGAAGTAAGCTTAATGCTATTTAGGCCATGTACAGGAATAACTATTAAACAATGAATCGCAGTCTATGGGTGTGAATTGGAAAGATATTTACTTCACAGCAGTTTATACAAATAAATTAATATAAACACCGAAGTATTCATATGAATCGCAGTGTGTGTGAGTGTCATTCGTGAGAGTGCTTGGAGACAAAGACATTGTACAGTAGTTTATTCAAATATTATGCAATAATCATTATTTTAATAGCCATAAATATATTAAAGGGACATATTTACTACATATAACCATTTATATATATATATATATTATATATATATATATATATATATATATACACATATATGTATTTATGTGTCTGTATTTATTACGTAAATAGTGTTGATAACGGCTTCACATCCGATACAAAAACGTAATAGTAATATCGTATATATATGTATTTACTACGTAAATAGTGTTGATAACTGCTTCAAATCGGATACAAACTAATATTAATATGATATATATAAATATATGTGTATATTTACTACGTAAATAGTGTTGATAACGGCTTCAAATCCGATAAAAACTAATATCGGATTGAACCGTCTGAAATCACTTTGGGGTGTTTAGTTTTTGTTTGGTTACATTAGTTCTTTAAGCAGGGACAATTTCAATCGTGGGCGATTGGTCTTCCTCAAACTAAAGAAAGGTACACAATATATATATATATATATATATATATATATATGGCAGAAAATCAAAGACATTGGACTACGCAACTCTACCGCCACCACGAACTACACAGCCACCCATTCACTATTCAATTCATTCTAATTAAATTAACACGTCGTTTATTTCCTTAAAAACCCATCATTACCAACCAACAATTCACTCGCTATCAGTTACTCGGACAAGTTTATTGACGACACACAATTTTCCCGAGTAGCAAATTGCCGGCCGGCCTTACTACTCATAAGGACAACTGCTATCTCTCAGCGTCTGGGCGGGCACTTCTTTTGATGCACGGCGGTTCCCTATGGCGGTCAACTACCACCTGTAGGAGTAGGGCTCTCAAGACGCCTCCCCGCTAATTGTACACTCGGCTTAAATGCTTCCGGGTCAAGGGTTAAACGCCCATCGTACCGGAAGTTGGGCTACTAGTACTACGCGGCGGCGCACACCTTTCGCCGCATATCAAGAGTGAAATTAGTAGGGTCAACATTAAAAATACTACATTTTTTCTTTGTTTTTCTCTAAATTGTATTTCATTTTATTTCATCTATTTTATATTTTATTTACTTATGGTGCAGTCACACTACGACGCTTATCCCGGTGACCCGTCAGCGTTGAAAATAAAATCTTACGCGTCGAGAAACGTCCAACTTTTCGGCGGTTTGGGGACAAAGTTTGGCATCAGCGCGGCGCATTATTCACGCGCGGCCAACGGGTGTCGACGCGTTGGAGGAAAAAAAAAAAAGTTTGGCGCGACGTGCTCATATTACCTTAGATGTTGGTAGGACGTAAACCAAGAAAGCAACGATTTGGCGCAACGTGTGCAGACGACCCGCCCGCACGCGCGCCGTCTACCTAGCGTTCCCATAACATTATTCTGGCGCGTCCAACGGAGCTCGACATCTGCCTAACGTCCTCCTAACGTCCTTACCCATATATTTGCACGCGCTGCCGGTCGTTGGTTTTTTTGACTGGCTTAAAACCTTGGGCGACCGGCAATGCGCGCCGACGTTGTCCGCCGACCATCAACGTCAAGGATAGTGTACCGACATGTACCGACGCGCGCATAACGCGCCCCCAGCGCGTCTCGATATTTCACTAATTATCGCCCAAAATCAACACACGTCGACGGGTCGCCGGCGAGAAGCGTCGTAGTGTGACTGCACCATTAAACATGTTATTAGGAGCGAGCATAGTTGGTGTGTTTACCCTGTCCATAACATACAAGTTTGTGATAGAACTTATTTTCAATGCTGAGCAGTCTTAGTGATTAGCTTGTGGTTTATTGTCTTGAATGGTTTGTTAGTAATTTGGACCATCCTGATATGACGTTAAATGTTGCCTGGACGTAAAACTCCAACAACCAACCAACTAAGTAATTTGCAAGTGTATTTATCTCCGAGCTACATCAGAGCTTCCTGGTCCACAATTGCCATTCTTGAAGGGTAACATGTTGACACGCCAAAACCCTCTAATGCTTATGTTACCCATTGGTTCCTGGGGGGGGAATTTTTTTTTTGTATGTCCCCTATATGTCCCAATAGACGCACACTGCGCGAGTGCAGACACATGGATGCGCATCTATTCAAAGTTAAAGAATTTCATTGATTTGTTTTTGTCATGCCTCTGAAATAAAGTGGGATGGTCTTATTTCATGTGCATTCAGTCCGAATATGAACGTACATTTCTGTGTGCTTTCAATCTTGAAATGGCGGGTGTGCTTCTATTGATTGGTTAGCGGGCTTCTATTGGGACATATAGGGTATATGTTGTTTGTGCTCTTCAATGGATTTGATGTTTCTGGTTGTGATCGGCTGTTCACTCCAGATCTGTGATGTCATAGATATGGTGGTTCTGTCATAGCTTGCCACAGTAGGTCTTTATCTTTAAATATTCAAACCAATAACAACAACTGGTGACGATCCTGTATTTGGAATTTGCCCAAGCTTAAAGTTGCATAGTCCGATAAAAGCATAACATATTCGAAAGGAAAATACTTATCTAGATTTGAACCCGCATATCCAACTTAGATACTGGTTTACTTGCTAAGTATTTGGTGCTGCTCAGAACGGCATACTGTGTCAATTTCATAGAACCTGTTACTATTGAAGCCTATGGGATGAGTGTTTTGGCAAGCGTTCCAAACTTGATTTTGCATGTTTACACTTCAAATATCTCTGTAGTTAGCTATTTCAAATCAAAGTTACTTGAAGCTCATGTAAGATAGATTCTAACGATCAACCTAATATATTTATCTTAGAAAATGATAGAAACTAAAAACCATCGGACTATGCAACTTTAACATGAAAAGAACTAATGCTTAAATGACTCTTACCAATACCAATCTAATATTTCAGAGACCGAATAATATTTGGTTTGTTTTTGTGTATATTCCTTAAAGAACTGACTTTGCTATATTTACTGAAATTTTCTAGAATCCAATTAACCAATTTGAAAAGGACCTTTCAGACCGAATTATATTTGGCTATATTTGTATATATTTGGAAACCACCGACTTTACTACACATACTGAAATTTGCTAGAAATGCGGGGCATTTTGGGCGACAGCACTGACATGTTCAAAGATATTGACTTAGTATTTCGAACAAATCCTCCAGTGCGACTGCCGCTGGTCAACAGACTGTTCAGCATTGAAAATAAGTGCTATCGCAAATTTGTAGGTTTTTTTTTTTTTCCTAAATGTATTTTATTCAAGGAATAATGTCTTTTGTCAGCGGTCAACAGCCGAAGGTGGAACCACCGGTATAGTGTTGGGTCTTACAGCGCATAACAATATAACAATAATTTCCTTCCGTAATTTTATACGCACATAATACGTGACATTACATAATGACTGGAACAATTAGTCTCTAAGTTATACGTATAACTATAAGATTAAATGAAGTTAGACGTCTTGGTTTCGACAATTCGTTGTTTTCATCGGATTATGGACCGGACCGGATGGCCGATTGAGTTGAGCGTCCGTCTCCCGTTTTGGTAGATCATGGGATTCGAACCCACAGATTCGAACCCCAGTCGAGTCAAACCAATGATGTAACAATTTATACTTGTTACTTCCTAGCCAGGCTCTCGGCATTATTAAGATAGGGCAAGGACTGGTTGGCTCAATGGCAGGATTATATGCTGACGGGAATATCACCTTATGATGCTAGCGGCCTGGTCTCCCAGTGGGGCAGCACTATAAAGTTGTCATGAGTGTGCACTGTCAACAATCCGTACCCATCCTGATATCACATCAGATGAAGCCAGGACGTAAAACTCCAACAACCAACCAGCCAATCCGATTGTGCAGCTATAAGCGGGCAGAATTGCGATTTGTGTCGGTGAATCGTTAGTGTAGTGGCCCCCCACCCGGACACAGCGTTCCATTGACCGCCTTCTGAGACGGCAAACGGCGACGGCGTTGTCTTTAATTTGCCTGTCATATTCGGTTATGCGGCATGATGAAACCGTGACTACCGCCATAGCAACCTCCCTAACAACCGGCGCAGCAACCGCGTGTCGCAGCGGTCGCCATAGCAACGGCCGTAGCCGTAGCGACTGCCGTAGCGACGAGCTCGCCCAATGTGTGCGCAGCTAAGAAACACTCTTTTATATTTGGGTGGCCACGTGCCCGATTAGCTGCTAATAGACCTTTTCCCAGAGAGCAGCCTGCACAATGAGTGCCTACCCACATTAGTTATTGCCACTGCCGTCAGATGGCGTGGTCGTGGTCGTGGTGGTGATGGTTGTTTGGTCATTGGAGTTTTACATCCTGGCAACATCTAAGGTAATATCAGGATGGGTACCGACTTGCAACAGTGCACACTCATGGCGAATTAATAGTGCTGCCCCACTGGGATACCAGGCTGCCACCACCATGACCTGATATCCCACTCAGTCAGATTATCCTGACCCTTAGTCAACCGGTCCTTGCCCTATCCTAATAATGCCGAGCGCCTGGCTAGGAAGCAACAAGTATCAATTTTTAAGTCATTGGTTTGATTCGACCCGGGTTCGAATATGTGGGTTCGAATCCCACGATCTACCAAAACAGGTGGTAATGGTGGTGGAAATCCACTATTATACCTTTTCCACACACCCGGCGGCACAGCGAGTGAGCTCCTACCCATAACATTAGACATACAGCAGGCTTTTTGTTTGTTTTGTTTGTGTTCCAACCGTTGATTAGTCAAGCCAAATTTCAATCGCAGACGATTGTTTTTAGTCATTCCAGTCTTCATTGCCCTATCCCGGTAATACCAAGTGCCTGGTTAGGTAGCTGGCAAGAATAATATTTTAAGTCATCAATTTGACTTGGCTGATATTCTAAGCAAACAGAAGAAGTGAGTTATCATCTCATTCGTTTCCAATTTTCTGTCTAACTTAATAACATTGCAGCATTCATTTCTTTTTCAGAAAATAGAATTACCCGACAGATGAAAAGCTAGTGACCCTATTATATTACAACTTGACGGATTACTATGACTTACAAATATATACTTGTCGCTATCTAGCCTGGCATCTGGTAATACGAAACAATGGACAATCCGAAACCTTGACCACTACAAAAAACTACTAAAGAAAGAAACTACTTCCCAACAGAACTAAAATCACACCTTCCCCTGAGCACAGTCACTGCTTGCTTTGCAATAGCGTAAAAAGCAAAAGACATGCCAGAAAAATGGTAGATACAAAAAGAATAATATGGACACTAGCCCCCCCTAAGCACTAAGGACATCAAAGAAACCATCACCACATGGCACAGTCCATCTGGGTATGTGTAATGGCACAAACCAACACAGAAATGGACAGGCCATGGTCATTCATCTGATCCATCCTGAAATGCAAAATGGCTAAGCAAGCAACACAGCCATCCCACCTCGTCGCAATCTTGAAGAGTCTGGGTGTGTTCTGGCGCACCGGTGCACTATCTAAGGACATGACTTGAGTGAAAGAGGGTTGCAACAAACCAATATGGGATGGGATCCTCTCCCGCAAGCCTACATGACACCCAAGAAGATGTACATAGTAGGCTAAGGTATCATACTCAAACCAGACAAAAACTCTGGAAAAAATACAAAAGAACTAACGTAGATTGTTACTAATGCCCAACACCATGAGAGACTGGCCTGAACTGAAACAGGTAAACACCCCTGGTACTACTCCTGGTCAAAGGATCAGAACAAAAACAACATCACAGCTGTCCAGCGTTGAAAACAAGCGCCCTCATGGGGGCTTATACATTATGGGCAGGGTAGATACCTTTGTAAAAAATATTTACAAAATAATAATAATAACAATTTTAAAAAGGGCAAGGAGCAGTGGAATGAGAAAGACCAATTGTCCGTGATTGGAATTTCCCCTGTTTAATCAAGTACTGTACACACACACAAGAAAACATTTTGATGTTGGTAGGATTCTGCTGGGGATTTCTTACTGCGACAGTATGGGTGGCCGGGTGGGGACGGAGGGGGGGGGGGGGGGGGGGGGGCTGGGGGTATGTGAGGAAGGCAATGGAAGAGGAGAGAAGGGAGGGATATCGACTTGAATGACTGATTGAGAAATCTGCCAAACAACTGCCCATTTGCCTGCCAACAAACAGAGTGTCCCAACCTATAAAGGTCGGCGTTAACGTTGGGTGGGTTGTCATTAACTCGCATCTTGAGGGCCTGCACTCCATGCCTGCCCTCAATGCGGGTTAGGGGGGGGGGTGATGATGGGGGGGGGGGGGGTGATGGGGGTGGAGGAATGCTGAGGCTGTGATTTAAGGTGGCTGTTTCCTCTCCTGTGTGTGTGTGGTCATCACGATGGTGGTCGGTTGAATCTATTTAGAATAGAGTGTATTACTAGGTCATATTCTTTCTGTTGCGTGATTTAAAATGAAAGGTTTCTCTTGTGTGTGTGTGTGTGTCAGGATTGTGATGATGGACAGTTGACTCTATTTGGAATGCAGTGTCTTACTATGATATATACTCTTTCTGATGTGTGATGTAAAATGCATGGTTTATCTTGTAATATTGTTGACTCTATTAGGAATGCAGTGTCTTACTATGATATATACTCTTTCTGAGGTGTGATGTAAAATGCATGGTTTATCTTGTAATATTGTTGACTCTATTAGGAATGCAGTGTCTTACTATGATATATACTCTTTCTCATGTGTGATGTAAAATGGATGGTGTATGTTGTATTAAGTTGTAATACCGTTGACTCTATTTAGAATGCAGTGTCTTACTATGAGATATACTCTTTCTGATGTGGGATGTAAAAGGGAAGGTTTATCTTGTATTAAGTTGTAATCTTGTTGATTCTATTTAGAATGCAGTGTCTTACTATGATATATACTCTTTCTGATGTGTGATGTAAAAGGGATGGTTTATCTTGTAATATTGTTGACTCTATTAGGAATGCAGTGTCTTACTATGATATATATTCTTTCTGAGGTGTGATGTAAAATGGATGGTTTATCTTGTAATATTGTTGACTCTATTAGGAATGCAGTGTCTTACTATGATATATACTCTTTCTGAGGTGTGATGTAAAATGGATGGTTTATCTTGTAATATTGTTGACTCTATTAGGAATGCAGTGTCTTACTATGATATATACTCTTTCTGAGGTGTGATGTAAAATGGATGGTTTATCTTGTAATATTGTTGACTCTATTAGGAATGCAGTGTCTTACTATGATATATACTCTTCCTGAGGTGTGATGTAAAATGCATGGTTTATCTTGTAATATTGTTGACTCTATTAGGAATGCAGTGTCTTACTATGATATATACTCTTTATCATGTGTGATGTAAAATGGATGGTGTATGTTGTATTAAGTTGTAATACCGTTGACTCTATTTAGAATGCAGTGTCTTACTATGAGATATACTCTTTCTGATGTGGGATGTAAAACGGAAGGTTTATCTTGTATTGAGTTGTAATATTGTTGATTCTATTTAGAATGCAGTGTCTTACTATGATATATACTCTTTCTGATGTGTGATGTAAAATGGATGGTTTATCTGGTAATATTGTTGACTCTATTTAGAATGCAGTGTATTACATGGACTATGATATATACTCTCTCTGATATGTGATGTAAAGTGGATGGTTTATCTTGTATGTATATGGACAATAGCATGATTGTAGTCACTTAGCTCTATGTAGGATCATGTGTATAACTATGCATTATTCTTTCGGATGTGTGATCCAAAGTTGATAGTTTATCTTGCATGTGTGCATGTACATATGGCATCAGGATGGTAGAAACTTTGTTCTAGTTAGCGTCGGACCCTATCACTACATCATATTCTTATGATCGTAGCTTGCGTGGGATTATATGTACAAATTAGTTGCTTCCTGACTAAAGCAATAATCCGCTCTCCATCCATCGATTCACATCGACTAATGACTGTAAATAACACCATCTCACATACAATATGCAAACGTCATTTTCTATCCCACATAAAGATCTAAGCAAGATCTAAATCCTTTTCTATAAAGCTTACAGCAGAGATCCTTAGGTAAGGCGTCCAGACTAGACAATTGCCATCCAGGGTTAATCCCCATTATGACTTACCTGGGTCTCATATAGCTTATATATATATATATATATATATATATATATATATATACATATATGTATATATATATATATATATATATATATATATATATATATACAGCGTCATTGAATCCCAGTACAAATCTCACATCTCATGATTACATAAACACATTTCAGTTCATTCCGCTCCATGGGGAAGCCAGGCACTAAGTCCAACAAAGCGGTAATAGCCAAGTGCCCTTTGTCATTAATTACCTTTCATGGTATGACACTTAGGTGCTTAGAGGTAGGAACAGCGGGCGTCGATTATGTAATCGCACCACTTAGGATAATTAGGCTGAGTACCCGAAGACCACTTGTGCAAGTGACACCCACATCCCCACACACACACACACAACCAAACACACCCATATACGCACACTCACAGATCCACACACACACCGCACACACACTGCCATTTCCATCCTCCACCCCCACACCTGCCCACACCTACACCCACCCTTACACTAACGCCTACGCCCACACCCACATCCACATCCACCAACACTCAGACCCACCCACCGCCACTTCATTCCCGCACCCACAATCCACTCACCCCACACTCTATTCCATCCCAATACCCCCTCACACCCACACCCATCCTACACACACACGCACGCACATATCCACACACACACATGCACCCCACACACACCGACACTCACACTCACCCACCGCCACTCCCATCCCACTCACACTCCTATCCCACCCTTAGCCCCATCCCACACCCACATATCCACACCCACACATTCACACCCACACATCCACACCCACACATCCACACCCACACATCCACACCCACACATCCACACCCACACCCACCCTACAACCACACACACATCCACATCCACGCCCACCCCATAACCACAACCACCACTACACTCACATCGACACCCACACCCACCGTACCCCCATCCCCACCCCACCCCACTCCATCCCAGTTAGAACACTCGCTCTAGACCATACGCTTTGTTTCAGTTAATCTAATGGCGGTTTACTAAAGTAGGGCATGGCAACAACCTTGCAGTGGAAACTCAAATTCACTATCTATATTCGTCACCCAGTCATTTGCCACAATGATATTTTAAAATTTTAAAACATGGTATCGTATTAGCTTGAATCAACGAAAGACAGTCTGATACACCGTGGTTGATTTGTTGCAGATCGCTTGATCGGGGATCGGTAGCAATCCCCAAATTCAACCCCCACGTTGAAGTTGTATATCTAAATGTGTAAATGAGACTGTCTCAAAAGGTGCTAAGCAATATGGGACAACACTTTGTCCATTGTAATGATCATCCCACTATCTCCTTATGCATTTGCTCAGGATAAACTGATTAGTTTTTTACATGGTGTTTATTAATCCCAATAGAATACCTATAGATTTGAAGCAAATGTCCTTTTGTTTTCCGTGTAACCGTTTGTGTGCAGTTTTGTGTCAATTGTTACTATGGACAAACAAATGAAGAGTTAGCACCTTTTGAGACTGGCTCAAATACATTCATCACAAAATAGCAAAAACACAATGGGATTGTTGGGAAGACTCCATTTATTTAGAAGAGGCCTTAGCCGAGCAAATACAGAATTCAAGGCCACATTCAATACGATTAATAAATAATAAATAGCATGCACAATAAATATCACAATATAACAATTACCGCTCCGTCCCTTTATACTCATATAATTAATTATACATCATATATATGGATGTTATCAGGAGACCTGTGAATAGACATATACAGGGTTGTTATCAGGAGAAATGTGAATAGACATATATAGGGCTGTTATCAGGAGACATGTGTATAAATGGAACCACTATCAGCTGTGGGGCCATGGTCTGGCGGGCTAAGTGTGGCGTATCGCCGGGCAAGAGAGGCGCGCGTTTTATTGAACCAAAACAAGATTGTACTCCACAAAGCATTTCGTGAGTCAGGCATGTTGAGCTGATGTAAGTAAGTTTAAGTATACCGTCAGCAGTATTGTGTACACTATTCACATAACTGTATTGTAGTGGTCTGCACTGACCTCTCAGTCAAGGAGCCGCATAGACAGGTAGGTCTGGGTAGTATGGTGCTATCAGGGAGCTTAGATGGTGTAATGGTTAGCACACTGGCCCGGAATGCAAAGACATGTGGGTTCGAGTCCCACTCTAGGTGCAACATTTCCCATTTCATTACCCCCATGACATTGGTTGCCGTGACCATGATCCTCTACAAGCTAGAGGCTGTATAGTTGCTGAACCTACCCTGGGTATGTAAGTGCATTGCATGTATGTATGTAATTGTAAGCATTAAAAGACTTACAATTCCAGGGGGATGAGTGTAGTGGTCTGCACTGACCTCTCAGGCAAGGAGCCGCATAGACAGGTAGGTGTGGGTAGTATGGTGACATCAGGGAGCCTAGATGGTGTAATGGTTAGCACACTGGCCCGGAATGCAAAGAGATGTGGGTTCGAGTCCTGCTCTAGGCGCAATATTTCCCATTTCATCACCCCCATGGCAGTATTATGGTTTGCATCAGCTAACCTAAAATAGGTGGTGTATTGCCAGAAAGTCTACCAATTACCATGGGTATATCGTTGAATTAGAAACTAACTCTATTGGCATGTAGGTTCAAATTTGTTTGTTGGGGTTTGCGTCCTAGCAACATCTATATATGGTCATATTAGGACGGATGAGTTAAAGTATTACATACAACAATTAATATCTGCGGTGATTGACAGAGTTTGGTATTTAGTGAGGGAACTCACGATTATGGGTTGTTTGTTGGGGTTTTAGGTGCTTCCTACATCTAAGGTCATATTACCATGGGTACCGACTTGTGACAGTGCGCACTCCTGGTCATACATATATATACATGGTCATGGATATGGATATATACAGGTCGTGGGTAGATCATATATCGATATATATACATGTAAAGATACTTAGATATATAGGTGTGTATATGTGCATATGCATATATATTCATATATACATTGTAGAAATACAAATATAGGTAAAAATATATACAGTGTACTTCTATTAATGTAAATATGTATATAAATATATGTATACTCATGTATTGATACATATGTATAAATATATACATATAGATCTTTGTTGGAGTTTGTTGGAAGTCCTGGCAACATATAAGGTCATATCAGGGTATACATACTAACATATCGATAGAGAGCGGTGTGTGGAAGTAAAACTCAACTCAAAACTTAACTCAATATATACATATACGTATACAGATAGCCTGTTTGTTTGTTTGTTGTTGTTTTACGTCCTAGCAACATTTAAGGTCATATCAGGGCGGGTACCGACTTGTGACAGTGCCCACTCATGGCGACTTTATAGTGCTGCCCACTGGGATACCATGCCACCAGCACCATGACCTGACTCGCCGTGAATATGGCCTATGTTGCCGACACGGCGTAAAGAAACCACCAATTATTCAATCAACCATGACCTGATATCCCACTCAGTCACGTTATCCTGACACTGAGCCAACCAGTCCTTGCCCTATCCTAATAATGCCGAGCGCCTGGCTATGAAGCGACAAGTATAAAGCTTTAAGTCATTGGTTTGACTCGACCAGGGTTCAGATAGCAATATAAATATATTATAGATATATATATATAAATTTGTATATATGTTGTATAAGAATTATACGAGTACAATAACCCAGAATATCGCTCCTCTCCCTCATTACTCACTCAACTGCATGGACTGTGGGAGTTTCTCATAGTCCAGCCTACCCACCTGAGCTCCAATGGTGGTGCCACCACCCATTCACACTGCCAAGCGGGGGGGGGGGGGGGGGTGGACTCCAGAGCTTATTACATATGATAATGGGATTATCACTATCCATACATGTAGATATCTCAAAATATGCCTCATAACCACATGATTTAATTTTCTTTTCAAATGGAATGACATGCAAAGAGTAATAAAGGTTTGGCAGTCAATGCTAACAAACTCAGTTGGTCGCAAGGTGAGTTGGCTGTATTGTACTAACAAAATAGATATACAAACTTCCGAGCGAGTGGCGTGTAGTGCCCCGTGCAGGGGCCCGACGAGGAGCAGCCGCCCCCCCCCCCCCACCCAATGAGGGGGGACGGGGGGAGGGACTCCAGAGCTTATTGCATGCGATGATGTGATTATCACTATCCATATAATATGTAGATATCTCAAAATAAGGCTCATAATTTTTGGTTTAAATGGAATGACATGCAAACAGTAATAAAGGTTTAGCAGCCAACGCTTGCAAACTAAGCTGGTCGCTAGGTGAGTTGACTGTTTCTGACATCTCCCACCAGGTGGCGCATGACTGCTAACTACTGTGTACGTCACCTCTTTAATGGTTGGCGCGCTAAAAGGGTGTCAGGCGTATCTAGACAGGCAACACTTGGTGGCTGTTTTTGGGGAGTTTTCAGTCGCATTGGTGCGCTGAAGGCTGCAAATCTGCAGCACTGTATGGGCACGGCTAAAAGCGGTCCCATGTGGTCGGGAGTTGGCTTCCGATGCGTAGTGGTCAGGGTGTGAAATTGGGGGGGGTGGGGGGAAGTGAAAAGCCAGCCACCTGGTGGCGTCAGGAGAGTAGAGAACTACAGTAAAAACCTCTCTAAATCGACCGACCATAGGATCAACTTTAAATGGTCCATTTAGGGAGGTGGTAGGTTTAGGGATTTTTTAAAATATCAATACAATGGTATTATATGGGTGATCGCTTGGGCCCCAAATAAAGCGATCGATATAGGGGAGTGGTCGATCTGTGGAGGTGGTCGGTTAGAGAGGTTTTACTGTATTCTATTTCACCAGGCTGGGGTCAGTGACACCAGCCATAGACAATGTGTTTAGTAGTCCTACTCCTGGCCTCCATTGTTCCTCGTCTCTTGAGTATGGCTACATCACCTACTACTCCCCCCCCCCCGACCAGACGGGATGGCCGAGTGAGTTAGAGCGTCTGTCTCCCGTGTTGGTAGATCGTGTGGTCGTGGGTTCGAACCCTGGTCGAGTCAAACCATGACTTAAAAATTGATACTTGTCGCTTCCGAGCCTAGTGCTCAGCATTATTAGGATAGGGCAAGGACTGGTTGGCTCAGTGTGACTGTGTTGGATAATGTGACTGAGTGGGATATCAGGTCATGGTGCTGGTGGCCTGGTCTTCCAGTGGGGCAGCCCTATAAAGTCACCATGAGTGCGCACTGTCACAAGCCGTCCTGATATGACCATAGATGTTGCTAGGACGTGAACCAACAACAAACAAACAAACAAACTCCCCCCCACCCCCACCCCCCACACACAGACCCACTCCCACACCCACACACCTACACCCATACCAGTTCTGTGGTTTGTCAGTGGTTGGGCACTAAGTCCACTTGGTATGGAATTATGCTCCCACTTTGTCTCTATCTGACCTGTCCGTCTAGCCAGTTGTCCACATTCCTTACGTTGTCTCCGTTACTTCTGCGTCCCGCCACCAGACGGCGCCCCACCCCCCACCCCCTCTGGGCACTCCCCCACACACACACACTCCGCCCCCACCATGTCACACTGGGCGACGGGAGTAAACTGAACGACTTTGTTGCACTTTGAATCCCGTCAATATGTCTGTGTATGTGCCTAGTTCCGCTGGTCCTTCAAGAAGGACTGAAGCTGCGACCCAGCAAGTCGGGCCGCAGCTTCAGCTTACATAGCGTAAGGTGGGTTCCCCCCCCCCCACTCCCAGCGATATCCTTCCCCATAGGACCTATTATTTAAAACTCACTTCTTACCTATAACCACGTGTTGCATGAGAACCAAACCCCGCAGAGTTATTACCATTCGTTTGGTTATACTTATAACGTACATTGAAGTATAATTATCATAGTTACATTAGATCAAATATCATTTGTATTGTCACTACCACCCTCCCACTCTCCCCCAGCGTCCATCCTGTAAGCTGAAACTGTGACCTAGAGTGCTGGATCGCAGCTTCAGCCGCAGCATATATCGGATATTGGCAATAATTATTATAAATTCAGAGCCTGTATAAATACATATAAACATGTTTTTTCTCTCTTGAAGACCTATACTGCCTATCATGGATGTGTGTGAATAGAGTTGTTTTCACCATTAGACAGTTGGATGATTGAAAGCTCGAGCCTACACTTTTACCGACCCAAGGAATTTTTAACCTCCCACACCAAATAGACATAGTATGAGAGCAACTGGTCTTTGATGATGATGTAAGTTTTACACAGTGGTGGAAATCCAAATTGGCAGAGGTGATGGGGAATCGAATCACAAACCTTCAGATTAGGAATCCCCGAAAAAAGTCAGACACTCTAAGTTCTAACCACTCCGCTATAGAGAATACCATGTATATATATATATATATATATATATATATATAAGTTTTAAAGTGAGCAGAGTGACAGTTGGCTGATGGTATAGGAGGCGGGGGGGAGTAGAGGGTGACCCGCTCCACAGCAAATAACATGGAAGAAGATGGTAATGGGAAACATTTAGGGGCTGCTGTTATTTATATCCACATAATGAATTATATAGTACATATATATATGACCGACTAGACTATATTACCAAATCGCAAAGAACCCTAGATAGCTACGATTTGAACCCATCCTCAAACCAATGACATACAAAATTGATACTTGTGTTGTATATCAAATAATCCTCCTCCTCCTTCCTTCTCCCCTCCCATCAACTCCCCCATATCTATGCAGATTGCCCACCTATCACCCCCCCCCCCAACCTCCTCCATATCAGATGCTCGTCCCTCTCCCCTGTCCCCTCCCTTCCCACTCCCCTCCCCCCCATTATCCATCCAGATTGCACACCCGTCACCCCTCACCTCCTTTATGTCTGATGCTCCTCCCTCTCCTCTGCCCCTCCCCCTTCCCTGCCACGTCAACACAAATTGTCCGCCCATCACACCTCCCTTCCTTGCTCTTCCTCCTTCGCTCTCCTCTGCCTCCCCCCCCCCCCCCCTCCTCCAATATCCATACAGATTTCCCGCCGCCAACCCTCACTTCCTCTATACCGGATGTCCCCCTTCTCCACATCGCTCTCCACACCTCCCCACATGCATACAGAATGCCCACCAGTCACCCCTCACCTCCTGTATACCGGGTGTTGCTCCGCCTCCTTCACCTCCTCCCCCTCCATCTCCCCCTACCCCTCCTCTCCCCAAGCCTATTCAGATTGCACACCAGTCACCCCACACCTGCTTATATCAGATGCCCCTCCCCCTTCCCCCCAGCCCGTTCCCCCATGTCTGTACATATTTCACACCAGTTATCCCACACCTACTTATATCAGATGCCCCTCCCCCTTCCCCAACTCCTCCCGTTCCCCATGTATATGCAGATTGTACACCTGTCACCCCGCCCCTCCTTATATCAGATACCCATCCCCTTCCCCAACCCCTCCCCTCCCCCCATGTATATACAGATTGCACACCAGTCACCCCACACCTCCTTAAATCAGATGCCCCGCCCCCTTCCCCCACCCCTCCCCTCCCCCATGTATATACAGATTGCACACCAGTCACCCCACACCTCCTTAAATCAGATGCCCCTCCCCCTTCTCCCACCCCTCCCCTCCCCCATGTATATACAGATTGCACACCAGTCACCCCACACCTCATTATATCAGATGCCCCTACCCCTCCCCTCCCCAATGTATGTATATATTGCACACCAGTCATCCCATGCCTCCTTATATCAGATGCCCCTCCCCATTACCCCTCCCCTCCCCCATGTCTGTACAGATTTCCCGCCGCAATCCCTCATCTCCTGAATGTCGGATGCTCCTCCCCTTTCGCCCCCCCCCCTCCCTCTCCCCCCTCCCTGTCCCCTCCCCTCATCTCCCCTCCTATATTCATACAGATTGCCCACACGCCAACCCTCACCTCCTATACATCGGATGCTCCGCCCCCTCAACCCACCTCCCCCCTTCCCCCATGTCGACACAGATTGCCCGCCTGTCACCCCTCACCTCCCTTGTGTCGGACAAACTGTCAGTGCCCGGAGCAGCCTCTACCGGAGGTACTCCTCCTCCACGCCGGGTGGCTCATCAGCCGTGACCCCTTTTTGTTCAGCAGCCTGCTAACACCCCTCTCCTCCAGGGCGTGCCTTAAAAGCTTCCTGTTGGCTTTATTGTCGGTGTGGGTGCCTGTCACTCTACAGTTGTAAGTGGCGACCCTGATAGACAATATTGCAGCACCCGTGTTAACGCATGTATATATATAATATATACAGTACAACCCCGTTAAACCAAACTCGGTTAAAGCAAATGATCGGTTAATCCAAACTTTTTTTCAGCAGCCCGGCAAATTGCTACCATTTATCATATACAAAAGTTGGTTAAACCAAAGTTGGTTAATCCAAAGTATCGGTTAATCCAAACAAAAGTGTCGGTCCCAGGCCACTTCCGGTACAGTTAAACCAAACTTTCATGTGGTTTTAAGGTCATCTGAGACTTTTTTATATGATAAATGGTAGTATTTTGCCAGGTCGCCGACAAAGGTTTGGGTTAACCGATCGTTTGATTTAACCGAGGTTGGCTTAATGGGGTTAAACTGTATATACATAAAAAACAATAATCATAGTGTCCACATACATTGTACATTCATAATGCACCCCCGTTTTTGCTAAACCAAGTCAAAGTCAAAGCTTGGTTAAACCAATGATCGGTTAATCCAAACAAATTTCTAGGGTCCCTTCAACTTTGGTTTAATGGGGTTATACTGTACCAGGTTATATTAAAATAGCTAGATATATAGGTCAGAGAAAGTACACCACTCCTCCTCCCGGTAGGCTAATGTTGCAGTATGTGTATATATATAATTAACCCTTACGTATCTTTATACTTGCATAATCCGTTATACATCGTAATAATTAACCCTTACGTATCTTTATACTTGCATAATCCGTTATACATCACATATAATATATATATATATATATATATATATATAATAAAGCTTATTACATGATTTAGGGCGCGATGGATATATTCGTTATATATAAGCCTATTTTATGATACATATTGTAGTAGTCTACACTGACCTCTAATGCAAGGAGCCACATAGACAGGTATGCGTGGTTTGTGTGATGACATCAGGGAGACTAGATGATGTAAAGGTTAGCAAACTGGCCCAGCATCCAAGAGATGTGGGTTCGATTTCCGCTCTAGGCGCAATATTTCCCATTGCTTATTTAGATATATTGTATATATATTGCAATGTATTGCATGTTGCATGTTTTAGGCACGAGGGGAATAAGACATAACATATTTTATTATCTGTTTATATCAAAGTTTATTGCATGAACCACATACTTATTTAGAATTAGAGAGGGCGTGTGCAACGGTTCCATCCATATATATATATTGCAGTTTATTGCATGATTCGTGTTATAGGAACAGGATGCATACATTATATATTCTTTATATATATATATATATATATATATATTAAAGCATATTATGCGATACATGTCGTAGGGTATGCTTATGGGATACACTCTTTATATTATATATATATATATATATACAATAAAACCTCTCTCACCGACTACCTCCACAGATCGACCAATCCCCTATACCGATCGCTTTATTTGTGTTCCAAAAGATCGCCCATACAATACCATTGTAATGATAAAAACAACTCTCTAAGCCGACCACCTCCGTAAATGGGACATTTATAGTTGGGCCCATGGTCCGTCGATTTAGAGAGGTTTTACTGTATATATTTAATTTGTCATACATCACATAAAGTATGCCATGGATATCAACCTGATACAAGTCAGCACCCTCTTCTGCTATGACCGTGGATGTTGATAGGGTGTAAAACCCCAACAGACAAGCAAACCGAAGCGCACAATCAAGGCATGGCAAGATAAGCCTCAGTCAGACTGAATACCTTTTTCATTTGTGGGGTGTTCGTGACCTAGTGGTCACTGGCTGCAGAACTGCAGCATTGAATAAACGGCGCCGTTAAAATGGCCCGTTTTTGGTCGTTTTTGTGTCTTTCGTGTTTCTCTCCATTCTTCTTCGTCTTATTCTGTGGGATGGTAGGGGGTAGGTTTTTTTTTTGCGGTGCCGATGCGGTGGTGGCATGGTGCGGTGGTGGCCCAGTGGTGGCAACACGTTCTTGGGGCCCACGGTCCTGTACCTCCATCACCGGTGATCGAAGCGGGAACCAGTGTCATCGGCAACAGGGCCATGGGCGGCGGGTTGGTCCTCCAGGCCCCCATTGTAGGGTGGGTGATCCAGGGCCAGCAGGCTCCTGGGCCAGGATGTGGTTGGTGGGTGTGATATTTTTAGTGTCCACGGCCCCAGCACCCACTCCTTTGGTGATCGAAGTGGGAACCGATGTTGTGGGGGCGGGGGTCGAGGCTGTCACACCCTGTGTATCCATGACCATGACGGGGCTCCCAGTGTGGGTGCAGTGTCCGGGACCTCACAGGGCTCTCGGTGTTTGTGGTTTTTAGTGGGTTGTATTTTTTTTATGTGTGGTTTTTTGTTGTTGTTTTTGTTGTCAGGACCTCATGGGGCTCTCAGCATAGGGATGTGTTGTGCTGAGCTCTGGCGGGGTGTGAGCCAGGTATGGTGGGTGGGTCGGGGTTAGTTTGCCTCCTGTTTATTTTAGCTTTGGATTTGTTGGGGGCCACATAGGGCTCCCTGATGGGACCTCACGGGGCTCCCTGATGGGACCTCACAGGGCTCCCTGATGGGGCTTCACAGGGCTACTGTTGGGACCTCATGGGGCTCCCTGATGGGACCTCATGAGGCTCATCATGGAGCCTCGTGAGGTCCCCATCAGGGAGCCCCATGAGGTCCCATCAGGGAGCCCCATGAGGTCTCCCATTGGTGACCTCACAGGTTCCCTGATGGGGCCTCCCGGTGCTCCCTGATAAAACTTCACGGGCTCCCTGACGGGACCTCACGGGGCTCCTTGCCTGGACCTCACGGGCTCCCTGACCTAAGACCTTCAAGCTGCTGTTATACCTGTAGCGTGAGTAGTATACGGTAAGCGAGGCTTTGTATCAGGGTCGACTTTATCCATGTAGGTAAATTAAATAGTTCTGAGCCATAAACCTTTGTGGATCGGATGGGATTGCCAATTCGGTATGAGTCCTCGCTGATTTCCTCATGGGGAAGGACATGGGTTCGAACTTCTACCGAGTCAAACAAATGAATTTCCAAATTGCTACTTGTCGGTGCCTAGTCTGATGCTCGATATTACATTAATAGGATAGGGGAAGGACTGGAGGGTGGGGTGGGGTGGGGGGGTGTTCAGTATGAGGATATTGTGATAGTGTGGGATATAAGGTCATGATGCCCAATGGCTTAGTTTCCCAGTGCGAAAAGGTCTGTGAACTCGCCATGAGAACCCGCTGTCACAAGTCAGTACAACAAACAAAGAAGCGCATTCATTTCTTTGTTGTTGGTGCATTAGTTGATTAAGCAGCGGAAATTTCAATTGCGAACAATTGGTCTTCCTCATTCCACTGGTCCTTTCCCTACCCTAATAATGCCAAGCACCAGACTATGTAGTGACAAGTATTAATATTAAAGTCACATGGTGAAGCTTTTGTCTCGACTGATTCCAACCACATTTACATATGACTTTATGAATCGGGGGCGGGGGCGGGGGGGGGGGAGTTGAGGAAAATTGGAAATTTTGCGCCTGCAGCAGCATTCCTGGTTAGTGTGCTAAGCATTTCACCAGCTAGGCTCCCTGATATCATCACCCTATCCACGCCTACCTGTATAGGTGGTTCCTTGCGTGAGAAGTCAGTTCAGATATGTGTAAGCAACAGGATTGGCTTCGGCTGGTGCACTACCATTCCAAGTAACCTTGGCTTACTAATTACTTACTAATTTATCAAACAAAACAACAAAAAACCCTTATCACACATGGTGCATTGACTTTGCGTCAGATGTGTGGGAGGCGGCACATTATGTCCGTTCGTGTATAACATATTGGAAACCGCGTCTGAGTGCTTCTGGCTAGCATCATATCGATGAAGATGTGGGAGATTGTCTGGAGGAGGAGGAGGGGGAGGAGTGGAGAGGAGAGGTGTAGGGGAAGATTTCGGGGGTGGGGGTGCGGAGAGGAAGAGGGATTTGGGGCAGGGGAGGAGGGGTGTGGGTTGAGGTGGCTAGTGTATTTACAGTGAGCCTTGAGCTATGAAGAGGCAAATCTCCCTGATCCAACAAATAACTCCAGCATACCGGTGGGCGATTTTACTAACCATTTACCAACTCTTTTACCCTAAAGCCTAGTACACACCTCCCGTATACGATTCACACACTAAAACTGACTGCCCAATGTGACCCGTCACAACTCGTCCCGCCCAGTTATTCCCGGTACACAGCTCCTGTATAAAACCTAAAACTGCCCGATTCATTTTTCGAATCTTATACTTAAGCCCTAAAACTGAGTTTTCTGTCGAGAATCGGAAGGCTCAGGTGTGTTAGGGGGTCACACACCTAAAGACTGAAACCAACTAAAACTCAAACTTAGTCGCGAAAGAGGCAGTTTTAGATTTTATATGGGAGGTGTGTACCGGGCATAAGAACAGAGAGGCATGTGAATGGGCTGTGCTTGGTCGGACCCATTGAGAGAACAAGAAAGTAGGTCACTACAAATATATATAGGTCAGAGAACCCGCTGCGACTGACACAGTCCGCGGAGAGGCTGTAATAAGGTCGAACGCCGGTTGGGAGCGCCACCAGTGGCGCCACCATTGGCGTCAGTCATAAAATACATATATATATATGGATAGTTATAAGCCCGTTATATTATCGCGTGTAATAAGCAGTGTCTTGCGCCACCCCCCAACCTGTTGTGGTGGAAGGGGGAGCGGGGTCTCCCAGCATCCTCTACGCTCCGCCCCCCCCCCCCCGGCGCGGGGTGGGCTGCACATGCCATACGCTCGGAAGTTGTAAATATAGTATATAAATGTATGTGATATTGCCGTAGTCTGCACTGATCTCTAAGGCAAGGTGTTACATTGACAGGTCGGTGTGGGTAGGGTGATTCCCATTTTCCCATTTTCCTATTTTCATCACCGCCCATCCCGACAATATATATTCCGGAACTTCCGCTAATTTATATTCGCATAATCTTTTTTATACAGCATATAATCATCATCAATCCGTTAACCACGATGATTGATGGGGCATCACAGATGCCATGGGCACCAATTCTGTCCATTTGTCCCTGTTCTCCACATCCCGCTGAGACTTGCCAAACTCTAGGCCTGTCCATTCCCTGATGTTGGATGTCCCTTGTGCACCCTGGTTGTTTGTTACCATCGCATGAGGAGCATTGGGCAAAGCCCAACCTGACTACCCCATCCCTCTCCAGGTCCAACAGGTGGCCATTGGGTTGATTGGTTTTACGTCCTTGTGAACAAATATGGTCATATCAGGATGCGTACCGATTTGTGAAAGTGCGTGCTCATGGTGACTTTATACTTATAGTGCTGCCCCACTGGGAGACCAGGCTGCCAGCACCATGAGCTGAGATCCCACTCAGTCACATTTTATTGACACTGATCCAACCAGTCCTTGCCTTATCCTAATAATGACGAGCGCCTGGCTAGGAAGCAAAAAGTATTAATTTTTACATTATTGGTTTGACTCAACTTTGAATTGAATCCCATGATTGACCAAAAGAGGAAATGGATGCGCAACTCATTGGGCCATCCCGTCTGGTCGAGGACGTTGGGTTCATTGAACACTTCCGCTCGTCTGGCCCTTGTCTTCGTACCATGAAGATATCTTCAGATATAAATAACGGAAATTTTGATTATTGTAATTCTGTCCCTGGATTGTTCACCAAACTGAACCGGTGGCGCCACCACGGTGCGTCATATCTCACTAACCCCTACCGACCCTGACTGTTAATCACTGCTGTCAAAACAAAAGATTTGATCTGATGTACTATAACTAAGTATACGAGTATAACTGACGGAGAATTCAGGAGCCTTGGTTCCAGTCAGATTATTCACTGTATTTATTATTTATGATTGGCCAATCGCACCTGCTGGTTCATTTGCTGCGAATAATTGTATGCCGACGGTGGCGCCGCCAAATGTTTAGTGAGCGCCGACCGAAATAAGTACTGGTCGCACTTCGCCAGGAATGTTCCTATCCTTTTTCTCTTACCTTCCGTGGAATTTTGAACATTTCCGTTCACTTAAATTTGGTGTCTTGGATTAGGCGATCTATTGGTTGGTTGGCATGGCAACTGACGGATCTGGATCCTGGTTCTGATCCGTCCTTTGGGAAAAAAGGGGGGGGGGACGGTGAAAGGGAGATGAGACGAACGGGAGCGAGGAGAGAAGAGAAGAGATGGAGAGAATCGTGGCTAATCTTAAATCCATTTACAAAAGAACAAGTACACACAACCGATCCGAACAATCACAGATTATCTGTCTGAGTGTGGGGCTCTCATAATCTCAGCCGACAGCGTTCCTGGTAGTCGACACGGAAAAGGCCACCACTTACTAATAGTTAACGTCAATTATTTCAAAATTCACCCCAATCATTCTATTGTTTAAGTAACTACTACCGAGTGGGATACACACCACTTTGGTTGTTGGACTAACTCATGCATTGCTTAATGTTTTAGTAATACCTTTTTATGTAGGGATTAAGGTAAGTTATCATGTGATTATTATAGTTAATAAACAGACTTGATGAATATTATTTCGTTTGTGGAATCAGCGGGTGAATTCTTACTAAAACGTACCCGTGATAGCTGGCAGCACAAAATCAACACCTCTTTGCTTTGACTTGTTTAAGGTGGTATTATTTCTGTTTGTATTCACTAGTCCCTGATACACCACTCAAATCGTCGGTGTTGTGATGGTGGTGTGATGGTTTTGTGATGGCCTTGTGATGGTGGTGTGATGGGATTGTGATGGTGGTGTGATGGTGATGTGATGGCATGGTGATGGTGTTGTGATGGTGGTGTGATATGTTGTGGTGGTGTTGTGATGGTATTGTGATCGTGCTCTGATGGAGTTGTGATGGTGTTGTGATTGTGTTGTGATGGTGTTGTGGTGGTGATGTGATGGTGTTGTGATGGTGTTGTGAGTGTGTCGTGATGGTGATCTGATGGAGTTGCGATGGTGTTGTGATGGTGTTGTGATGATGTTGTGATGGTGTTATGAGGGTGTTGTGATGGTGTTGTGAGGCTGTTGTGATCGCCTTGTGGTAGTGTTGTGATGGTGGTGTGATGATGTCGTGATGGTGTTGTGATGGTGTTGTGATGGAGTTGTTATGGTAGTGTGATGGGGTTGTGATGGTGGTGTGATGGTGTTGTGATGGTGGTGTGATGGTGTTGTGATGGTATTGCTATGGTGGGTTGATGCTGGTGTGATAGTGTTGTGATTATGTTGTGATGGTGTTGTGATGGTGGTGTGATGGTGTTGTGATGGTGTTGTGATGGTGTTGTGAGGGTGTTGCGATGGCGTTGTGATAGTGTTGTGATGGTGTTGTGATGGGGTTGTGATGGTGTTGTGATGGAGTTGTGATGGTGTAGTGATGGTGTCGTGGTGGTGATGTGATGGTGTTGCGATGGCGTTGTGATTGTGTTGTGATGGAGTTGTGATGGTGTTGTGATGGTGTTGTGATGATGTTGTGATGGTGTTGTGAGGGTGTTGTGATGGCCTTGTGGTAGTGTTGTGATGGTGTTGTGATGATGTTGTGATGGTGTTGTGATGATGTTGTGATGGAGATGTGACGGTAGTGTGATGCTGATGTGATGGTGATGTGAGGCTGTTGCGATGGCGTTGTGATGGTGTTGTGATGGTGGTGTGATGGTGTTGTGATGGTGTTGTGATGATGTTGTGATGGTGTTGTGAGGGTGTTGTGATGGAGATGTGACGGTAGTGTGATGCTGATGTGATGGTGATGTGAGGCTGTTGCGATGGCGTTGTGATGGTGTTGTGATGGTGGTGTGATGGTGTTGTGATGGTGTTGTGATGATGTTGTGATGGTGTTGTGAGGGTGTTGTGATGGTGATGTGAAGGTGTTGTCATTGTTTTTTTATGGTGTTGTGAGGATATTGTGAGGGTGTTGTGATGGTGTTGTGATGGTGGTGTGATGATGTTGCGATGGTGTTGTGATGTTGTTGTCAAGAAATGAAGCATATTTCCTAGAGCGGGACGCGAACCCATAATTCTGCCATGACTGAGGAATTAGAGTAAATAGGTTCCCTCATGCACTCAACCTAGCCACGCCTACCTGTGCATAGGGTTCCTTGCCTGTGAGCTACGTGCATACTACATGTACTAAGTCTTTAAATTGGTTTCATATCCGTAAGTGGATTAAATGCATACAAGTATACACATATGTGCTACATAATCAGTAACAGGGCTGGCTTCATATGCGGAAGGGAGGGTTTTCGAAGTATGTTCGAGTCATAGGAATGATTTACCAAATTTGATACTTGCCAATACCTAACATCGCGCTCAACATTGACAGGATAGAGCAAGGACTGGTTGGCTCAGTATTAGGATAAGAGCACTGAGTTGGATATTGGGTCATGATGTCGGCAGTCTGGTCTCCGAGTGGGATAGCAATATGAAGTCACCATGAGTGCAGACTGTCACAAGTCCATACCTATCCTGATATGAACTTAGACATTTCTAGGACATAGAACCCGAACAACACACACACACAAGCAAACTAAGTTGAAGATCAAGCCGAGAGCTGGACTCAAATCCATTCCGAGACAAGGAGCATAATAACTTCCGTTCTGATATGACCTTAAATGATGCTAGGACGTAAAACAACAACACACAAAACAAACAGCATAATAACTATGAGCCTAAATTGTCTACCTGTTCATGTGGCGTCTTGCCTGTGCGATCAGCGCCGGTGTTACAAAATATAATCGCCCCCCTCAAAATTGTTTCCCCCCAGCGATTCTGTTTTGAAATCAAATTGACCCCAGAGATTTCATTGCGAAATAAAACGCTGCCTTCTCCTTTCCCCTCCCCATCCTCCCCTCCCCTCCCTCCTCCGCTCCGCCTCCACCTGCCTCACCTCCCAGCTCCCACCTCCCACCTCCCATCCTCATCTCCCACCCCTAATCCCCTTCCCTCCCACCTCATTCCTCACCTCCTTCGCCTCCAACTGTCCTTCCAAATAGACCACCGCCCTCCTCCCTTACCCTCCCACCTATACCCACTCCTCCACCTCTGTCTCCTTGCCTTATAACCACCACCTTCCACCACTGCCCTCCCACCTCCACCCAACCCTCTACTTCCTGCTCTCCTTCCAGATAAACCAGCACCGTCCTCCCCTCCCCTCCCTCCACCACCCTCCCCCTCCACTCCCACCTCTACACCCCACTGCTCCATTTCCCTCTCTCCTTTCCTTATAACCACCACCCTCCTGCCCTGCCCTCCCACCTCGCCTCCACTCCTCCAGCTCCTGCTCTTCTGACATCACCCTCCTCTACACCCACTCCTCCCACCTCTACATCCCACTCCTCCACTTCCCTAACAATCACCACCCTCCTCCCTTCCCATCCCTCCACCACCCTCCCCTCTCCACTCCCACCTCTACATCCCACTCCTGCACTTTCCCTATCTACTTTGTTAATAACCATCACCCTCCTCCCCTCCCCTCCCTCCACCACCCTCCCCCCTCCACTCCCACCTCTACACCCCACTCCTCCACTTCCCTATCTCATCATCATCATCATCATCATGCTGTCGGTCGTGATGCAACAAAGACTGCCTTCATTACTTGACTGCCGCTCTCCATTTAGCTCTCTGCTGTGAGAGTTGCATCCATGAGTCAGTCTTAATGTCTCTCAGCTTCAGGTTTCTCTTCATGGTATCCTTGAACCGGAGACAAGGGTGCCCTCTCTTTCTGTAGCCAGAAGACAGTTGATAATAGAGGATCTGCTTTGGTAGCCTGTCTGCTGACATCCTCATGAGGTGTCCAGTCCACCGGAGATTCTTTTTGATCAGAAGATCTTCCATAGAGGGCGGCCCCGTTCGTTCGAGTATTTCCTTATTTGTCACTTTGTCCTTCCAGGTTAACCTCATTATTGAACGCAGATGTCGCATCATGAAGGCATGCAGCTTATAATCTCCCTATCTACTTTGTTAATAACCACCACCCTCCTCCCCTCCCCTCCCCTCCCTCCACCACCTTCCCCCTCCACTCCCACCTCTACTACCCACTCCTCCACTTCCCTATATACTTTCCTAATGACCACCACCCTCCTCCCTTCCCCACCATCCTCCACCCACAACTTCCACCTCCCCTCTATTTTTATTTCGAACTGAATGTTGTGGGTCAGCGGGATTCTATTTCAATGGGGATTTTTCTTTTCGAAATAGATTTGCCAGGGAGAGAACATTTTGAGTGGGTGATTCTATCTCGTGACACCGGCTATTACCCTAGTGTGCATCGTAGATGTGGAGACCATTGCATGAGTAGGTCGAACAGGGGTCAGGCATTCAATTGGGAGGCAGATAAACAGACGAGATAACCCCAACCCAATATGGGAATGGGATCACTGTACTAGGATATTAGATACCTTGGCTGGGTGCAACTGAGAACTCGCTGATGATTCCAGCAAAAAAAATGAGGACAAAGACGGAAATGTGTTCGATGGTGCTCACTGCCAATATATGCACATGGAGTAACACATAAGAGATAGTGGGTAGGTAAAGAACAGGAGAAAGAAGAAATTAGAGAAGTCGGTAAGATAAAGTGATAAAGCAAAATAAAGAAAGAAAACAGGGTAATGGAAGGAAGAAAGGAAGGAGGGAAGAAAGGAGGAAAATAGAAAGAGAAAAGAAAAGGAAAGAAGGAAATAGAAGGAAAATGAACAGAAGAGAAAGAATGCGAAAGAAAGAAAGGCATGGTAAGCAAAAGAGGAATCAAAAGAAATAGAAAGAACGGCATGGTAAGAAAGAGAGGAATCGAAAGAAAGGAAAACAAAGGAAAACAGAGGAACAAAGCGAGGAAAAGAGAACAGAATAAGAAAGAATACAATTTCCTAAGTGCCAACAGACTGTGATGATATGAACCTGTATTTACGTAAACAAAGGGAAATTCATATTTAGTTAACAACATTTCAGAATTTCTGATCAGACGCCATGGATGAATGGATTGAACATCACACCTCCCCTTCTGGTAGGACCACCACACCCACTCCTACCTCACCCACCACCCCAAGCCCCTACCTCACACCCCACCCCACCTCAGCTACCTCACTATCAACTCACCCCACCTACCTCACCCACCACCCCCACCCCTACCTCACCCCCCCACCTCAGCTACCTCACTATCAACTCACCCCACCTCCCTCACCCACCACCCCCACCCCCTACCTCACACATCACCCCATCTCACCTACCTCACTATCAACCCAACCCACCTACCTCACCCACCACCCCCACCCCCTACCTCACACACCACCTCACGTCACCTACCTCATTATCAACCCACCCCACCTACCTCACCCACCACCCCCACTCCTACCTCACCCACCAGCCCCACCCCTACCTCACACACCACCTCACCTACCTCACTATCAACTCACCCCACCTACCTCACCCACCACCCGCACCCCCTATCTCACACCCCACCCCACCTCACCTACCTCACTATCAACTCACCCCACCTACCTCACCTACCTCACTATCAACTCACCCCACCTACCTCACGCACCACCCCCACCCCCTACCTCACACCCCACCCCACCTCACCTACCTCACTATCAACTCACCCACCTACCTCACCTACCTCACTATCAACCCACCCCACCTACCTCACCCACCCCCCACCCCCTTCCTCACACATCACCCCATCTCACCTACCTCACGATCAACCCAACCCACCTACCTCACCCACCACCCCTACTTCTACCTCACCCACCACCCCCACTCCTACCTCACACACCACCCCACATACCTCACCCACCACCCCCACTCCTACCTCACACACCACACCACCTACCTCACTATCAACCCAACCCACCTACCTCACCCACCACCCCAACCCCACCTGCATCACCCATCACCACAACATCCCCCAACACCACCATCACCCTTACCTACCATCCCACATCCACACCCTACCTACCTCACCCACCCACCCGTACCTCACCCACCCATCCCTCTACCTCACACCCCACCTCACCCCACCCTACCTACCTCACTATCAACTCACCCACCACCCCCAACTCACCTGCCTCACCCATCACCACAACACCCACCAACCCACCATCACCTTCACACTTACCAACCACCCCACACCCCCACCCTACCTACCTCACCCACCACTCCAACACGCACCTATCTCACCCACCACCACACCCAATACCCACCCCCCACCTCCCTACCACCCCACCCAACCTACCCCAGCAGCTATCACAAACCCTATCCAGCAGTGCCCTCTCCCAGCTTTGCCTTCATACTACACCGATTGGTGTGTCACCACGCACAAAGAAAGACAAGATGGCGCCAGCATCAACCTCTATGGGCCAACATGTATTGCCACCACCACCACCACCATCACCAACACCATCACCATCATCATCTCAACCCACAAATTGAAGGCAGCACATTAATATCAATGTCCACATAAGCCTCCTAGTGCGCATGAATAGGACGGCCTGCATATTGGTTCCGGAGGCGGACGCGGTCTTAAACGAGGCGAGCCAGGCGAGAAACCGAAATAACAATATTTCTAACAAAAAAATAATAAATAAAAAGACACATTAAAAAAAAACACCCAGGAAATGCTTCGGGGGACGAAGATGCGTTGCGACAGAGGTTGGTCTGTGTCGTGGTGTTTTTATCCCTCCACACGTATTATCACTAAGCCATATCCTGGCCGGGGGGCGAACTGTTAACACACGGTGTGCGCCGGCGTACGCCGCGACGCGCCGCGGTGCGCCGGTGCGCCGATTGGGCCCCGCCTTTGTTTTACTGCGGCACACTTGAGATGCTTTTCGTGTATCAATCGGCTCACAAAGGACGCCGGGTTTCCGCCACCCGAAGTGCCGGGCAGCTCCTTTTGTCGTCTGCCGCTTGGCGCGCTTTGTCACCGCCTCCTGGTGGCGTGTCGGCGCATTAGCATCCCACACAACTCACATGCTGTCCGACACGGGGCATGGTGCTGGGAGGGAGGGGGAAGGGATGGGGTGGGGATGGGGATGGCCTGGAAGGGATCGGGTGAGGTGGGGTGGGATGAGGTGGGATGGGATTGTGGTGGGTTAGGGTGAGGTTGGGGTGGAATGAGGATGTGATGGTGCAGCCTGGGGTGATTTGAGGTTGCAGGATGTGATGGTGCAGGCTGGGGTGAGTTGAGGTTGCAGGATGTGATGGTGCAGGCTGGGATGAGTTGATGTGGGTTGTGGTGGGGTGAATTGGGATGGTTGTTTTTTTAATGTTTTTTTTAGTGAGGCTGTATGTATACTGTCCATATCGTATACGCCTGTGTATTCGGGCTTGTTTTCAATGCTGGCCAGCTGTAGTGTTGGTGTTATCTTATCACACAGTAGCTGCTGATAAGGTGTTTGATTGCCTGCATTTCAGTAGCAGATAGATAGTTGGTTGGTACGGTTGGTAGCCTATGTTAATTGTTGGGGATTTTCTTGGCATATAAGTATTTTATTTGTTCTACTCTTACTACTAGACTAGCCTACTAGACATATCATAGGCTTGTACATAACTGTGTGGTGTGCTATCTGGCTACTTGTGACATGGTTACCTTCCTTTGGGGGTCCCGTTGTTGTAGATTGATTAGGGGTGAGTTGTGGTGTGTTGATGTGGGGTGGGTTGTGGTGGGTTGATGTGGGGTGTGTTGTGGTGTGTTGATGTGGGGTGTGTTGTGGTGTGTTGATGTGGGGTGGGTTGTGGTGGGTTGATGTGGGGTGGATTGTGGTGGGTTGTGGTGGGGTGGGGTGTGGTGGGTTGATGTGGGGTGGGTTTTGGTGGGTTGATGTGGGGTGGGTTTTGGTGGCTCGATGTGGGGTGGGTTGTGGTGGGTTGATATGGGGTGGGTTGTGGTGGGTTAACAGGGGTGGGTTGTGGTGGGTTGAGTTGGGGGTGGGTTGTGGTGGGTTGATGTGGGGTGGGTTGTGGTGGGTTGACAGGGGGTGGGTTGCGGTGGCTTGACATGGGGTGGGTTGTGGTGGGTTGATGTGGGGTGGGTTGTGGTGGGTTGATGTGGGGTGGGTTGTGGTGGGTTGATGTGGGGTGGGTTGTGGTGGAATGGGGAGAAGTTATGGTGGGCGAGGTGGGGTGGGTTATG
Source organism: Branchipolynoe longqiensis (assembly GCA_030323885.1). Classification (NCBI taxonomy): domain Eukaryota; kingdom Metazoa; phylum Annelida; class Polychaeta; order Phyllodocida; family Polynoidae; genus Branchipolynoe; species Branchipolynoe longqiensis. The sequence goes on along the minus strand of CM059194.1, from coordinate 17,688,962 downwards.
ACAGGGTGAATTGGGTGAGTGTGTGTAGTGGGGTGGGGAGAAGTTGTGGTGGGTGAGGTGGGGTGGGTTTTGTTAGCCTGAAGTGGAGTGGGGGTCGTGGAGGGTGAAGTGGAGTGGGCAGTGGTGGGTGGGGGTGGGATGATCTTGTTGTATGGTTGTGGTGGGGTGAGGTCGGGATGGCTGTGGGAAGGTTAGGGACGTGAGATTGGTTGGACGTGGTGCGGGGTGGGTTGAGTAGATTATGCAATGATGGGGGTAGTGTTGTGGTGTGCGAATAAGGTGAGGGGTGGGGGTCGTTGTGGGGTGCGGAGGGATGAGGGTGGAGTGTAGTTGTGCTTAGTAGGATGGAGGTGGCGATGGTTGTGAAGAGAGTCGGGTGGCATGGGTTAGGGTGGAAGTTGGGTAGGGCTGGGGCCTACTGGGTAAGATGCTGGGGAGCTGGCTTAGGAAGGAGGGTGAGGTACGCATAGATTTGGTGTCGGAGAGAAGATGGACGAGATATCTGTATACTTGTGGTAGTGGTCGCAGTTGTGGTTGGTTGGTAGATTGTTGGAGTTTTACGTCCTGACACCATCTAAGGTCATATCAGGACGGGCACCGACTTGTGACAGTGTGAACTCATGGTGACTTTATAGTACTGCCCCCTTGGAGACCAGGCTGCCAACACCATAACCTGATATCTCACTCAGTCATATTTTCCTGATACTGAACCAACCAGTCATTGCTCTATCCTAATAATGACGAGCGCCTGGCTAGGAAGTGGTAAGTATAAATTGTTAAGGCATTGGTTTCACTCGACCAGGATTCGAACCTCGGAATCCCACGATCTACCAAAACGGGAAACAGACGCTCAACTCATTCGGCCATCTTGACTTCTGGGGTGTTTGTAACCTTACAACGGTTTATCGGCTGCACAACTGCAGCATCATAGAGAGGCACCGATAAATTGGCCCAATCTTTGGTTGAAGATTAATCTTCTGGTGGGACGGTTGTAGAAGCTGGGGGATGTCTTTACAATGATTAAACGACGAGTCTGTGGGGCGGCCCAAAATCACCCCGGTCCAGCGGTAGCACAGGACTTGTATCCAGCAGACAGCCGCAAGGGTTTCCAAGGAAGGGATGGGTAAAGATGGGTCCAGCGGTTCCATCAACAAGAACAAAGTGAGAGAGACGAAAAGGTAAAGGGCCCCCACCCAAGCAAACAACTCCCTTTATTAGAGGGAGAAGTAAGCCTGGTAGAGAAAAAAAAGGATAAAGTATAGGAAAGAGAAATGAGGAGAGTTGAGTCAACGGACCATGTGTATTTGCTCTATGGTGACCAGCCGGCAAGCCAAAGACACGGACAGAGTAAGAGTAGAAAGTGAAATGCTGGCAGGCGCCCCCTCCTGGAACTCTTTTCAGACAATATCAACGAGGAGCATGGCCAGCAGAGAGGAGATAGAGAGAGGTGTGGACGAAGTGCGGTCCGGATAGCAAGTGTTCGACCATCCCATCTGGTCTGGTAGCTATGGTGATGATGTTGGTGGTGGCGGTGGTGTTAGCTCATATATGGGTAGGGATGGGGAAGGGCTAGCAATGAGGTACTGTGCAAAATAGTGACAGTGGGGTCAGGGCTTAGTTAGGGTGGTAGAGGAAGTACTACAGGAGTGTGGATTGGTTGAAGCGGGGCGGGGGGGGGGGGGGGGGTTGATGAGGGGAGGAGAGGCCCAACGTTGTAAGAGGCCCAACGTTGTAAGAGAAGTGGGGTTCAATATGGAAACTCATAGCATTCTATATGGGCGAGACATAAATCAAGGGTTGGCGAATGTAGGTTGGGCAGTGGACATGTGTATGATAGAGGTGGTGGTTTTCAAAGCACCAGGGGGAGGTCGGGGTATACTGGGGGCCTCATCTTACCCTTTGGTGATGGTAAGCCGAGGGCTTGCTTTGTGTATATTAGTACTAGTAGTAACACCAGTATTTGAGTAATTGAAAACTGGGTTTATTCATTGCAACATGGGGTAGGTATCTTACCAAGTCACATCCATGCACCCTACCTACCCAGACCTCGCTGTAACTTCCACGCGCATGTTTATAACACCCTGGAGGAAGGAACAGCCCGCGTGGAGGCGACCCGGGTTGCTGCTGCCCTCTAGTATTGGACGGGGGAACTTGCTCCTCTCCAGGCAGCATCTGGAGTTGACGTCGCAGGGAGCAGTTCTAGGAAGTGCTCATTGTGGAGGTGGTGAGTGCAGGAACCTGGAGGACATGAGGGCTGGGTGAGTGAATGAGTGAATGATGGGTGGGTGGGTGAGGGAGGGATTGATTTACTGAGTGAGGGGCTGGATGTTTGTGTGTTGAGTGAGTGGGTGCGTGAGTGGGTGAGGAGATTATTGAGGAGATTGGTTGATGGTTGAGTAAGGGATCGATTGATTGAGTGAGGGGTGTAGGTTAGTGTATTTTGTTGTGTTGTTTCTTGGAGTTTTACGTCCTGGCATCATATTCTAAGGTCATATCAGGAGGGGTAGGTTAGTGTGCTGGGTGAGTGAGTGGCTGAGTGAGTCGGTGAGTAGATGGGTGAATGGGTGGGTATATGGAAGGATGGGGTAGTGAGGGATTGAATGAGTGGCTGGGATTAGGTTAGAGTGTTTGGTGAGTGGGTTAATGGATGAGTGAATGAGTGGGTGGGTGGATGGGTGAGTTGAGTGGAGGTTAGTGCGTTGGGTGAGTAAGTGGGTGAGTGAGTGGGTGAGTGGGTAGATCGGTGGATGGGCGCGTGCGGGGTTGCCTGAGTGAGTGAGTGGATGAGTGAGTGGGTGAGTAGATGAGTAAAATGAGTGGGTTGATGGGTGGGTGGGTGAATCAGGGATTGGCTGAGTGAGTGGGAGTCGATGGCTGAGTGTGATAGGTGAGTGGCTGAGTTCAAACCGTGAGTGAGTTGTGACTCAGTGAGTGAGTGCTGGATTAGTACGTTTGTAAATGAGTGGGCAAGTGAGTTAGTTAGTGAGTGTGTGATTGTGTGAGTGTGTGAGTATGAGTGAGTGGGTGAGTAAGTGCGTGAATGGCTGGACGAATATAGAGTGAGTAGGTGAGTGGATGAGTGAATGACTGATTTCCCAAGTGAATGATGAGTAAATGAATATGATTGGCCAAGTGTGTGAGCACATTAATGGGTGAGGTAGTGAAGAATTGACTGAGTGATATCCACCTCGGCAACAAATTCGTGACAAGTGAGGGGAGCAAGATCAAGGTTGCTGATTGAAAATTGTCGAATTTATTGAGACAAAATGCTGTTGGGTTAGAGTGAATGAATCATTACAGTGTTAACCATGAATACGTCTGGAAGATCAATACGTCGGCAGTGATCCAGTGATAGTCAATAAATGTTCAGCTGAATAAAAATAAATAAACCAGACGAAATGCACTTCGATGTTACCTTTGCATAGTTACGCTTACTCATTACAGCATTACAAATGTTGGGAATTGAGGAAGATGGCTCGGATTTGAAAATGCGCTTTTGGCAGGACAGTAATTCCAAGCCCGGCAGGGACAAACCAGGACCGAAATACATACTCTTCACTAACTACCTAGGCCGGCAGTCAGCACTTTTAGGATAGTGCAATGTGCAGTAGAATGAAGAATACCAATTGGCTGCAAGTGAAATTCCCCCCACCCCCCACCCCTCTGCTTCATCACCGAATGTAACAACAAAGTTATGACCCTAGTAACAGCAGAGACAACTTTCCACGCCCACAGTCACAGTGGTCACTAGTGCCCACGCCTTGCCACACCGCCCCCCGTGCCCCATGCCCCACACCCCACACCCCGTGCCCCATCTCCCCACACCCCACACCCCGCTGCCCCTCTCCCCACGCCCGCGCCCCGCGCCCCTCCCCCGCGCCCCGCGCCTCCGCGCCCCGCGCCCCCGCGCCCCGCGCCCCGCGCCCCGCGCCCCGCGCCTCCCGCGCCCCGCGCCCCGCGCCCCGCGCCCCGCGCCCCGCGCCCGCGCCCCGCGCCCCGCGCCCCGCGCCCCGCCCGCGCCCGCGCCCCGCGCCCCGCGCCCCGCGCCCCGCGCCCCGCGCCCCGCGCCCCGCGCCCCGCGCCCCGCGCAGCGTGTCCTGTGCCTCTCGTGACATTGACTTGGTCGCACCGGTTACGCCCTGCACGCCGGGACCGCCGTTAGGCCGTGTCCGCACCACCAAGCACCCGCTCACCCACGTAACACGGGGCCGAGCCCGATAAGCCGGCCCTGGCCACTGCTTCCTCCACCCTCCTCACCCCCCCTCGACACCCTCCCGGCCTCCTACACACCCCTCTTCTACACACTGCCTCCAAACCCCACCTCCGCACCCTACCTCCACATGCCACCTCCACACACCACTTCCACATACCGCCTCCACATACAATCCCCCCATCGCTCCACTTCTCCACCCTCAACCCACCCACCCCTCCACCCTTCCCCTCCTCCACCCCTCCATCCCTCCACCCCTCCACCCCTCCACCCCTCCACCCCTCCACCCCTCAACCCGTCAACCCGTCAACCCCTCCACCCCTCAACCCCTCAACCCATCCACCCCTCCATCCCTCCACCCCTCCACCCTTCCCTACACCCTTCACCCCTATACCCCTCAACCCTTCCACCCTTCACAACCCATCCTCCACCCCTCCCCCTCCACTCTAAGCCCTTCCCCGACTGACCGCAGTGTCGCGTCCGTGCCCGTTAGCGCTACTCTCCAAGCTTGTGACACGATGTGACACGAGGGTGGGAGGGAGGGGGAGGTGTATGTGGGAGTGAGGGAGAGATGACGAATTAGTATCTAAACCAAAATATACTTGTGTGAAAATCTAGTAAACGTAAATATGTGGAATGTTCAAATTCCTCAACCTCGAAATTCGGCTAGGATTCTTGGGATAATTAATTTCAGTGTACGCCACACTCTGGCAAATACTAGTCCACAACGTAATACTAATAGGTGAAACATGTGGGCATGTTGACTAGACGTTGCACAGTTAGCCAACGTAGGCAAGTAGTTGACATTGATGCTTGGCTGATATTGGTGGTTGGCTGACATTGACAGTTAGTTATTACTGATGATTGGCTGACATTGGTGGCTGATGGCCAGCTGACATTGGATGATGGGTAACTTTTGCAGGTTGGCTGACATTCGTGGCCAGTTGACCTTGGTAGTTGGCTACGCCACCTGGTGGCGTGAGTAACCAAGGCGATGCCGCTTACAACCAGTCAGTTAGGAAGCAGTGACTGACACCTTGCACTGTCATCACGGTGCAACCATCTGCCAGGAAAAGCGAATGGCGGGGGTGGAGAGTTTGTTTGTTGTTGTTTTACGTTCTAACAACATCTAAGGTTATATCAGGACGGGTACCGACTTGTGACAGTGCGCACTGTTGGCGACTTTATAGAGCTGCCCCACTGGAAGGCCAGGCCACGAGCACCATTACCTGATATCCCACTCAGTCAAATTATCCTGAAACTGAGCCAGTCAGTCCTTGCCATATCCTAACAATGCCGAGCATCTGGCTAGGATATGACATGTATCAATTTGTAAGTCATTGGTTTGACTTGACCAGGGTTCGAACGCGCAACCCCACGATATACCAACACGAGAGACAGACACTCTAACTCATTCGGCCATCCCATCTGGTGGAGAGGGGGAGAGGTGATGTGAGGACGCTGGAGTGCTGTGGTGAGGAGTGTACAGTGGTGAGGATTGCATATTGGTTGGAGTGTTGTGGTGAGGAGTGTCTGGTGGCTGGACTGATGTGGTGAGGAGTGTATGGTGGGTGGAGTGCTGTGGTGAGGAGTGTATGGTGGCTGGAGTGTTGTGGTGAGGATTGCATATTGGCTGGAGTGATGTGGTGAGGAGGGTATGAAGCCTTGGGTGCTGTGGTGAGGAGTGCATATTATTAGTTGGAGTGATGTGGTGATGAGTGTATGGTGGCTGGCGTTTTGTGGTGAGGAGTGCATGTTGGCTGGAGTGCTGTGGTGAGGAGTATATGATGGCTGGAGTGCTGTCGTGATGAGTGTATGGTGGCCGGGGTACTGTGGTGAGGAGTGTATGCTGGCTGGAGTGCTGTGGTGAGGAGTGTATGCTGACTGGAGTGCTGTGGTGATGAGTGTATGGTCGCAGGGATACTGTGGTGAGGAGTGTATGGTGGCTGGAGTGCTGTGGTGAGGAGTGTATGGTGGCTGGGGTGTTGTGGTGATGAGTGTATGGTGGCTGGAGTGCTGTGGTGAGGAGTGTTTGGTGGCTGGGGTTCTGTGGTGAGGAGTGTATAATGGTAGCCCTTCACCACAGCACCCACCACCTACCTACCAACCCGCCACTACCACATAGTAGCCGACACCTGCTACCCACAAACTCCACTATCACCACTCCCACCACCACCAATGTGCTCCTCTTCCCACCCACCGCACACCCCCTCCCCGCCCCCCCCCTCCACACACACACATTGTTGCACTGCTCCCCCTCCTCCCACCCTCCCATGTTGGGACGTCCTGGAGGATGTCCTCCCCACCCACCCAACCCAACACCCTACCCTGACCCCCTCAGCTGCCTCCCCCACCTTCCCCGCCACCGCCCCCATCCCCTGGAGGCGGTCCCTGCCCCGGCCCTGGCCTCGGCCCCGGACACGGCCGGGCGTCACCCGCGATCGGCCGGGCCCCGCCCCACGCCACATGACGGATGGCCTTTTGTCTGCGGGCTGACACGGGCAGCACCTAACTAGAGCCGGGGTGCTGGCACTTGTCGGGATCGGACCGTGCAGGAATTTGGCGTGTGTGGGAGGCTGCTCTTGAGACGGGTGCGCATGCGTGCGTGCGCGCGCGTGTAATGAGGCGCTCGGTGGGGTGTATGTGTGTGTGTGGGGGGGGGGGGGGGGGAGGCAGGGGGTACACGCATGTGTGAGTGTGTTTGCATTGGTGTTTGTGGTGGCGTAGTGAGATCACCAGCAGGTTCTTGACCCCCCCCCCCCACCTCACCTCCCCTCTCCCGTCCTCCCCCCTCCCTCCTCATCCCACCCCCTACCCTCATCTTGCCCGTCACCCTAACCATTGCGGCTCAATCTAGCCCATCGGATGAGATGGCCTAGTCGGTAAAGTGCCTGCATCATGTGTCGGGGGGTCATGGGATCAATCCTTTGGTGAAGTGAACTGTAAGATTTACAACATTCATATGTTGGGGTTAAACCTTGCATGGCGCTCGGCGTTACCAATATTTGACAAGGACTGGTCGGCATGGTGTTGGGATAATCATGGGAGTGAGTGGAATATTGGGTCATATTGCCAGCAGCATGGTATCCCAGATGGGGAGCACTATAAGGTGTTCGGCTTCCCACCGCTTCTGACAGTTCTACATTGAACGTCCCTGCTTCCAGTCCACTCCCACTCGAGCTGCATACTTTCCTTGTCCATCCCAATCATCCCCTCCCAGACCCCCCCCCCCCCCTCCCGACTCCGGAACCAAAATTAAAAAAAATTAGTTAAAATCTAAAGGATTTTCTTTAAAACTCTTCAACCCACCCCCACCACTGTGCAGATCTACTACCACCAACCACCCACCACTCACCACCCACCACCCACCATCCACCACTCCTGCACACCACACACTGACACCCAGCACCCACCACCACTGCATTGGCCACCACCCATCAGCCCCAGCCCCACTGCAATCCACCATCACCAACACTATCCCCATCCCAGCTCCATCCCCAATACCCACCACCCACCACCCACCCACCCACCACCCACCACCCACCACCCACAAACCCACCACCCACTACCCGCCACCCACCACCCACCCACCACCCGCCACCCACCACCCACCTCCCCAATACACACCACCCACCACCCACCACCCACCACCCACCACCCACCACCCACCACCCACCACCTACCGCACTGTCCAACCAAAAGGCCCCAACGACAACCCTCTACAATCCACCATCACCAACATTCCTACCACATATCCCCACCGACCACACAATTCCACCACCCACCACACACACACACACACCCGGCACCACCAGCACCACCATGTCGAGCTGCGCCCTCTGGTGTCCAGCGACGTCGTGGTCAATTTGTCGTGTCCCATTGCGCAGTGGTCAGCGGTGGCATACAGACGGGAGGACAAAGTCCATCAGACAGCCGCCTCACACACTGCTGCCCCCGACACGACACCGGGCCGGGGAAGGGTAACAAGCCAGAGACGAGTGTACTAACACTCCCACTGTCACTGTCCACACAGAGTACGAGAAGTGTAACAAGCCAGAGACCAGTGTACTAACACTCCCACTGTCATTGTACACACAGAGTACCAGCAGTATAACAAGCAAGATACCAGTGTACTCCCACTCCCACTCTCATTGTACACACAGATCACCAGCAGTGTAACAAGCCAGAGACCAGTGTAGTAACACTCCCGCTGGCATTGTACACACAGTGTACCAGCAGTGTAACAAGCCAGAGACCAGTGTACTAACACTCCCACTGTCATTGTACACACAGAGTACCAGCAGTGTAACAAGCCAGAGACCAGTGTACTAACACTCCCACTGTCATTGTACACACAGTGTACCAGCAGTTTAACTAGCCAGAGACCAGCATACTAACACTCCCACTGTCACAGTACAGAGAGCGTACCAGCAGTGTAACAAGCCAGAGACGAGTGTACTAACACTCCCACTGTCACTGTACACACAGAGTAGGAGAAGTGTAACAAGCCAGAGACCAGTGTACTAACACTCCCACTGTCACTGTACTCACAGAGTACCAGCAGTGTAACAACCTGGACACCATCATACTAACACTCCCACTGTCATTGTACACACAGAATACCAGCAGTGTAACACACCAGAGACCAGTGTACTAACACTCCCACTGTCATTGTACACACAGAGTACCAGCAGTGTAACAAGCCAGAGACGAGTGTACTAACACTCCCAATGTCACTGTACACACAGAGTACGAGAAGTGTAACAAGCCAGAGACCAGTGTACTAACACTCCCACTGTCACTGTACTCACAGAGTACCAGCAGTGTAACAACCTGGACACCATCATACTAACACTCCCACTGTCATTGTACACACAGAATACCAGCAATGTAACACGCCAGATACCAGTGTACTAACACTCCCACTGTCATTGTACACACAGAGTACCAGCAGTGTAACAAGCCAGAGACGAGTGTACTAACACTCCCAATGTCACTGTACACACAGAGTACGAGAAGTGTAACAAGCCAGAGACCAGTGTACTAACACTCCCACTGTCACTGTACTCACAGAGTACCAGCAGTGTAACAACCTGGACACCATCATACTAACACTCCCACTGTCATTGTACACACATAATACCAGCAGTGTAACACGCCAGAGACCAGTGTACTAACACTCCCACTGTCATTGTACACACAGAGTACCAGCAGTGTAACAACCCAGAGACCAGTGTACTAACACTCCCACTGTCATTCTACACACATAGTACCAGCATTGTAACAAGCCAGAGACCAGTGTACTAACATTCCCACTGTCATTGTACACACAGCGTACCAGCAGTGTAACAAGCCAGAGACCAGTGTACTAACACTCCCACTGTCATTGTACACACAGAATACCAGCAGTGTAACGAGTCAGAGACCAGTGTACTAACACTCCCACTGTCATTGTACACACAGAGTACCAGTAGTGTAACAAGCTGGAGACCAGTGTACTAACACTCCCACTGTCATTTTACACACAGAGTACCAGCAGTGTAACACGCCAGAGACCAGTGTACTAACACTCACACTGTCATTGTACACACAGAGTACCAGCAGTGTAACAAGCCAAATACCAGTGTACTAACAGTAACACTCACACTGTCATTCTACACACAGAGTATCAGCAGAGTAACATGCCGGAGACCAGCGCGCTAACACTCCCACTGTCATTGTACACACAGCTGCCTTGCTGTGGTCCAAATAGAAAGAAGTAAGAACTTGCCTAACTCAAGCCTTCACTGCATTGGGTGCCTAGCTCAAGCCTTCACTGTTCCAAAGCACGAGCTACGAGCTTGTCATTGACATAGCAAGCTCAATATTTCGGATCGGCGCTTATTGCGTTTTGGAAAAGAGCTTTTCATATAATTGTATCAAGTTATTAGCCAGTGGTCAACAGGGATACTGTGATAATACTTATAATATTTGACAACCAGTCTGATTTTGTGGATTCTTTGCTTGTCTTTATTGTTGTGTGTGGGGGGGTGGCGAAGAAATTATAACAATTCCACCAATCTGACACCCCACTAGTACTAGTAGTCTAATATTCTGCTTACGTTCTATAATATATTTCAATTTCACTTTCTACAAAACAGACTTAAATATTGAAAGCTAGTAAAATCAGTTAGCGAACACTTTATCGCTACACTTTAGAGTTTAGGTCCCTTGGTTATCAATCCTCATATCGGGCAATAACTGATCAATATAAAATCACTATAACTGTTCAATATATAGTCAATATATAGTCACCATCTGATCACCTTTCTCAGGAGGATGGGGTACCTTATTACCCTATTTCCCCACAACACGTAGGCCTACCGGTTGCTAGGGACTTGCAATGCTGTGTTGCTATAGCTGGTTGCTATGGACATGCAGTGATTATCCAGAATACAGGTATCTCGTCATGTATTAGATTACATTTAGTTTGAGAAGACCTAGCATGAGCTGTGTTTCCACTGAGGTTTTACTAAGCACTCAGGGGTAATTCTTTTTATTGGGAGGGGGGGGGCGTAGGAAGAGTGTCCTCTTAAAATATCTATGGGCTTGTAGTTCTAAACGTCAACCTTATACCCCTGTCACACTACGACGTAATGAGCCAACGTGAGCCTAACGTGGTGATATTTCATCATTACGTTGATGTATGTTGGATTACGTTATGATGATGTCATAATGACGTTAGGGTGACATTGAGCTACGTCACATTACGTCGTGTTATGTCGAGATACGTCGAGGTTTTGGACATGTTCAAAAGTTTTGACGTAGGTCGAACGTAAGGGTTTACTTTCGCCGTACGTTCTGTTCATGTTCAGCGAACGTCAATGACGTTAAACGGACGTTATTCCAACGCTCCTCACTACGTTCAACTACGTTCCACTACGTTGACCCCCATTAAACCAAGTGCAAATGCCCACGGGGCGTAATGGGAACGTCAGGACAACGTCAGGAGAACGTCAGGAGAACGTCAGGAGAACGTGCATTCAACGTACGTTCAACGTCTCATGACGTAGCTAACGTCACGTAACGTTCTTCTGACGATGGAATAACGTTCATAACGTTCCGTCAGCATCATTACGTTCACCTCTCTCGTCGAACGACGGTATCACTACGCTTTACCGACGTTACTCGCTCGTCCACTACGCTGCATCCACGTTCAACTTCTGCCCAAATTTGCATACTACGCCGAGAAGTTCAACGTTCTTCACGTTCTCCCTACGTTGACGTCATTACGTCGTAGTGTGACAGCCCCATAAAGCAGCTGTCAAACCTCGCCGGACTGAACACCGGACAGAATTGTCTCGTCCGGTGGTGTTCGGACGTGTAAAGTATCAAAATGTATTAAAATGTATCAAAATGTTGCACTATCGGGTCAATGGTCGCTGGACGAATGGCCATGAAACGGACATGAAACGGACATGAAATGGACATGAAACGGACATGAAACGGACATGAACTGGACATGAAACGGACATGAAACGGACATGAAACGGACATGAAACGGACATGAAATGAACCTGAAACGGACATGAAATGGACATGAAACGGATATGAAACGGAAATGAAACGGACATGACCGGATAGCCTACGGATGAAACAAACTCAAACCGGACAAGAACTGTAGACATCAATCCGGCGGCATCCGTTCCTAGTTTTGTGCATGTTCCGGCATTACAGCACGCTAGCCCGTTCGCCACGAACGCTAGAGTTGCGAATATCATGTACAGTTCATGAGTCTGATCTAGATGAATGGCTATGGCTAATTAATAGTAGGTCAACCCATAATAACGGTTCTTTACTATCCAGCAATTGGGCTGATTGACATTTACGCGTATCAGCGATAGAGGGTGGGGGTGAATAAAAAGACAGAGATGGAGACAAAGATAGAAAGAGCGGGACAGAAAGGGGAAGAGAGGTGAAAAGAGGGACAGAAAATAACACACAGGTGCAGAGAGAGATATAAGGAGGATGAGAGGCAGAGCTAAACAGAAAATTGGAAAGAGAGACAGGGAGAAACAGAAAGGAGAGAGGCAGGTAGAGAGACACATGTAGAAATAGAGATATAGTAAGACAGGAAATACGGACAGAGAAAGGGGTAGAGAAACAACCTGGGAGAGAAAGAGGAAGATAGGGAAAGGCACAGATATACAATAGAGACCGAAGGAAAGAGACAGACAGGGAGACAAGAGATGGTTAAAGAGAGACAGAGAAGGAACATGCCTAAAGCTAGGATTCCTTACACACGGTATGCGGCATGCGGCATCCGGCATGCGGCGTGCGGCGTGATTACGGGATGGCTCCTTTCACCCACACCCACACCCACACCCACACACAGTGTCAGGTTTCCTCACCACTGTTCTCTATGGCAAACGCAGCAGCATTCGCATTCGCATGCCGCACCGATCGCTACATGGACCGATTCAGTATTCGCATGCCGCATGCCGCATGCCGCATGCCGCGTGTAAGGACTCACCCCTATTGACTTAGATGCTTTTCGATTTTTTGCCGCATTCGCATTCGCATTCGCATACCGCATACCACGTGTAAGGAATCCTAGCTTAATACAGTACTAAGAGACAGACGGACAAAGATGAAGAAAGATTGAAAAAGATGACATAATTCCTTTGGGAGAAACAATAGAAACGGGGAAATAGTAAATAGACAGACGGAGAGATAGAAAAATGCACAGAGAAAGAGTACAGGGCGCATTCCTTACACGCGTTATGCGGTATGCGAATGTGAATGCGACAGAAAATCAAAATGCCTTGAAACCTATGAGCTACATTCCTTACATGTGGTATGCGAATGCGAATGCGAATGCGAATGCGAATGCGTTTTTCCGATCGGTCCATGTAGCGATCGGTGCAGCATGTGGTATGCGTCAAGCTGGGTGCGAATAGAAACCTGAGTCTGATGTGTCCATTAGTTTAACACCAGGAGAGGCGACTGAGCATTACGGAACGGTCTCACACAGGGGTGAGGAGGGGAAACACATGGTGAGCTGGGCACCCGGAAGACATAAGGTTAGGGGAAAGATATAAATGCTACCATATGCACAGAAATATGAATACTTATCTATAATTTGGTTATAATAAAGGTAGGAACCCCCATGTGACAAACAAAAAGGTACATAAATATAAATCCAATATTTGGTCATATACAGAGCAGTATGGAGAATAATTGTTTATTTATATTTTTTAAATATAGCCAGTCATGTGCCGCATACCGCATACCGCATACCACATGTAAGGAATCATGCCATTCGCATACCGCATGCCGCATGCCGCATGCCGCATGCCGCATGCCGCATACCGCATACCGCATACCGCGTGCAAGGAATGCCCGCTTAATAATATTAGTAAGATACAGTCGGTTAAAGATGGAGAAAGATGAACAGATTACATAATTCCTTTGACAGCAGAAGAGATTTTGTCAGAGCAGACGACAACATTAACTGCAGCGGTGTGTTTGCTAAGCGACAAACTGGGACAAATGCACAGAGAAAGAGTAATAGTAAGAGACAGACGGTTAAAGATGGAGAAAGATGAGCAGATTACATCATTCCTTTGACAGCAGAAGAGATTGTGTCAGAGCAGACGACAACATGAACTGCAGCGGTGTGTTTGCTATAAGCGACAAACCGGGCGGGTTCCGTGTTTCTGTGGTAACCGATCCGAGGAAAACATCACCGCACCGAGGGTTTCCTTACAGACAAGATGGCGACCGGAAGTTCCGGCGCTGATGTTTTTCCGCGACTGACAGATGTCAGACTTTATCGGCGCGCATGCGCTCAGTTCGCCAGGGTTCAGTATTCATTGCACATAAAAGAAAATACGACAAAAACCCACACCAAAAAAAACATTAAAAAACCCACACAAAAAAAAACCTGTTGAAAACAATAAAATATTAGTGAGGTACTAATGCTAAAGAACTTACTCACACATGGTTTAATGTCACTGATTTAGTTCAATCCAGTTGGTATATCATGGGATTTGAACCCACGGGTTCTAACCATGGTCGAGTCAAACCAATGACTTGAAAATTGATACTTGTCGCTTCCTAGCTAGGCAGTTGGCTTTATTAGGATAGGGCAAGGACTGGTTAGTGTAATTTGATCGACCACTGGTAACGCCCAGCTAACCGTAATAAAATTGCCGTAATTTGACTGAGTGGGATATCAGGTCATGGTGCTGGTGGACTGGTCTCCCAGTGGGGCAGCACAATAAAGTCGCCGTGAGTGCGCGCTGGCACAATTTGGTTCCCGTCCTGATATGACCTTAGATGTTGGCAGAACGTAAAACTCCAATAACCAAGCATAGTTCAATCGAACTGAACTTACATGGCCCCTGTGCTTATGGGGTTGGAGAGGGTGTAGGGATTGCTTTGAGTAGGCATTGTATAATGGTAAATTTTCATCTTGGCGGAAAAGGTTGGCGAATGTTTTTTTTAGGAATTTGAGTATTGGGCGCATGCGCAGAAACAATGATCCCACAAACTGGTTGCGCACCGCCTCGAGGATCCACGAGCAGCCGTCTGCGAATCTCATTTGGTATCTTCCTGTCAGATATCCAGTAATGTGAACGGATTTCATTATCTACAGCACGCAGAACACTTGTATGCATCACACCCGCACATATATATATATATATATATATATATATATATATATATGTATATACATATATATATATTTATACTTACATATGCATGTACATATATATATATATATATATATATATATATGTGTATGTGTATATGTGATGCATAACATATTATGCGAGTATAAAGCTACATAGGGGAATACTACTTATTATTATTGTTATTGTTATCCTCCGTAAGGTACAACACTTTACCGGTGGCGCCATCTCGGCCAACCCACCTCCGCTGGATGTTTACCAGTGTCAGCCGCACTGGAGGATATCATTACATATATATAAATATATATAAATATATATATATATACATAGATTGTGGTTACTGAATAAACTCATCATCATGCTGTTGGTCACGATGCGACAAATACTGCTTTCATTACTTGACTGTCGCTCTCCATTTAGCTCTCTAATGTGAGAGTGATGCCCATGAGTCGGTCTTAATGTCTCTCAGCCTCAGGTTTCTCTTGATGGTATCCTTGAACCAGAGACGAGGGCGCCCTCTTTTTCTGTAACCAGAAGACAGTTGAGAATAGAGGATCTGCTTTGGTAGCCTGTCTGATGACATCCACATGAGGTGTCCAGTCCAGCAGAGATTCTTTTTGATCAGAAGATCTTCCATAGAGGTTACTGAATAAACTACAAGGCATATAACTGCGTTGAGTAGTTTATATCCGTGACTGACTCGGCTAGAACTGCCCGTACCGATACAAAAGCGAAATTTGTCTACAAAATGGCACTGCTTACCTGCATTCTGCCTCAATATCCAGGCCATAACCCATGCAGCACGAATAGCAGACCCGTAGTGCTCAGGCAGTGAATCCGAGCCCTTACCCCATTGGTCAATTAATCATAACGCTTCCAATATATAATATTAAATATAAATCATCCAACTGCAATTCAATACACACCTAGACTCAATTTGACTGCTTCTCTATATTATCATAATAACTGATACATCACATATCTATATACACATATATATATAGCTGCCTATATACATATATATAATAGGTGGGTGCGATGCAATGTGTTTATATGTGTGATGCATAACATATTATGAGAGTATAAATGGGTGGAAGGGAATTGCTTGTTATTATGATACCGATTATTATATGTACTACCTCCCTGGGCCTGACTCAATGCATGTAACCAGTGGTGCCACCACCGGTCCTCCTCATCCCTAACGGACGCTACCTGATGCCCTCCGCCCGAAAGGATTTCGTCTCATCCCGGGATACACTTGTCTTGCTTGTCATTGTACTGAAGCCAGCCTCTAATTATATATATATATATATATGAAGAGTTCAGGCGCAACACCATGTAAATGCCAATCCAAAAGTGGAGGTAATCATCGGAATCAAACCTTCAAAATGTAACTTGTTTATAGCCCTGCTGTTTTGCTCATTGCTCCATAACCATATGATCGCATGAAAAGTGGAATTAGTAAGAATTAAAATGATGTTCAGGTAAAAATCTGTTATTTAAACTACATTTTTGGATTGGTGTTTACTTGGTGTTGTGCGTGAACTCTTCATATATATATATATATATATATATATATATATATATATATATGTATATATAAATATATACATACAGTAAAACCTCTCTAACCTCCACCGATCGACCACTGGTGACGCCCAGATAACCATAATAAAGTTGCCGTAGCCCATTCACCCTACACCAGTATACAGCGGGCTATATACAAGCTATATATGTGTGTATATATACATCCATATATTTATAAATAGGTGGTGCTTTGACAATGTTGATATCTATGTGATATATATATATATATATAAACGTGTATATATATAATATGTGGGTGTGTGGGTGTGATGCATGTATTTATGTGTGTGATGTATAACATATTATGAGAGTATGATGCGCGAAAAGGAAGAGAGGAGGCGGGGGTGGAAATAAAGGGTGTTTATTTTCGCCTCAGACAGAGCATACAGGGCATACAGAGTAATAAGAGGAAAGTAGAGGTAAATAGTGAACAATGTGATAAAATAAGGAAACTCATGAGGAGCGGAGTAAAGTAGAAAAACAGAGATCAAGTGTCAGTGGAGTTAGGGGGTGCCGAGGAGCCCTCCACCAAAAGGCGGTGAGGGCTCGTGGCGCGCCCGAGGCGGTGCAGGTGGGGTGGGCCGGCCGGGGGGTGAGCCGCGTCGGGGGTCAGGCTCCCTCTGGGGCGGGGAGTGTCCGGGGCCTGCGTCGACAGGGAGCGGGCGGCCAAAAAAAGGGGAGGCCCGCTCCTTGGCGGGATCCGGTGAGGAGGTCCGACGAGGGTCGAGCAGGGGGGCAGCGAAGTCCTCGGGGCTGGGTGGGGTGGTGGTCGGGGTCTGGGCGGCGGTGTTGTTGAAGGCGGTGTCGTGAGGATCGGCGGCAGAGGGTTCCTCCTGAGGCTGGGCTGGGATGTGGTCCGAGGCGTGATGCCCGAGGTGATGATCCCCGGCTGGGACTGGGCGGCGCTGCGATCGGTGGTCGCTGGGAGGTTGTCGGTGGGAGTTGCGGGGCTGTCGGCAGTGGTGAGGGTGAGGCGCCGGAGGGGGCCCCGGGCCGGGGGGGAGGCCGGCGGATCAAAAATCCGCCGAGGTGGCGGGGGGGGGGGTCTGGCGCTCACGGGTCTGTTTTGTGATGCAGTCGGCCTCGCTGTGCATGGTTAGGAGGCGCCTCACATTGGCGCAGTATGCGCAGATGTGACGGCGCCTGTCCCCCGTCTCACCGTGGGCCTCCCCGACGTGAGCCCGATCGCACGAGGTGGGGGCGCGGTTCCAGGCCGGGCAGGGGGTCCCGTGGGCGTCCCTGTCGTAGGTGGCGCGGGCGTCAGCTTGGGGTCGGGAGAGGTGGGCGCCTCGGTGGAGAGGGTCGGGTAGGCGGGCAGGGGCGGCGGTGGCTTGGTCCTCGGGCATGGTGAGGCAGTCTAGTCTCATGAGGTTGAGCGCTACCGGGTCGTGCCAGCCCTGGGGGAGGGTTCCGTCCGCGATCGCGGTAAACACGGTCTCTGAGTACCGGCGGACGGTCGCCCAGGGGTACATGAGGTTATACCGGCAGACTGTTAGGTGGTGGTGGTGGAGTCCCTGGGCGGTGTGGGCGGGGAAGTCGGGGTGGTCGATGAGGGTGAGGAGGGCGAGGGTATACTCGTCCTTTGTCGCCTCCCCCCCCTCTTCACCGGCTTCCTCTCGGCCCCTCGTTTCACCAGGTCAGAGGGGAAGATGTAGTTGGCCGGGATCCCTTGGCGCCTGACGGAGTGGCGCGCCTCGGCGGATGCTAGTATGTCCCGGACGGCGTCGGCCGCGGAGGCGGGGCTGTGGCGGATGGCCTCCTCGTGGTAGGCCGGCGAGGTGGCTGGGGGTGGTTGACTGGAGAGGTGACGGTACCTCTCATACTCCGGGTGCGCGGCCCCGGGGAGGGACGCCTGAGGCGGCGGCGGGGGCCGGGCTGTAGTGGCGGTAGGCGCCCGAGGCGTCGGGGCGGCCTGGCGCC